>CM057968.1:22386624-22831804 GCA_030142095.1 Rubus idaeus | reverse complement strand
CTTGTTTGAGTTCCTAGTTTCGGTGCTCTTAGCCTCTTAAGCACTATAGGGGATTCGGTATTAGGTAACGTAGAGGAATCCCCTATGACACCTAGAGAGTTGGAATGACCCTAATAAGGCATTCGAATACCTTAAGAAACACGGTCCTAGACCCATAACATGGCTAGGATACGGGGCTTGATTCACACACACATTGGCATGATTAATTCAATTGAAGCATTGCTAGTTATATTGGACTTGTGGTTTACCCGAAAACCCCAACACTTTCCTTATTGTGCACACACATCTATCTTTATTGCTTGCATTTACTTTAATTGTTTGTTTGTTGCTTGCATTTCACAATTGCTTTTCCCAAAACCAAACTCACTACACTCACACTTCACTCATTGTCACATACTCACCTTCACTCACTCTTTCCATTTTTCATCTATTCCATCATTGCTAGAGCATTTGATCACACAAATTACCAAGGGATTAAGGAGCCCATCGATCCTCGTTGGAACGACAACCCCCCTTCACAATTTACTTACCCCATACTTTGACGGTTCGTCAATCATCGTCATGCCTTACATCAAGGTAGAGATGGAGAAGGTGGTGAGAGTTTCCTCAATCAATATTTCATCTGTGATGATTTCCACAGAGATGCATCAAGTCTACGATGCGGAGAATGTCCGAATTATATCCCATGACTATAGTGAAGTCAGAGAAGCGGAGATTAGTCCATTATGCTTCTAAATTCGGAATGGAGACATGAGTGTTACCATAACATTCATGGAGCGCTTATAGCGCTAACCTCTTTCATGAACTCAAACTGGAGTGCCATATCATGTGGCGTTTTCATCAGGAAAAATAACCTGGAATAGTCATCTCAGTTTGAGAGTCTAGAGCGGTTTATTCAAAACATCGCTCATGGATTCGAGCTAGAAGCTTTTATGCGGAAGGTTGCATCGCAGAATCCAATGGAGTAAATCGAGTTAATTCATGTTCGAAATCCATAAATATGGAGAACAAGAATAGGGTACCTTTAGTGACGAAACTTTTGTCGGTAAAGGATTTTCTCCCCCTATGGCGACGAAACGTTCGTCGGTAATAGGTATCTAGGTTTCGGAGTTGATACTCCCACGAAACGATAGGGGGCATGTTTCGGAGTTAATACTCCCACGAAACAATTATGGTTTCTGAGCTATGCTCCCAAGAAACGTTTCCAAGGAACGGATTTAGCCGAACATTTTGATGTAGTATGATCAATGGCGAATGCCATAACTTAAACCTTTCGGTAGCTCCACTTAAGCATGACCAGGTAAGTAGTAAGAGATGTCGGTAGAGCGAGGCTCACTTGACACCACTAATCTCAAACTATCCTTACCTAGACATCATACCCAAGTAGGTGAGCCTAGTCGTGAGTAAGTCAAGGCAAAAGCTTTGATGTAGAATGGTCGTTTCTTCTCTACGGATTCCTCATCCGGAGGTTTACAATGAACACCTTGTTCAAGGTCTCTTCTTCTCTACGGATCCCATATCCGGAGGTTTAGCTCGAGTCCCCACAACTCGGCTCTTGAGATCATCACCAATAGCATGATGACATTAGAGGGCTCATGACTTACATATACCGCAAGCGATATAAAGCTCGAATAACCCGCTAATGCTTCTCATAGTTTGGTGAGTCTCGTATTGATATTCCATTGCACATTGCATTAATATATTGTATTCACTACAAGGATATGCAAGTGTGAACTAACTGTTTGCCGAGGCGGGTGAAGACATGATGATGTCTAGTGGCAAACTCGGATTTCCTGAGCACCTCTTCTGCTGAACTTCATATCCGGAGATCCAACGGTCCAAATTGCCTCAAATTTTAACTTCAAATATTAGACACATAAAAGGATCAGTCAATAAATTTTCAACAAAATCCAACGGTTTAAAAGAGAGGAAATCGGAATTGAATTCTCCTGTTCAGTATAGGCAGATTTTCTTGAGCCTGTCATCTTCAGATCTTTATATCTGAAGATCCAATGGTCCGAATGGGCTGAAATTTAAACTGCAAATAGAAGACACATAAAAGAATCAGTTGACAGATTTTCAACAAAATCCAACGGTTAATAAAAGATAAAACCGAAGTCGAAGTGTCATATTCTGTATTGGCAGATTCTGAAGATTGCTCGCGGTAAAGCGGTGGAGCGGTGGAGCTAGCGCACTGCAGCAACCCATCGTCGGAAGATGCACGGTGAACCTAGGGTTTAGGATTCTAGGGTTTTTGTTTCTCTCAGGGCTAGAGGCTCGTGCTGATAACGTGTTGTAGAATAACGGGAAAAGTAAAGAAACAAGATAAATGCACAGGAATTGTAACTTCTTTATTGATGAATAAGTGTCTCTTTATATAGAGGAATACAAGATACAATCCATATGGTAATAGGATTCCTATTCAATTACATATTCCTATTCCATCATAACTAGGTATTCCTAGGTTGACTAGCACACACAAATCGGGTATCATTCAACATAATGAAATTAATTAGTGTTAAAAAATAAAGCAATATTGGTTTTTGTTATGTTTGATATGAAGTACGTATCATTAGCCTGTCGTCCTAGCTAATACAATAAAGTCACCTCTTTAATTATGACCAAATACAAAAGACAAAGAAAATAAAAATAAGACAAATTGGACCAATTAACATTAAGATAACGCCACATAGATTAATAAGATTGTTCCAAACCACAAATTAACATGTACATAGTAGTCCGAGACTACCTTATAATTTATTTTGGATATGGTAGTGTGCTGGTTTTCATTCAATCTTGCCCAAAATTTGTATTTGTCTAAATAAAACTCTAATTCATTTGCCAAAATAATAATAAAACTCTAATTCATTGCCTTGCTGCTTGTTAGTTTATTTTCATACATATGTGTGTGATTAATAAAAAAGTAGTGGATAGTTTATTAATAGAAAAATCACCCACTATCTTTTATTTTTTATTGAAAAAATGATAAAAAAGCTCCAGAGTGTTTGTTATGGTTCTTAGTTTCTGTTAAGTCTTTTTTTTAAATTTCACCCGGTCCAATGCCCCGTTTGTCTTTGTTTCTTCCCTCTTACCCTCAAGGTCCGCTAGAATTAACGCAAAGCCGGCTCTCTCCTCGACCGCTCCCTTTAAGATCCAAATTCCGTTCCTTCTATGCTCCCTTCAAGATCCAATCCTCATTCTCTAATCGGTTCGTCTCGTTGTTTTGAGTCACCGATTTGATAGTTGAATCTTCTTCGCCTCGAGTATATTTGTTTTGGCTTCTCACTTATTCGATCGTCGGTTTGGATTTGAGTTGAATCAAATGGTTTCCGAAATGATAAAGGAAGCGAACGAGAGTAGTTCGAATTGATTGATTCAAGACTACTTCGATTTGAGTAGTTCCGAAACGAGGTGAATCAAAGGTATTCCAGAACCGATTGAATCAAAACGCTTTGGTTGTATAATTTGATCGATCGTTCTCGTTTGTTTTCACAGTATTCCATAATTGATTGAAAGGAATTTGATTGATTCAATTTGATAGATGAATTGAGAATTAGATCTTTTGTTTCGATTTGATTGTGTGAATTATACTATATCTTCGTTGCTTTGGGAAGATTGATATTTATTGTTTTATTGTTTGTTTGATATATACATATATCTATCTTCATTCACGGTATTCCAGAATATGATCACGTCTAGTTGATTCGTTAATTTTCGGTGACATTGATTAGTTTTTTTTTCTTCTTTTCGGGCTATGGATGTGGTTAGGGTGAAGTTTACCTACGTTCGAGCGGTAGTACCTTAGTGCGAGTGGTCGTTGTAGAGTTATGTAATGCCGCCGTTCCCGTTGAAGTCTTAACTCAGTTCTTTTATGCCGAGGTATTCTATCCCTCCTGATTCTGTTTCATGTCTTTTGGAGAATGATGTTGACATGAAGATGATGTTTAGGTCCTTAACCCGTTTCAATTCTGATTATGTTGAAATTATGGTGAGTGATATTGGATGTAGTAGCATGGCTACCAGTTCTAAGAGTGTTGCTCAATCATGCATTAGTGAAAACAGTTTGCTTGCGAGATTGACTACTGGGTTGTTTTAGGCCGAAGAAGGAAGACGTACTTGACAAAGGGTTGGGAAAGTTATATTCACTCTGAGGGTCAGAAATTTGAAGGGGGAGTTGTAGAGTTTCGAGAGAAATTGCGGAAGTATGCTATTGAGATGGGATTTAGATTTGTGTTTGTAAGGAACGACAAAAGTCGCGTAATTGCTGAGTGTTTCAAAAAATTATCCGATGGATGTAATTGGTTTGTGAAAGCTCATCTATGCAAGCACAATGGTTTTTTTTACATAACCAGTTTGCTTAAGTGCATACATGTTGTGGTATGATTAGGCTGCAAAAGACTAAGGTAATGGGGTCACAGGTTGTGAAGTCTATTGTGATTGATCAGCTCCGTTCAAATCCAAACAAGAGGGCTATTGAAATTGTGAAAGAGATTAAAGCTTCCTATGGTTTAGATGTGCCATACCGTACTGTTTGGTATGGGAAAGAGTTAGCAAAGACGGCTGTTCATGGTAATGAAGCGGACTCATATGGGCAGCTTGTATGGTATTGTGAATCTGTGATGCAAACTAATAGCGACTCTCGCATTGTTTTAGAATGTGATCCTGAAACTTATAGGTTCCAAAGGATGTTTGTATGCTATGGTGGTTGTATTAAGGGTTTTGGATCATGTAGACCTATTCTGTTCATCGATGCCACATTTGTCAAAAACAGTATAAGGGGCAGCTCATTGGTGCTACTGCGAAGGATGCAAATCAAGGTATAACTCTATTTTTTACCTTCAGTATGTCAGTGACATAGTGAATGATATTGTCAGTGACTTGTACAGCGACTTATACAATGACATTTGTCATCTATACTTTCTTATTTTGTGGAACATAATACAACATTATAATATACATTCCAGCAATGTTAAGCCTAATGTACTCTATTGGAACTGTTTATTATGTTAAATCTACAGCTTAACTTTGATTGGATTCTAATTGTGGTTGTGTTTGTTTGTTTTTTTTTTGTTCCAGGTTTATATCCGTTGCTTTTGCCATTGTCGATGCAGGAGGAGAGAATGGAGATGGTTTCGGAAATTTTGGCTCGAGTTAGGTAGGCAAAATGGAGGATAACCTTTATTTCTGATCGGAATGCTGGACTTCTTAGTGCTCTGCCTAAGGTATTTCCAGATTCTGCACATGGGTTCTGTTTTCGACATTTGCAAGCTAATTTACTGGATAGATTTCCGGGTTGTGGTTCTTACCTTCGCGGTCGCCTTGCTTACTTATTCATGTGTTGTGCATACTCGCACACCAGCAGCCTTTGAATATAACTTGGAAATTTTCAAGAATGAAGGTGGTCGGCCAGTTGAGGATTTTCTCGACGAACTCCCTAAAGAGAATTGGTGCGTGCTTATTTCAATGGTGAGAGGTTTGGCGAGATGACTAATAATCTAGCAGAGTCCTTTAATAGTTGGATTTTAGATTTGCGCTCTCTACCTATTCTTGAGATTGTTGATGGGATTAGAGTTAAGCTTAGGGGATGATGGCTAATAGGAGGGAAGCGGCAAAGTCATGGTTCACCGAGTTGTGCCCGAGTAGGAGGACAGGCGAAAGAGAACTTGAATGTTGGTAGGCATTGGAGAGTTAGCCGATCCGATACCGATGTGTATGAAGTTCACGCCAGAAATATTCGTGATGGTAAATTTGGAGACGCGATTCGTTCATGTGGTGAGTGGCAAGTTCATGGTTTTCCATGTTCTCATGCACTTGTTGTTATTCAACAACATGGTGCTTCTCCATATGACTATGTGAATGAGCTCTACAAAGTTGTTAAGTTCGGAGAAACCTACTCTTTTTCGATCAATCCGGTTCCTACAATAGAGAAGCCCATGCATAATTTTGCTAAAGACGTGGTGATTGTAAAACCTCCATTGACAAGGAAGCCTCCAGGCAGGCCTAGAACTAAAAGGTTCAAGAAGAAGAGTGAAACAACAAAGTCTATCAAGTGTAGCAGGTGCGGAAAAGCTGCTGGTCACAACAAGAAAACTTGTAACGTGCCTATCTAATTGGAACTTGACGTAAATTTGTTTTAAAATTTTAATATTGATTGAAGATATCAGATTGTTATTTGATTTGATGTTTACGGTACATCTATTAGTATTTTTATGATATGGACATAATATTAGATGGAATTTTTACTATTATTTTGTGTATCTTGAAACTTGGATTGTTTTCTACAGTATTTCATGATATGCTTAGTGACATTATCGTGACTTTGTTTACAGTTGTTAAAATGTCAAGGACAATACAGGTTCCTTCCTTTTTTTGGGGGGGAAAAAGTAGTTTATTACAGCAATATAATATATCTTCAATAAGTCGGTGACTTGGTCAGTGACTTGATCAGTGACTTGGTCAATGACTTGATCGGGTGAAGGACAATACAGCTTTCTTTTTGTTTTTAGCAACAGCCTTATTCAGCCTTATTGTAAGGCTTTTAAAAATGCAAAAAAATAACGCCAGGCACATACGGTGGCATATAGCTGCATACCGAAAGTACACGAGATTACAGAGCAACTAAAATTGACACTTTGGTGTGTCAAGTATTTTACATTTTTCTCGTAATGCCCAAACAAGAGTGTCATGGTTTGCATCAAACACATTCTCATAGATTTTTCCATTGTCATCGATGGGAGTTGAGTATCCGTTGAAGAAGGCATAGTAAGAAAATTGGGATTAAGGTAGACTTATGAAGGGGTAGATATTGACAGTGAATGCAGCACCTTTAAGAACGATAATTTCCACATGAGATCCTTTGTATCTGCCCAAGTCACCATAAGGTTTACAGTTACCACTATCATAGACGTCGGCGTGAGGGGAATAGAAACCTTAACCGATTGCTCAAACCAGCTTTTATAAGGCCTGACATTCTTCGGCAGAATATTGTTGTAAGGAAGTTCCATAAGTGACAATAGTGGTTCATTGCCCACGCAGATACCTTGGAAAATGTATGAATAGGTAAGTCAAGACAAAATAGAAAATTTTGGACGTATTTAGAAAGAAGCGATATGATAAAAGTGGTGACTAAGAATGCTTCACCTCCACCTTCCAAAACATTAACCGATCATGAAATTCGGAAATATCGCTAGTGGTATTCTTTCAGACAGATATTCAAACACTTAACACCAAGGAAAAGTCGACAAGGGCCAGCCTAAATGAGATGATGACTGAACAAGGTTATACTTTGTACACATAATATTCCCTTCAAGAAAAATGAATTACATAGCAGATACACCAGAAGTGAAACCAAGCTAGTGTATCTCAATGAAATACATAGATTAAAACTAACTACAAGGAAAAAGTGAATATAAAGGGTTCAAGCCATAAAATGTACCCAAAAAGGGGGATAGGAAGCACTACATTCAAACACCATATCAATCACCGAAAATAGTTTTAATTGATTCTACAACTACCAGAACAGAACCCAACCAAGCACCCCAATTAGATTGTTTAGTAAGCAACTCAGTAACATCACAAAGATTCATCTTTAGAATTTTTAATAAACTCAATCTTTCAGTTTACATACCATTTCGTTGTCAATCTCCAACAAATTCATCTCGAAATTCTTCGAATTCCAACTCCATTTGTGCTCCATAAATCTTTCTAAAATATGCTTCTATATTGTTGTACTGTCTTCTTGCTAATTGAGTTTGGAAGCATCTCCCTTTTGAGATTCGTCCATGTAAAACATCAACACTCCATATCCAAGAAATACATGTGTTTACATATATCAACCACATAATCAAACTTACTATCATGGACATGACATTACAAGTGACATGCTTTTGGCACAACAAATAGAAAAAAAAGAAAAGTTCACTTACAAGGTTTCTCAGGAACTTTCTTTCATATTTCCCCAAGCTTAAATCCTTCACCCACTTTATTGTTATGATTTCCTCCTCGTAAGTGTGCTTCATCTTTATTCTACCTCTTCTCTCTATCAACTTGCATCCCTGTTCCAAATATCATCTTGCTCCTTCACGCATTATCCAATTTCCCCATTTTAAGTGGGAATGGTTAGAATATATTCATGACAAGATACATTTATATTTTCGGGTCCGTTTTTGATTTTTAAAACGACAAAAAAAGAAAAATATAATTGTTACCATCACTTTGGATTCTTGAAGCATTTTCTGTCGAATTTCTCCCTCTCTTTGAGTTGTAATGAATCCATGAAGTCTTTATCTAGTATGAGAAGAGTGATGGAATTCTTCGGAATGTATGATTGGGAAAAAAGCTTGTTACTTTTCCAATTTCGCAAACAACTTCACAGAGATAAACATAATATTTTTCAAAAGGCTTGTGCAACGTATGAAGAAACTAACTATTAGTAATTTAAAAAAAAGTACTTGTCGTGACTTTCTGACTTGGTCGTGACTTGGTCTGACTTTGGTCGTGATTCGTGACTTGGGTCGTGACTTGGTCGTGACTTGGGTCGTGATTTCTGACTTGGGTCGTGACAATGCATTTTTTCAATAACATTATGATGAGATGAAAGAAAATAAAAAAAAGCATAAGCTATTTGAACTAGAACTTACCAACTTTCGGAACGAAGAAGGCGATCTACCCATGCTGCAATCTTCATGAAGAAGTCATGCAATGGCATATGAATCAATGACGTTGTTTGCAATCGCACGATCACATATCAACTCCTTGACATCAAGTTTTGAGATTTCAGTCCCTTGAATCTGTCCTTCCCAAAAAATGCCTGCATAGGTTCAACGAATAAATATTTGTTATTATAATGCTTAACTTACCCATTAACTTACCCAAGCTCAACAAAAGAAATACAATTTGAGGAATAAGAGAAGAAACTTACCCAAGCTCAGCCTTGTTCCAATACTCTTGCAATTGATTTTGTGCAGCCCTATCCATCATGTTGAACACTAGTTGGCTGTTCCAATCCAAAGTATCAAGTTTTTTGTCCTCATCATCTTCATTGTCGCTCACATAATGGATTTCCAAGTTCTTCTTTGGATCAATTGCAGTTATAGGGCTTGCACATACAAACCAGTCCTTGTCCTTCTTCTTCTTCTTCTTCTTCTTTTCTCCGCCCTTTTCTTCTTTGCTTTCTCATACCAATAAATTTCATCCTTTTTTGCACCCTTTCTCTGTTTTTCAACCTCACTACGTACGAGTAGAGGAGACATCATCTACGTAGTGACCGCAGAGTCTCGGCGTCGGGGAAAGAATCTCGACCGAAAGGACACGTGGCGATTCCCAATCTTGTCGCTGGCGAACTGTGGGAGTGTGACTTTGGGTCCTTGGTGGTTCTATTGCTGGAGAAACCCCATACATAAGTCAATGTAGGCCAACCCATTTGTTTAGGTGCGGTTGGCATTTAGCTGCTCGATAGAACCATGGAGTCTTCATTGCGCCTTGTCCGTTGTTTGTGAGGCCATTTCATGGTCCTCAGAGTGGGATTTTGCTCCTACAAATTCGACAATTTGCCAATCTTTTCATACTCACCGACCTCAACCGTCCGAGACGGCATTTGTGATCCTCGGGAGCGTGTACATCGTCTCATAGTCGCCGTCACTTCTGTTCGGCACTGACTCGGTTCTGTTCATCCCGGTCTTGAGTGTAGTTGGATGGATCTTTCTGTCTTCGTCCTTGTTTCCGAAATGAAGCTTGAGCTTCTTGACTTTTGGACAGCGAGCATTCTCTTCCATAGAAGTGCATTCTCATCTTGAGCTTCCTCTTTGCACTTCTTCCTCCTTCTCCATCATTCCTTGCCCATTTGTGTCTTGAGAGAGTGCCTCAATCATTATTTCAAGTGTTTTCACTCTCTCAAACACAAGCCTTTTTGCATGAGCACCTCCTTCTCCTCTTCCCAAGCCCTTTTCTCCTCTCTTAATGCTTTGATTTTGTCCTCCTTTCCCTTCAATTCGTCTCCAGCTCTCTATTACCTTGCTTCATTGTATCGGGCAGCTCATTTTTCTTTCTTTGATTGCTTCAATTGCTTCCTTGCTGCTAGTATGAGCTTCCAATATTTTCTGTTTTTCTTCTCACACAATCTCTTGTACTTGCACACCTTCTCTATTAGTTCGCCAGCAGCTGCCAAGTTTGGTCTCTCCTTTATCTCTTCTTTGATCACTTTGTCCAGTTTGGCAACCACTTTCTTCATGTTTTTCTTGCTCTCTTCTTCTTTGTTATCAGCTGCTGCATTCTCCGATTGTGTGCTCACTTGACTCAACTGAAATTTTTTTTTTAAAAGTCGCATATTAATATTCTTAATATATAGGCAACTGGAATAAACTTTCAGCTTTTGTATGTGATTATGCTTACCCAAATGTCGACAGTTTCATCTTCCATACTATCGTCTACCTTCGACGAAGTAGCTGAGTCAGAGTCTTCACAACTATCTTCTTCTTTTTCTTCCTCTGATTCTGAATCATCATCATCGTCTTCTTGAACGTTTTTGAAAAGTTTCTGCAGACAAAAAAGTATCATGTTGCTGTTAGTGACATGGTTAGTGACATGGTTAGTGACATGGTTAGTGACATGGTTAGTGACATGGTTAGTGACATGGTTAGTGACAAGGTTACTGACATGGTTTACTGACATGGTTAGTGACATTGTTAGTGACATTGTTAGTGACATGGTTAGTGATCAATGGCAACACAAGTTACAAGCAAAATCAAACAAATGCGGGATGGAACTTGAAAAAAAATTAAAAAAAAAACATTTGGCATTTATGTTCAGAATTCCTCTCAGCAGCAAACCCTGCTCAACCAAGTATATATATAGCAATTACTATTTCTAATTAATTAGGAAACAGTAAGTACTAAACAATCTCTGACGCAATATGTAACGGTAAGTTTTCATACTTTTACTTGAATATGCTTATATGACTAATCCAAATCAAAAACAAAAACCGAGGGAAAAAAAATTGCAAATCTGAGAATAACTTGTTTATCCATCTTTCAAACAAGATATTTTCACCTTTAACAACAATTCTAAAATAAAAGGTTATCCTCAGACAGAAAGGTATCGTGCTATTGTCATGGCCAGTGACATGGCCAAAAACATGGCCAGTGACATGCTTCAGGAATACAAAAATTTTCTATTTTTCATTATTGAGCGGCCATGAGTGACTACACTACAAGAAGAGAAATCATACCTTCATCTTTTCTAGATTGTTGTATTGTGCCAGTTTCTGGTTCATCGCCTGAAGACACCACTTGCTCATACCAATATCTTCATTCTCTCTTCCAGATATTGGTGATATGAGCTCCGTCTTTTCACAAAACCAGAACTGTTTGGAATATAGATTATATTAGAGCAGCACATTCAATAATCAATATAAATCACTTTTTTAAATGTGAAAAACTGCTAGTGAGTGAAAAGGTTGTTTAATGCTTACCAGAATTAGGACTGCACATCCTCCCATGGCATGAGAACCCCGCTCATTCTTTTTCCCTTTCAATGCCTTGATTGATTTGGTGAGGAAGTTCTCAACAGCTGTCCCCCATCCATATTCCCCAATTTTGTCCAAATCTTCACAGTTCTTGACAAGATCCCAGGAAATTGTCATTCCAGCATTGGGGAAAAGAAGAGTGACAAACAGCATCAACAAGATAAGCCGCACCACGTCCTTGTTGTTCTTGTCCACAGCTTTCTTCCCTTTACAAATTTGATCGGCTGCTATGTCCAATGCATCCTCAATACTGGTCTTCTTTATTCTGTCCAGCCCCTCAAAGTAGTCGTCTATAAATTTGGAGCGGTAGGCTCCCTTTCCAAGCCGTGGAGGCATCTCACCCTTTTCGGCAGTCCCAACACTTGGCAAACGTCTTTGGGGGAGATTCTTAACCTTTTACCACAGAAAATAAATCTTGATGTCTTCACGTCATACGCTTGTAAAAGCGTTGTCAAGGCTACATCTGATTTCTTCACGTGCTTCTCCTCAATTCGTCCGTTGTTGAATGCAGCAATCAACTTGCCGAATGGTGTTGATTCTAGCAATTTCATTCTCTCGGGAGTGATGAGGTGCTTGTACTTTGTCATAAATTTGAGAAACGCCACTATGCTGCAGCGGTACTGGATATAGCCATCCTTGGCTACTCTTCTTCTCTTTACCTCAACCTCTTCGTCCATATCGGTCTCATGTTCTATTTCTTCCTCGCTCTCTTCTACACATTTCCTTTTACGACCCATTTTTTGTACGTATGTCCTGCAAAACCATATAGAGTATTAGCTTTGTAAATAACAGAACCTGTTTTTGAATCTTAACTGATCGGTGACATTAACGGTGACTTACTGAAGTACTCAATCAGCGACTTAATTAAACTTTATGCAAATTTACCAGAAATAGTTTGTGATATCTAAAGCTATATTTGGTTACATTTTTTCACATGCAAGTCCAGAGTTTCATATCAAGCAATATGATAGTGAAGAAACTAATTTAAATTGAAAACTGCAACTTTGTCAGTGACTTGAGAACATAACATTGACATGGTTAGTGACATGATCAGTGACTAGATTATTTACTCGATAAGTGACCTCTGTAGATTTGGAAATGTCATAAAAAGAAACAAAACTAACATATTTTGGCAGAACTTTTCCACAGAAACAAAAGCCACCCATAATTCAGAATCCTAGCTCTATCCTGGATCCATTCCAATACAAAAACACTTTTCAAGTGTGTAATATAGTGCTAACCCACTTTTTGTGTAATTTGCTGGGTTATATAAGTTAATCATGCTTCAATGTGTGGATTCAACTTTCACTAAAATGTTACTATCATTTTGTAAGCATATTTACAATAAGTATACAAAACCAGTGCATAAACAGAACACAGTACTCAACACACAAATTCCCATCATAACATTCAACTGATTGAAGCAGCAGCAGGACAATCAAATTAACACTACATATAAGAATAGCACAACCAGAATCACTTACCTTACAAATGTATCCAAAAAGTTCTGGGATTCAGTCAATTTGTAATCAGTGAATTATCTCCAAATTAATTGTCCTTGCTTCGTGGTGTTTTAGTGAGTTCAGTAATGTAAACTGCAAAATCAAAAGCCATAATACAGTAAGGTCAGTGACTAGTTTTTTGTAAGAACTACCGAGCTACATTGGTGTTTCAAGATGGCAAATGAGCATGCAAATATAGAAGCTTAATTGCAACATGATCTTAAATATTTTATTTGAGAAGGAAGATGATATACGTCACTTCTATGAATCCAGCCTAAGTTTGAAAACCATGCTTATATTTTCCAAGACAATGAACACAGCATATTTTCAATATTAAAAATTCCATCAATAGGACATAATGCATCATTTCAGCAACTGTACAAATAAAGTGCAAAACTCAAAGAGTTTGATTATATCCCTTCTCCATTTCTGTACACAAATGCATTTAAAGAAACCCCTTGGTAAGTTGGGGTCAATGTTATGTTTTCAATGTTTTTTAGTGACATGGTTAGTGACATGGTTGTGACATGGTTGTGACATGGTTATATCCCTTCTCCATTTCTATATGGTTCTGTCATTGAATGTTTCTGCGTTACCATCATGTTATTACTATCTAGTTATCATTTGAATTTGAAGTCATATGAGAAGCTAGATGAAGATACTTTGTGCGTTGCATACCTCCAGAGGCTCACCGACCGAAGTCTGGCTAATCTTGTAGTCACACGGTATACTAGATTCACGTTTCTTGATGTCTTATCTATAAAATTTTTCTTTATATTCACAACTAGATTTTAGTCAACTTGCTATTTTTTTTACAATATATTTTGAAAAATCTCTTCTAAGCTACTTGTTTTGATCATTAACAGGAAGGACCAAATGCAGGGAGATAGATACTACAGTGAACACTTTGTTATCCAGCATGATCTGCATAGAGAGCTAGCTATCTATGAGACACGACAACAAGACCCAGGACATAGAGAAAGGCTGATTATAAACATATTTGGAGACAATCTTCCCAAATGGTGGAGTGAAAAGAAGTATCGATCCATGAAAGCTCTATATACAAATTAAACTTGGTCAGTGACTCGATTATACTAGATACAAACCAAAAGCAAAACACCAACATTCTCTACTTTCGATTCATTTAGGCATTTTATCAAACATCTACAACACTAGATGATGAGATTGGCTTTCGTTCATACCTTTGAAGAAATCCAAAACTTGTCCTACAATGACCTAAGCTCCAAAACTTGTACTCGTTCAAAATCACCTATAATCTCGGCAAGCTCTTCACCTTGTAAGAAAACAATCATAAAGCAGAAGTCCTCAATCCCACACATATGAAGGTTTTACACTAATTTTGAAGAAAAAAATTCAGAGGAATCAAGTAAGCACCTCTGAAAATGGAGATTCAAATATCATTGACGAAGCTTCATCGATTTTATTTCCCTCTCTTCTATGGAGACGAGGCCTTCGTTTTCAGATCGAGACTGAGCTCTAGTTTCGGTGAAAAGCTGCTTTGCTTATCTTCTTCGATGGAGATGAGGCAAACCTTCTCTTCAAAGGAGATGGAGGTGTTCGACTTTTAGCAGATGCGAAAAGACTTTAGCAGTTGCAGTTGCTTCTTTGACTTTAGGAGATGGAGGTGTTCGACTTTTTTTTCTTCTGGATTTTTGCGGTTGCTTTTCGTTCTCTTCTCCGAAGAAACCAATCTCTATATTCAATAAAGGCTACGTTTCCTTGGCTTCGTCGACGGGAATGAATCGGCCGGCGGAAAAAGGAGGCCGGAGAGTTGCCGTCGATCTGGGTTACGGGTTTTAGTCGAAGAAGGGAAAGTGGTCTGGACTTGGGTTTTCTGTTTGGCTTTTTGGTAAGGTTTTGATGTAAGGAAGACAGGGGGCAAAAGGTAATTAACTAAATTGTTTTTTTTGCCTGTTTATTTAAATGGACTAATTTAACATTACTTTTAAGTTATAACCTTATGTAACATAAGGTTAGGGTCTATGACCTTTTTTATCAAATCCCCTTTTTTATTTTGTAAATTAACTTTAGTGTCCCTAATAATTTTTTGAAAATAATAAGAACTTTTATTGAGACTTATATACGATTACAATTGTATAAGAGGACATCCAAAATAAACTCCGGAGCATAAACAAACCATTTGAAATGGGTGTCCTAATCAAAACCAAAGCTAGCTAATCTATGAGCTACAAAATTTGTAGTCCTAGAAGCATGAAGGATAGAAATCGTAGGAGAGGCCGAGAGCAACACCTTAATATCCTCAATTAAATTGCCCAGGAAAGATAAATCTTCCTCAGTTGAGTTTAAAGCTTGACCCGCTATGAATCACAACATGAGAAACATCTATAGCCTGAAGTAGTAATAAACCCTCCTTAATAGCCGAAAGCTCAATATATAGGGGAGAAGAAACAGAGTGCTTCATGTGCGAAAAACCATCAACAAAGCCTCCCTTATGGTCACGAATCACACCCCCAACGCCTCCATAACTGGTAGAACTGAGAAAAGAGCCATCAGTATTAAGTTTCAGATAGTTCTCTGGAGGAGGAAGCCATTTTTTTATTACACCAGCAACTCTATCACCTCCTGTAGCAGCAGATTGAGAAGTTTGCAAAAACTCTTCATACCAGGACATAGTGATAGATGTCAGAACCTGAGGTGGCTTCTCAACATTACGCCATAATTTATCATTCCTAGTCTTCCAAAAACTCCATATACACATCATCAAACGAGCAAAATTACTGGAAGATAATGTCCCAGCTTGCTCAAGCATCAATTCTTTGAAATTGAAAGAGTGAGAGATATAAGCCTGAAGTGAGAAAGGAGGACTTCCAATAATATATTTTGCTGTAAACAGAGTAAGCAGCTCATGTCGCCCACATAGCCTTTAGAAACCAGTTTTGCTCTTGTAGGGAGCAAATTTTGACAAGCTCTCCATACACAAACTTACACTTTTCCTAGAACCTTAGCACACCATAGGCTTCTCCATAAATAAACAAAAGGGTCCCCATGAGATGAAGAAGATAACACACTCCCAAGAACCTCGTCTCTAGCAATTCGATAACAAAATTTAAAAGAGAAAAAAAATTCCGTTTTTCAAGTTTTCAGATGACACAATCACGAGGACGTCTCGAGCTTAATGGAATACAAAGAATTGATTCTACCAATTCAGGAGAGAAGAGAGAATGCAGAAGAGAATCATTCCAAGACATCAAAGACAAGTTAATGGGCTCTGAAACAAATATAAGAGACGAGCCAACTGGTCTCTGCAAGGAAGAAGAATAAATATTTGGGATCCAATTATCCTCCCAAATTCGAACCTGTGTCCGAGACTACTATTGGTAAGATGACATCAGCGTGATAAATGCCATGGATATCAAGTGGCTATCTCAGCCAAAAAGTGTGGGTCTCTGCTCTCCACCCAAGGCAAGGCTCTGGGCTCTTTGTGCCCGAAGGATTGACCCAAGGGAGTTCGTGACCGGGCACCAGTTAACTGGTGGAAGCTGTTTTTTGTATTTTCAGGGCTAGAATGACGTGGTGACCAGGTGAAAGCAAGCCGGTGGACTTGCTCTAAGCATGTAAATTCTTGAAGCCCATGCCACCCTTTGACTTAGATAGACACGTACATACCATCCCAAGATCTCCAATGTATTTTACGTTTGTCCTCCGTACTTTCCCAAAAGAATTGGGCACACAACTAGTGGAGATCATCACAAAGACTCAGAGGAAGCATGTAACAATTCATCACATACAATGAAATTGTTTGAGCCACAACCTTGCTATTTTCCCAGCCGAGCTCAAAATTTTGGTACACCAACTAACAAGTTTCTTTGTTAATCTCTCCTTCAAATACTCAAAAATAGCAGCTTTTGATCTCCCAACATAAAGTGGTAACCCTAGATACTTGTCATGTTCCTCAACACAAGGAACTCCAAGGATATATGGAAGCTAGAAGAGATTTGGAATCATTCGTAACATTTTTACTGAAGACCACAATACTCTTTTGTAGATTGATTAATTTTCTGCCCAGATGCACCCTCATAAAAATGTTAAGAATATGTCGAAAACGAATGCACTCCCTCTCAGCTGCTTCACCAAACATGAAACTATCACCGGCGAAAAGTAAATGTTGCACCACTAGAGCACCTGGACACATCACTAACCCCTTCACCAAACCTTGATTAACAGACTTAGTGATCAAAGAAGATAAGCCTTCAGCATAAAGTATAAACAGATAGGGGGACAGAGGATCCTCTTGGCAGATACCTCTAGTAGGCACAACATCAAGTAACTGACTGATTTAATAGAGCTTTAAGAAAAGACCACTCTAACCGATCATTCGCCTTACTGATGTCAAGCTTAATGTCCCTAATAATTAATTTTATTTTAAGAGTTTTTTAATATTTGAAAATTATATACATAAAAAAATTCAATTACAGTGAGTAAACCCTCATCCTATTATTAGATAGATAGAGTCACAGACTAGGTAAATAAAAAGCTCTAATTCGAACAATTTATTTACATAAAAAACCAAACCAATTAAAAACAGACGAATAAAAGTTTCAAAAAATAGTCCTGGACTTAAGCATGGCCCAGTCCATAGTGAGCCTCAATGTCAGTCCCGCCCTTTCCACTGTCTCTGTCACTCTGAGAGAGGAAAAGCCCTCTTTTTTTCTCTCTCGATTCTCGCGGCGACCGTCTTCGTCTTCGTCTTGCTCTTGTACGCATGAGTCTTCATCGTCCTCTCAGTGTTCTCATCAAAGAGTAGAAGTGAAGAAAACTAGCCAATAAGATGAGTACGGTGGACAAGATGCTTATAAAGGGAATCCGGAGCTTCGACCCGGAGAACAAGCACGTCATCACCTTCTTCAAACCCTTAACCCTAATCGTCGGCCCCAACGGCGCCGGAAAAACCACCATCATCGAGTGCTTGAAGCTCTCTTGCACCGGCGAGTTGCCTCCCAATGCAAGGTCCGGCCACAGCTTCATCCACGACCCCAAAGTCGCCGGCGAAACGGAGACCAAGGGTCAGATTAAGCTTCGGTTCAAGACGGCGGCCGGTAAGGACGTCGTGTGCATTAGGTCATTTCAGCTCACACAGAAAGCCTCTAAAATGGAGTATAAAGCCATCGAGAGCGTCCTTCAAACTATTAATCCCCACACCGGAGAGGTACAACTTCTTTTCAACAAGAAATTCAATTCTATTTGTTTCAGCAATTTCTCATTGTTCCTTTGGTTTACTTGTCATCTTCAAGTTTTAATTTTTTAAGGCTTTTTTTTTTTGCACCCAAAATTGTTGATTATGGGTTTCCTGTGCCACAGAAAGTTTGTCTTAGCTATAGATGTGCTGACATGGATAGGGAAATCCCTGCTTTAATGGGTGTCTCAAAGGCTATTCTGGAAAATGTGATCTTTGCTCACCAAGATGAAGCCAATTGGCCTTTGCAAGATCCTTCCACGCTAAAGAAAAAGTTTGATGATATCTTCTCTGCTACACGGTACATATCTTTCTGCCGTTAACATTCTTGCTTTTCATATCATTTTTTGCATGCCTTCAAATCTTCAATTAACTCTTTGATGATTATGGTTCAAATTTATCAATCATGTGCATCTGCTACTCGTCAGGTATACCAAGGCATTGGAGGTAATTAAAAAACTTCACAAGGATCAAGCTCACGAGATAAAGACCTACAAGCTAAAATTGGAGAATCTTCAAACCTTGAAAGATGCTGCATATGAGGTTCACTTATTCATGTTTATATTTTCATATTGCTGCTATGAATTTGCAGGGCTTGTCCCCCAGTTTTCACTGCACATTTTGGGAAAGTAAGTTTCATGATGTAGCACCAATTGGTATTGAGATCAAATCTTACAGGGGATAAAGGATAGAGGGAGAAAATTAGGGCTTCTAGGAGGAGAAAGAGAAGAATAGGGATTAGAAATAATTAGACTAGGGAGGCAGCAAGACCAATCAGAGGAAAGATAACCAAGATTCCAGCAGAGGATAATTTTTATTCATTCATCAAGTCTACCAAATAACAATTACAAGGGTTACATTTGAAGAAGCTCGAGATCAATCTAGAATCCCTAACAATAAAAATAGCATATGAGCCCTAACATTAAAGAAAACCCTAAGATTATTAGGCCCGATTAGCCCAAGCATAAATAACCCTAATTAGCATTGAATAAATAAACTTAAAAGTTATAAATGAATAACTAGGCTATTCTGCATCATCACTCTTAGACTACTGCTGCCTTCCAATCTAGCAGAATAGAAGAAAAACTGAAGACTCTACCAAAACTGAATCCCATAAAGCTGACCAAAAGCTTAGTCTATGCTAAGCCCCATTTAAGAAATCGCCAAGTGGGAACCATTCCAATATTCCTTTTAGCTGGCCGATTTTACCTGTCATCTCAACCCTGCACTTGTAGTCTTCAAAAATCCTTCTATTTCTTTCCATTCAAAGTTCCCAAATGACACCCACACTCTGAATCGCTAAAAGACTTGTGCCTTCTTTCCTTTGCCAAAACCAAGATGCTGTGCACTTAATAGAGCGTGACTTCCTGCTGGGCTCTCAGATGGAAGTAATTGGCTCAATGGATGTCCATTTGGTCAAAACCTTGTTTCTTATTTAACCTTTATAAGTACAAGTTTTACATGCTAGCTTTGTGTGACTCATTATGAAAAAAGAAAAAAGAAAAAAGAAAAAAAAGCTTTGTGAGACCATTCTGCTGTATCTTATTTGTGAGTGGCATTGTGCATTATATTAGTTTCTTCCAATTGCCATCTTGATGCTGTAGTTTGTCTCCTTTGATTTAGTAGTTAGAATCTTAGTTACTCCTTCAAATGAATTTGGAGGTTGCAACATAATTCTTCATTTAATATCTGATTTTTTAAACATTAAGTGGAGTTAATTTGCTGATATCAAGTGTTGTTTTTGTAGCGTCGTGAAAGCATTGCTCAAGATGAAGAAAAAATAGAATCGGCAAAAAGTCTGATGCAGGATTTGGAAGGCAGCATCCGTGATCTGGATACTAAAATTCATAATGTTGGAGAAACACTGAAGTGTTTGCGGAACCTTCAGGACCAGCTATCTATGAAGAAGGCTGAAAGAAGCACTCGGTTTAAGGAGCAGCAGAGACAGAATGCAGATCTTGCAGAAGAAAATGTAGGTGAGTAGCTTCCTAGCAGTGGTAACTTGTCACATTCTCTTATTCTTATTATTATTGTTTTTTATTTTATTATTATTATTTTAATTTCAACAATCTCTGGAAGACTCTTATTGTTTTGATTTTTGCTGGTGCTCCTTTTTCGTGGTTTCATGGAGGAGTTTGTCGATTCCTTTTGGGGATTTTAATCTTTTTCTTTTGGGTCCTTTTGTATTGGTCAGACACTGATGAAGAGTTGATGGAATGGAAAACTAAGTTTGAAGACAGAATTCGAGATTTGGGAATTAAAATTCGTAAGTTTGAGAGGGAACAGGATGACACAAAGACCAAAAGTAATTTCCTTACGCAAACAATAAAGGATTCTATATGGCAGATTAGCAAGCTTCAAAATGAAGCTGAAGTAAGTAAATTGCATATGTTTTGCTACTCTAAAACTTAATTGCTTTTGTGCGGAAGATGGATCTAGATTAATCTTTTACTTTTGACTTCAGGTTCATTTGTCCTTAAAGAATGAGAGAGATTCAACCATTCAAAGTTTTTTTGCAAGGCACAATTTAGGTTCTCTTCCAAATTCCCCCTTCAACAATGAAGTTGCTTTAAACCTCACAAATAGAATAAAATCAAGGTTGTGCGATCTAGAAAAGGATTTGCAAGAAAAGAAGGTGAGTTCTTCCTTTTTCCTTTCTTGTGATATTTTTATTCATAATGGATGAATACATCTTTTGATTTTTCCCTAAATCTACACATATACTTGTTGGAAGCTTGGAATGATTATTCCTAGCAGAAATAAGATTTGCTACTTTTAGGCTTGTTAATCTTACACCTAGTATCTCGAGTTGGGATTTATATCAACAACTGAATGGTCTTTGATGGAGAGAAGCTAACCTATGGTCTTGGTAGCTGGGGTCTCACAGTTCCTTTGTGATGCGGGGATCACAAATGAAATGTGAAGCATCTAATGATCTCCTCTTAAGAGAAGTCGTGTGAAACTATAAAGTGGATCACATCGATGTCCATTGAAACATTGGAATTCCTTTTTATTGAAATGATGATAGCAATGGATAATTCGTGAAAATTTGCGGACATACTAAGAAATAAATAATGCAATAATGCATCAATCAAACCTGTAAGCTTTATAAAGCAATGTGGCGATAAATACAAGTCATTCTAATTTTTGAATTGGACTGCTGTTGTGCTGTCATTCATTGCATTACTTTTATGCTTTTTCTGTTACTTGGATTTTTTTTTAGATGTTAAGATTATTAGTTAATCAGTGGACACCTTGGCCTCTACTATTATTCTCCTTTGTGTTAATAAAAGTTTGTTTCTCATCTAGGATATTTAGTGTGTGCCACTTTCTGTTATAACATGGAAATATGTTATAAGTTTATCCAATAGTTACTTAGGATTTCTACTCTATAACAAACTTTTCCATTGAGGGCATTTGGGTTTTCTCAACACCTTTTCATTTGGCCATAAAATTAAAAGGGTATAATGCCAGCCACAAATATCGCTTTTGAATTTTTCTTGACCTTTCACAGTAATGCTAAAATCCATTAATATCTTGATCACATATTGCTGAGATATCGGTCATATGACTCATATCTTTCAACCCCCATATCCATATTGTTGGCTTTAAAAGATGGATGGATATATCGGTATATGTACAGATATTTTCATCCATGAGTGGATGCAGGAGGAGTAACAACCTCGAGAACACTTAATAACATGTGAAGAGGAGATGATTTTGCAGATTGGATCGAGGATTTTTCTCATCCTAGCTCTGCTTCATCATATACACTGGGAAGGACTCTTCTAGGAACGAACTCTAAAAGATTTTGATCATCTTTGTGAATAGTTTTTGCCTATGTATCAATTACAAATGTTGATGTGGTTTTGATGATTCTCAAGCTCAAAATATCATCGAGTTTGATCACTTCTCTTATTCCTTCGTGCCTAAAGTTAATTTCTGATATCTCATTAAGCTGTTTTGGTTGGTATTTGATAGAGCCATTTGTATTTTAATATAGGGTTAGTATCACAAATAGGGTCTTACCAAAGAGTTGTTGGTCTAGCAGTCAGGCCCTTAGTTTGCTCCCAAGTGGTCTGGGGTTCGACCCTCTCCCATGGTACCCACCTAGCAAATGCTAGAGTTTCCAGTTCCCCAAATGTTGTGGGGTCAGGCAGGGGACCTAGGGATTAGTTGGGTCTCAATGACTCGGACACCCTAGTTTCAAAAAAAAAAAAGGGTCTCAACTTTAGCCCATTGAACACTTTAGAGTCTCATGTTTGAAAACCTGCAAACAGGGTCCAAAGTATATCTCTGTTAGTCACATATGGGTCTGAGGCCCTAACATCATTAGAAATTACCAGGTGCTCATTTTTTCAGGGGTTTTTTGTTCTGCTATTTACGATCAAATTAAGAACCATATACGACAACCCAAATTCCAGAAATCTCATGCTCTCTTCCTCTGTAATCTCTCTCTAAATTCTTCAATGGGAGTCACTATTCATCCTTCCCAAAACGATCTTTATCCTAAAGATGATAATCCCATCTTTCCGAGACAATCTGAAACATATTGAGTTCCAGGACAAAGCCACCTTATATGGACATTACCAAAGATACCTAATTAGTGCGTGAAAAGTGCTAAAAGCTTCGCAGATTCACTTACCATTAAAGGCTTTCAATTGTTTCTTCGAAAATCAGGAATACCTTATTACCCTAGTAGTAGAATACACCTTTTGTGATACACAAGATCTGTGATTGTATGAAGAATGATTTTATGCATGTTTTGCTTGGTATCCTGTCCTCAGATTGGGTTTTCATATGCCAAAGTAATTATTAAAAAATTGGATTTTCATATGCATGTGTTGGATTTTCACCTCAAACTGATGTATCCTCAAAATGTTAAGTCGTGCAAGTTTTTATTTTCTTTAATATCAGAAACTGAAATCTATTAATAAGAAAGAGGATGTACAGAACAGTAAATAAGATATCCACTGACCAAAGAAAACAATTGAGAAAGCACTAGCAAAGCCATCAATAATTAAACAAAAATAAAGATACTAAACTACAACAGCACTCCAATTTGAGAAAATATAAAGACCAATCCCTGAATTTTGAAGAAATTGATCACCATAAGGACGCCCAGAATCAAACTCTATACCAGGAATTATCGAGCTCCTCCTCCCTCACACTTTGAAAGATCATTTTGTTTCCGTGCATCCAAATAACCCAAACTTCCCAACACCATGCCTTTCTTCCCACCACTTATTTAGTATTTTTATTTTTATTTTGCTGAAAAGGGTCACACATCTACAGGGATTTTTTTTTGTTTGCTGAACCCTAGCACTGAAATGGATGTTATTTCAGAAATCAAATGAAACTGAACTCAAGACAGCATGGGACCGCTACATGGATGCAAATGACCGTTGGAAGTTAAAAGTGGCTCAGAACCAGGCCAAAGCAGAAATAAAGGTTTGCACTCTAACTATGCACACTATATAGCATCCCCAAATGCGAATATCCTACTGTTTATGTTGACTTTTATAATTTTGATACATGCAGAATGGCCTTCTGAAGCGTATTGAGGAGAAGAAAAATGAGCGTGATTCTTTTGAAAGTAAAGTTTCAAACTGTGACCTTTCTCGCATTGATGAGAAAGAAAAGAACATGGTGAGCATGGCCCTGCTTAGTGGTCTTGAATGGGATTTACAATCTTATGTTTTAACATTTTATGAAATATCAAATATGCAAGTAATTATTCTGTCATTGTAGAGAATTGAGGTTGACAGAAAGGCAAACCAGCTTGCTGTTAGAGAATTTGATTCAACCATACGTCAAAAGCAGAGTGAGGTGTTTAGCATTGACCAAATGATTACCGCTGTTTCTCGAGAGAAGAACATCTTGGATGGTGATAGGGATGACAGAGTAATACTGTCTCACAAGAAGACAGACTTGGAGACTCAGAAAAAGAAACACAGAAAGATGTAATTACTCTGTCTCGCTCTGTCTCTCTCTCTGTCTCTCTCTCTCTCTCTCGTTATTTAGCACGTGTCCATGTTTTAGAGAAGATGATGTTTCTTTGCTTTCCAGAATTGATGACTACAGGGACAGAATTAGAGGAGTGCTAAAAGGAAGGCTTCCTCCCGACAAGGATTTGAAAAGTGAAATCACTCAGGCATTGAGGTTGTCCTAACCTATTTATTAATGTACCTTTTAATCTAGAAGCTGACATCTTAAACAAGTCCCCCCTTGATGCGACCTCAAATGTGAAATCTTAAGAGTGACTACTAAAATCCGATGATGTAGCTCACTTGTTTTTGGGTGTGGATGCATAGGCCTGCCTGTTTGGCTTCTACTGTCATTACTCAAGCTATATTTAGTGTCATTGGATGTCAGGATGCTGTGTAAAGGCACTTTTATTCCCTATTGGTGTTTATTTCTCTTTTAGGTTATAATGTTTTCTAGTGAAAATGTTAGGCATAGTTGGTAATAAATTATACATTTGGGATGAATTTCCGTTCTAAAAGGATTTATCTTTTCAAAGCCAGCTAATTATTGATTTGTGAAATGGAATTTAGTAGTTGGGTTTTCAACAAGCTTTGTTTTTGCTTTAAATGTGAGGAGGTCATAGAAAAATAATGGAAGTTAGAACAAATTTTTTTTTTTTTCTTTATCGTTTTTTGGATATTACTGTTGAAAACTACTGTCTTCTTCAGTGATTAATGTTTATACTAGGTTAAAGTACCAATCAAGATGAAGTTGCTGTCTTTACAGTGAACACATGGGATACAAATGTCTGAATCACTGTGTATTCTGCCATGTAGGTATCAATATTTTATGAAAACAATTAGGTTTTGTGAACATGCAAAATGATGACACAAGAACTTCATCTCATGATACATTGATAAAAAAAAAAGTACTGATTGCGCTAGATATTGTAGTTTTCTGTCATCATCTCAGATTCTAGTGTAACAGCATATGTGCAATATCTGCCAACTTGTATACTTCGAAAATCCAAGATCAAGTAACTGTCAGATTTTAAGACTTGCCACATGTCATTAAAACTTAAATGTTTGGTTTTAAGGGGTTTCAAGAATAATGTTTCAGGTTTTCATTGTGGGATATGTTTCATTATGTTCTCATTGCAGGGCTGTTACCGTGGAGTTTGAAGACTTGAGCACCAAATCTCATGAAGTGGAGAAGGAGGTGAATATGTTTCAGATGAAAATACAAGAAGTTAATAATAACCTCTTTAAACATCGTAAAGATCTGGAATGTAAGTATTAGAAAACAGTTTATGATGAGATTATTTCATTCTTATCAATGATCAAGCTTGCCTAAACTGGTTAAGACTGACATGGTGTCAGGTTGTGAAACGTCTTTTCCATTTGTCCCCATTGCTTTTTCAAACTAGTGTATTCTATTAAAATCATGTGCTTCATAGTTCTTTACTATTTTTAATGCAGCAAAGAGGAGATATGTTGAATCTAGGCTTCAGGCCTTAGATCAGCAATCTTTTACTGTTGATTGCTATACCAAAGTCTTGGATTCAGCCAAGGAGAAAAGAGATGTGCAAAAAAGGTTCATATTTTGTTTTTACATTATAGCTGTATTGAGTAATAACATCTATATCAACATGTTCAGCGTTGACACTTTATCTGGTGTCTTGCCTGTAGAAAATACAACTTTGCAGATGGTATGCGACAGATGTTTGATCCTTTCGAAGGAGTTGCTCGTGCCCATCATATTTGTCCTTGCTGTGAACGCCCTTTCTCTCCAGAAGAGGAAGACGAGTTTGTTAAAAAGGTTGGCATGAATCATCACTCATATTTATGCATTTGATCTTTTGAATTTGTTATGTATCTGGGTGATTTGGCTAATATATTCTAGTAATTTACAGCAAAAAGTGAAGGCAGCAAATTCTTCTGAGCAAATAAAAGCGCTGTTAGTGGAATCCTCGAGTGCTGACTCTTTTTTTCAGCAAGTGGACAAGCTTCGCATGTTTTATGAAGAATATATAAAAATTGGCAAGGAAGCAATCCCTAATGCAGAGAAAGAACTATCTAAGCTTACTGAAGAGATGGAACAAAAGTCCCAGGCCCTTGATGATGTAATTCTCAAATCTGGTACACATTGCTTTTAAATATCAGTTGAACTCCCCTCCCCTCCTCTTATTGACAGTTGAACCATCTTGTTGTGTGGCAACCTCAAGAAACACATGCGGCCTGTATGTTTTTCCCGTAATTGAACCTATAAGTGGAAAATGTATTGAATCACTGCATTTACCACTCTTCATGAACCTATATCTACTCATCAGATTGTGTGACATAAAATGAAAATAAAGTGGCTAGCGAATGTGACTTGATAATGGTATCACACATCTTTCATGTTGGATGTGCAACAGTACTTCACAGAATTAATTCTGTAGGAATTATCTTAAGAATCCATCTATTATTTCCTCCCTGCTTTCATTGTTTATTTTCTGAAAGCATAATTTACTTTTTGAGAACTATAAAGAAGATAATAGTTATAATAGTAGTTTTTACGACTTTATAACATATTTTTACCACCTCATAACTGGGGTTGTCAACCAATTTTTGAAATGAAATAAAATTGATCTTTTGCAGATGGTTATAGACTTATAGTTGGAAGGTTCTCTGGTGAATTTATCCCAGTTTTAGTTCAGACCTTTCTGGATATGCTTTGGACTGTTAGTGATAACCTTTTATTTTGTACTGACATGAATTCATTGGATTTGGGGCCTTGCAAGCACTACTATAAAACTGAAACACCACTACAAATCTATTTTTATGAATTGAATCACCTCAAGAGCCGTGTAACCATCTCTGTGCTTTCAAACTAAAGAAGCCAACAACTCTTTGCCTCCTCAATAATATACTAAAGCCATTACATGCCCTCATAACTGGATTAAATGACAGCATGAATTTCTTTAATGCATTAGTGATCAAAACATTGGCCATCAGGTATAAATTTCTAAGGTCTCAATTTTATCTACACTCAGTTTTATATGGCATACTATTTTCTCAGTCCCTTATTTTTCACTTTTGACTGTTGGCCACTGAGCTGAATATTCAGATTAAGATTCCAGCTTCATGCAGGCCCTGTATTAGTTGTTCACTATTTTCCGATATTTTGAAAGATATTTCACAGTGACTATTAGATTAATGGCCAGACAAGGAAACTGCCGACCAGAAAAAAAAATTGACCAAAAGAAAAATGGATATTACTTGCAAGAGTCATTTCTTCTATTTATCCTACATGTTATCATATTTTGACTCATGCAAATCATTGATATTTTGTCCATAGAAGAGAGGCTAATGAGTTGAATGTATGTCTTGTCTCTCGAGTGTCATTATATATATATATATATATATAATTTTTTTTTCCGATGTTTTGCATGGTCATAATTATGAAAAACAGAAGTATACTTTTGTATGTGATCTTTATGAAATCTTTCTCAACAAAAGAGCCTCTTGTTTTTCTTTTGTAGGTGTTAGCTGTTTCTGCTCAAGTGAAGTCCGATAAGGACTTAATTGAGGCCTTGGTGCAACCCATTGAAACTGCTGACAGACTATTTCAAGAACTACAAACACGCCAGAAGGACGTTGATGACTTGGAGTATAAGCTTGATCTTCAAGGGCCGGGTGCAAGATCCTTGGAAGATATTCAGTTAGAGCTGACTAATCTGCAAAGCAAAAAGTATAACTTCTAATTGTATGCTCATCATTTATGGTCATTGTTTTTGCTATCAGCATATCTTGATCGAGAAATAACGAGCCTTGACATATGTTATGCTTATATGTAATTATGTACACACATATAGATAGTCTCCTGCATTTAGCTTCTCATTTTTCTAAAATCCTGACTTTCGTTGACATCTAACAATACTTAATTCTATTTTTCATATTTTATTTATCTATTTAATTTGGGTTTATGTTTTTTTTGTTGTAACAGGGACAATTTGCATGGTGAACTAGAGAAGTTAAGGGAGGAACAAAGGTACATGGAATCTGATTTATCAAACATTCAAATGCGGTGGCACAGTGTAAGGGAAGAGAAAATCAGAGCAGCTAGTATATTTCGTGATTTTGAAAGGACTGAAGAAGAGTTAGAGCGTCTGACCGAGGAAATGAGTCAAATTGTTCTCGATGAAAAGGTTATCTCATTAGCTCTATAAATATGGAAAAGCTGGTGGGGTTCAAGATTTCACTGACAACATATCTATCAAATAAAAGCCATATCAACAGGCAGACACAAGTTTTTGCAGAGAAACACTATCTTAATACATTTCTTCAGCATCAATAATTGTCTAGGAAAACTAGTTTGGTTACTTTATTTATAGTTAAAGAAATATGTTTTTAATCTTTTATTTAAATTGTTCATGTGGTGGTAGATGTGGTTATTTAGAATTCATAGGTTCTCGAGCAATAAAAGAAAATGAAAACAGTTCACCAATTCATTACACTCGTAAAATTATACTTTGTATTCTGGGTTCTTTGCTTGCCCCTCTTTATGTTTATACAATTAATTACTTAATAAAAGAGAAAGGTACTGCATATGAAGATTGACCTATTACGGCAACGTCATATGTTGCCATTGCTGATGGTGTTAATCAAGCTTGTTCGAGTACTTTGGCTTTTGCATATTAGATAAATATTAGTGCTTGATGCGTCTTCTTTTATAACCAAGTCAATAAAATTTAATCTGATTCTGATTGTGAATCGTAATTGTTGATGTGGCCAAGGAGATTGAGTCGGCAAGTTGTACTTGCGATTGGACTTTTCATGTTGAATAATCAATAGTTCTAGCTCCTGTTTCTTATATTTCATCAATTTTCTGTGTGTTCTTTCCTTTCACTATGAGTTTTCTGGTTTTATTCTAATGCATATTCACATATTATGAACTTTCAGCTTTTGGCAGAGGCTCTTGGCCCTTTATCAAGGGAGAAAGATAAATTACTTAGTGATTACAATGAAATAAAAGCTGAACTTGGTCACAAGTATGAGGAGCAAGCTGAACAAAGCAGAAATTACAAGCAGGAAGTTGATGAACTACTTAAGATTATTTCTAAAATTAAAGAGTAAGTTTTGTGCACCTTGGATTGGTATTTAAGGTTTTTGTATGCAACTTACCTTTTTCAGCAATTTTGTCTTTTCCTACTAGGTATAATGATTTAAAGAAAGGAGAGAAGTTGCAGGAACTGCAAGAGAAGCATTGTTTAGCAGAATCTCAACTTCAAAGTTGTGATAGTAGAATGCAGGAAATTTCAGATGAATTAGGCAGAAGTAATAAGTTAATGGAGGATCAAGAGCAATTAAGACGAAATATTGATGCCAATTTGAATTTTAGGAGAACCAAAGCTGAAGTAGAGCAACTTACTCGAGAGGTTGAATCACTTGACGCAGAAATCGCGACATTTGGTGGGATTCCCAAATTTGAAGCTGAACTTGGAAAGCTCTCACAGGAGAGAGAGAGGCTTCTTTCAGAGGTATCCATAGTTCTACACATATTATTCTCTGAATGCCTTGCAGTTACAGCATAGTCTGTAAACTGTAAGTGAGATTCATCTCAATTAAGAGCATATTTGATAGAAGTTCTTGTGAAAGAATAAAACTGTATTTATTTAACAAGGTGTATAAATTCGCCAACTCATATTCTCTTTAATCTTCAGTGATCGTGTTTTATCAAGTATGGTATCAGAATAATCAAATAGAAAATAGCAAATTTGACTTGATTTATTCTATCATAATAATCTCATAATGATATATTTCTGATTTCAAGTAGTCATATATTATGGCCTCACCATATGTTTTCATTTTATGTAGAATTTTGAGCATGCAAAATGAGATTGTTGTTACTGTTCTTGCCTTAAATTCATATTTATACGAAGATAGTATGCAGTTCAATAGCTGAAAATGACGTGGACATTGTTGCCATCTTCTGAGAACTGTAAAATTGTATAGTTCCTCCAGTAGACACAGTGCTCGCTCGTTGTTCCATTTTCTGTTTTTTGTAGTGGCACTTTGTATTTACATAATATTTCTCTATGGCAGTTAAACAGGTTCCATGGAACAATGTCGGTTTACCAGAGCAATATTTCAAAGAATAAAATTGATCTCAAACAAGCACAATACAAGGACATTGACAAACGGTACTTTGATCAGCTTATCCAGCTAAAGGTATGACATCTTTATATAGCTCTGTATGTTCCGCTTTATTACTAATATATTGTATCATTAGCCTGACTGTTTTATGACAGACATCTGAGATGGCAAACAAGGACCTGGACAGATACTACAATGCGCTTGACAAGTGAGTTTCTAGTATAAGATTTAATGTTGATTTATATATATTTATATATATATCTTAATTTAATAAAGGATTAGGCCTCCTAATTTTATTACTATGCCAATAAATTAGAATTGCTCAAACCAACAAATTATGCTATTTGTTGAATTTCTTTGGCTGCACTGTCTTTTGATCAAATCTCTTTCACACGTTGACCGTATTTCTTTTGTCCTGTGTTCTCCTTCCTCCAATCAAGTCTGTACTTTTCCATATCCACATTCAGTATTGAGCATTCACTGCCACTTATCTTATCCAGAATTTATACTAATATCATTTCATGGATAGGATGTGTTTTGGTTTTTTAATGGTTTGTTTAATCAGTTGGCACATATAGGGAGGGGAAATATAAGACCAACTTGGCTCCTAACCATAATTTCAGAACTAGCTCTTCTAATTAAGTAATTAGAGGTGCAAAACAGGCTTGGCCAGCGCAAGCACACCATGTTTAGAATGGACTCGGCAGAACCTGTACCATGTGCCAGCCTCAACTTCCTGCTTACAGGCACTGCACTAGTTGAGCCTGGCACATAAACGGGCACTGCATTAGCAGAAATGTGCCCATGCGTATGCTAAGCTTAGTCCCATCATGACATTATTTCTTGCACATCACAACCTTGGTAATTTTTTTTTTGTCGTTTCTTGAAAGTTCTTCTCCGTTAGGACCAGGCACTAAATTCTATTTTTCCTCAAAAGTAACAGTACTTCCACTCAAAATAACATATACTTCACTGCACTTATTCACTAAATCTTTAGCCTTGTGGCATGAACTGAAACAAAAGAAATGAGCTAAAGAAAAAAAAAATTCTGAAAATCTACTGTGGATTAATAACTATCCGCGCAAATATTACTATTCTAGTGACCCATGTTCTTTCTAGTTCTCTGCATTTTTATAAACAGCACCAGACTTGTGACCAATGCTTCTTTCTCAATTTTCTGTTAACAGGAATAATATAATGTATGATATTTTTAGTTGTATCGGTGTGAAGACATTGATCAAAGCTCTGTTGATGCTACTTGCTTTTCTAATGTTAAATGTTTTCTTTCTTTCAGAGCACTGATGCGCTTCCACTCAATGAAGATGGAGGAAATAAATAAGATTATTAGGGAGTTGTGGCAGCAGACTTACAGAGGACAAGATATAGATTACATCTGTATACATTCAGATTCTGAAGGTGCTGGGACTCGTTCATATAGCTACAGGGTATGAACCTTTTCTTCTTTACCTTGTTGCACATTGTTGAGTTTTTCTAACCTCTTGCATTGTTGCTACTGCATGTCAGGTTCTCATGCAGACTGGCGATACAGAACTAGAAATGAGAGGAAGATGTAGTGCTGGTCAGAAGGTGATTGATCTTTGAGATCATTACTTTACGCACTAGCATTTTAGTAGTAGTAGGAAGCTAACTGACTTTGTGATCTGGCGTAGGTTCTTGCTTCCCTCATCATAAGGTTGGCTTTAGCTGAAACTTTTTGCCTCAACTGTGGAATACTAGCACTAGATGAACCAACTACAAACTTGGATGGACCAAATGCTGAGAGTCTTGCTGCTGCTCTTGTTAGGTATAAGCCCACTACAGTCTCATTTCAATTAATCGATACCACTTACCTGTTCCCCTGTTTTCCTCCTGCAGAATTATGGAGGACCGGAAGGGGCAGGAGAACTTCCAGTTGATAGTAATTACTCATGATGAGCGCTTTGCTCAACTGATTGGCCAACGCCAGCATGCAGAAAAGTATTATCGGGTGACGAAGGACGATCAGTATGGCTAATATTTTATTCTACTGCTTTGTTTTTCCTTTTTGTTTAATGCATTATGCCTCTTTATTATTTTGTTTTCTCCTTTAACTTGTTTCTTTCTTTTTTCAGCCAGCATAGCATAATTGAAGCCCAGGAGATTTTTGATTGAAGCTCTTTGAATGAGTGGTGTCCTTTTCCTGTGCTAAAATGAAGCAGCACATTGAAAACATCGAATTCGACATCTACAAGCTCAAAAGTCTTTGTAACCTTGTATCCTAGTTCTTTGTAACCTTGTATAGTGGAAATGTTTCTTTTAACTGGGTAACAAAACACTCTTCCTTGTTCTATCTTTTCTATATTTCTTTGGAAAGACGTTTGAGCTGAAGTGGCATTTTTTTTCTTCCAAACTATGGTTCATTTCCTTCTTGGCCCTAGGAAAACTACTAGAGCTGACTATGGTTCATTTCATTGTTGAGCTTGCGGGTTCAATATAACGTCCTTACTTAATATGCTTTGTTCAAATGGATGTAACAGTTGGGCAATGGAAATCATAATCTAAGAGGATGATATCTTTAGTCTAGTTAAACACTGATTTTAACGTTTTAGTATGTCAGGTCCTGAGCTTACCACAATCTTGTTATTTGTGTAAATTTTGAACTCTTACGGGTGAAGAAATTAAAGGAACCACCCATTCTATTTTTCTCTGACAAATAAGATAGAAGTCGGTGTTTCCAGAATTTTATGTAGACCTAGATAAAGTCTTTTCCGTAAATGTAAATGTGAAGCAAGTCTTTGTATCCTAATTTTTTTAAGAAATGATCAATTCATGAAAGTCAGAATGGAACATACATCAATTTGTAGACTCAAGCTTATATCCTGCCTGGAACTAACAGAAAATAAGCAAACACTTATTTAGTTTATAAAGCTCGATTTATAACATCGAGCCTACAACACTTATTTAGTCTTTGTATCCTATTAGTGAAACTAAATATTTGAAATTCTACATATTCCATGTTTTCTTCTTTTTTTTTTCTTGCGAAATAACCGAGATGAATGAATTTTTTACAATAAAAGGTTCTGTTATCTATATATTTTTCTATATTAACAGCCCAACCGGAAAAAGAAATGTAAAGGGAGACAACTTACAAACTTCTTTCATACTAGCCAAATTTACCCTATTTTTCTCTCCTCTCCCCCCACACCACCCACCTCCACCTCCTTACCACCTTCGACAAAATGACCTTTCGGTTGAAAGCCATCTAATTATTGCATTATTTTCGACCTGACTTCAACCAATTTATTGGATAAGTTTTGGCTGGCTTTCAACCGTGCAAGGAGGTGGCTTTCAACCGTATGGTATGCATAAAGTTCTGTCACCGTAAGCCACTACAATTCATACAAAAGTATGGTTGCTTCCCATTATATGTTGGATTCGGTTATTAACCATCATCATTTTTTTTTTTGGAATCCTGTCAAAATTTGCTACATATCCCAGAACTGATTTGTTGAACGAAACTCTGCAATAGTTTCATATCTCAAATTAACAAGATATGATGATCATCTAAACAACCAATCTCCATACGTTGAATCTTGTTCAGAAAGACGAGGGTTTTTGTAGTATATATATTTTAGGATTCTAAATATTTTCGATTTGATTTCATATCCATATGATTGGCAGTTCAAAGCTTTCTTAGGATTTTCCTGCATAATTCATGTGCACTGCCATTAATTTTAGCTCGACTAGTTGTAATATCCCAGAATAATGTCTTGGACTTCGGAGTTGCATCATCAACTAGTTATTACTTATTAGTCTAATGATATTTCTCATTCATAATGCTAACTGGTTATTGAACAATTCATTCAGTTCAAAGTTGTAGAACTAACAAGGAAATAAGTAACCAGTATATTGACGAATAGTATTTTGAACAGTATTGATGGTTCTTTTTGGACTGAATATTGCCAATGGTTATAGTAATTTGTTTTTTTAATGTACCGTGTAGCTGAAATATTGTTCAGAGCAAAATGACTGATGTAAACAAAGGGTAGATAAACAATTTTTTTTTTAACCAGAATTATCTAATACATACTCTGCTCGAATAAAAACTTTAACTCATTTTTCACTATCTAGAATTTAATAAAACAATAATATTCATGGTTTATTTGTGGTAGCAACGAGCAAATACAAAGGTGAGAATTGAAAAACCATCAAATGGGAACCAAAACAAAACAGCTGATCTACGACACTGAAAGAAAGCAAGACAAAGCTTTTTTCTGTTTTCCTTTTCCGACCGACATATATATTGAGGTGCCTTAATTCCAAGGGCCCAGATATATTTATCGCAATATAGAAAATATTGGATTCCTAATTAAACTAATCAATCCTTGTACTTCATTTCAGACATCTGGAAGCCAGGCATGTCAAATGAGGAGGAGAACTTTTCAACATCAACCTTGAGTTCTTCAATTTCCTTGTTGTTCACCAACCCCTTGTTGAAGTCTTTCAGTAGCTTTCCGAACTCCTTCTGGATCTTCAAGGTGAGGGTCACAGCCCTGTGAAGGAACTCACCAATCTTCTCAAAGTCCTTCTCAACCAAACCTCTTGAAGTCATGGCTGGAGTACCTGTTGTTACACATCCCATACACTTATCTCAGACCAAGTATTGCAATGACATCTAATTTACTGATCTAACTATCATGCAAGTCAAATCTGGGTACCCCAAAAAAATCCTTTCAAAATCATGGTAAATAAGTGAAAAATGAATTCTCATTTCTATCAAGTATATAAAAATTCTTGACACCGCTGGAAAAGTCAATTATATTATAGCAGTTCTTACCAATTCTTACTCCTCCAGGAGCCAAGGCACTGCTGTCACCAAAAACAGCATTCTTGTTCACAGTAATGTTTGCTAGGTCACAAAGCTTCTCAACCTTGTTGCCTGAAGAACATCAAAAAGGAGTTACAATTGTATTAAAACAAAAACATAAAAAAAGAATGCATGTGACGATCAAAATTATAGTCTGAGAAAATTCACACTATACCAGTCAAACCAAGAGGCCTGAGATCCCACAGAACAAGGTGGTTCTCGGTTCCTCCTGTGACAAGCTTGTAATCCTTGCTCATCAGGTACTTTCCGAGGGCAACAGCATTGGCCTTGACTTGTTGAGCATAAGCTTTGAACCCAGGTGTCATGGCCTGCTTAAGAGCAACAGCGAGGGCACCAATCTGGTGATTATGAGGACCACCCTGAAGGGAGGGGAAAACAGAAAAGTTGATCTTGTCTTCAAAGTCATATTCTGCACCCTCGGGCTGGCCCTTCTTGGGTGGCTTAGGTCCCTTCCTGTAAAAGATCATACCAGCCCTAGGTCCCCTCAAGCTCTTGTGGGTTGTGGTTGTGACAATGTCACAGAACTCAAATGGATTTGCAGCTTCCTATGCACATGAACAAAATAAAAACAGAGTAAGAACACACATACATTAAAAGGGTCTAGATCACATTGCCAATCATTCAATACTTCAAACATGGTTAAACACATTAGGTACTGTGCAGGAATACAATGACACCAATTACTGGATTGTACTTTAGATTTGAATTTTTTTTTTCTAAGAAATGAATTTAGGCCTGCTATAATCATAATATATAAATCAAGAGTAAGCATCTTTATAAGATATATTATATTATTAAAACAGGGAGGATAAAAACACAGATTTAAGAAAACGACGTCAAACAACAGATCCGGAAATTGGGTAAACAACTAAGCAAGCAACACCAAACAGCTAAACGTGCAGGTCACTCCAGAAGTCAAGATCTAACCAATTAAATGTGAAAATTCATTTTCCATTTTCATCCCCTCAAGATCAAAGTATGTTATTTACATCCCCATTGCATCCTAGTGATGGCTCAATTACTGATGTAAACCTGCCTGACAATGCATGTGACAGTGATGACAGAGCCAAATTCTCAAAGCAAGAAAAACAACTGTGCCATTATAGCACTAGGACCACAATACAGCAGCATGAACTATCACTAAGATTTACATCACCCGGTATTACAATACAAGATCTTGATCTAAAGAGATACACACCAACTGAGTGGAAGCACTGAAAGGTATATAGATAGAATTAAGAACAGCAGCCTAAACCAGATCTACAAAAGCTAGCATAAAAACCAACACCTACCATAACAAATTACATGAATTACACAAATCCAAATCATAGAACTTCAAGATCACACAAACCCATTAGATCTGAGCAAAAGCATAACAAAACTCAATAACACTAAAGATACAAGATATATACATACCTGAGCACAAACAAGGCCACTAATGTGAGCCATGTCACAGAGCAAAAGCGCACCGCACTTATCAGCAACAGCCCTGAACCTGGCGTAGTCCCAGTCTCTGGGGTAGGCACTCCCACCGCAAATGATCAATCTGGGCCTGAAATCCAAGGCCTTCTCCTCCAGCTTGTCGTAATCAATGTAGCCAGTAGAGAAATTCACCTTGTACGGCAGACTCTCGAAGTAGATCGAGGTCGCCGAGATCTTCTTCCCCCCGGATGTGTAGTACCCGTGAGTGAGGTGACCACCGGAGGGAAGGTCCAGCCCCATGATGCGGTCGTGGGGCTGGAGAACAGCCGTGTAGGCGGCGAAATTGGCCGGAGAGCCGGAGTAAGGCTGAACATTGACGCCCCATTGGGAAGCGTCGAGGTGAAAGGCCTTGAGGGCTCGAGCCCGGCACAGATTCTCGATCTCGTCGATGAACTCGTTACCGCCATAGTAACGGTTGCCGGGCATGCCCTCGGAGTACTTGTTGGTCAAGGCACTGCCGAGAGCCTCGATGACGGCGAAGGAGGTGAAGTTCTCGGAGGCAATGAGCTCGATGCCGCGGCATTGGCGACGCTTCTCCTTCTCGATGAGGTCGTGGATCTCGGGGTCCACGCTCTCGAGGTTGGAGTTTCCCCAAGCGTTTACTGGCTCCATTGGGGAGAGAGAATTGGAAGAAGAAGAAGAAGAAGAAGAAATGGAGGAGGAAATGGAGAGAAGAAGAAGGTTGTGGGGTGGTGGTGACAAACTGACATGTTGGGGTTTATAAGATACTACTCTTTGCAATGAAAATACCGTTTTGTCCTTGTTGTAATTTTCTGTGGTTGGTGTCAGATGTGGATTTTTTTATTATTTTTTCACTTGTACCAAAAAAAGGAAAAAAGACCTGATGTACTATTGTCAATTGTAATGTTTTATATATGAAGTTTTCATAAATAATTTCGTGATACTTAAACTTCTACAGTACTTCTATTATCCGCGATCTATATCTTCAAAAATCAAAACATCAACTTAGAGGTGTGTTTTGGATAGATCAAATTAGAATTGTAAGTATCAAAATTATAATACAATGGAATTCTCAGAACTTTTACAATTCTACAAACTGTTACATTTTTTTATATATCAAATTTTTTTTCTACTTTGTATGACATTACATGTTTTTCTTCACAAACTTACAATGAAAAAAAAATGTGTATAGCTAGTATGTCGTGCAGTTATTTTAGGTAGTCAATTAATTAATTTTGTCAATTGTTCTCAATTGTCATTAAATTTAGAGGTAAATAACCAATAAGTCCTCATTTACACTACATATTTCCCTTCAAGTTTGATAGATTTTAAATAATTCCCACCAAGTTTCAATCGGGTCTCTTTCACTCCCAATAAGGACAAAATATGCAAAACTTTATCTATTATATTTTTTTCAGACATTTTTGCCCTTTGTTCATAATGGTCGAGTTACACTACAAACAAATCACCATGTTCAAATTCCAACTTCCACAAACATCGATCAAATGTCGAATCAAACCTTAAAAACACGTAGAGCTCAACAAGAGAGTCGAGTTTCATACCTACTTCGTCAACAACAATGATCGGCTCGCCGGAAAACGTCGTAGATCCGGCCAAAATCTGAAAATATTTTTTTCCTTCGAATCGCCGTCTTCCAACTTCGGATTGAGAATCCGTGGTCGAGGTTCTCTTCGCACCGCCGATCTGAAAAGATCGGCACCCATGCGCGGCCAAGAGGTGGCCAAACGGCTGAGAAAAAGTCGGGTCGGGTTGCATATTCGCGGGTCTCGACCGGATCAACAGATCTGCTATTTTATTGTGGTCAATAAAAATATTTTATTGTGGTCAATAATTTTTTTTTATTGATGTCAATAATTTTGGTTATTGAGGTCAATAAAATTGGGAGTGATATAACATTGTTGCTGCACTGATGTTATCGTTATCAACTTCAATAAAATAGTTTATTAAGCTCAATAAAAATTTATTAAGGTCAATAAAATACATAAAGGTGATGTTCCTTTGTTCTTTGCTGATTGAGACCTAGAAACTAAAATTTTGTTGATCTTATAAAATTTTATTGACCTCAATAAAATTTTATTGAGGTCAATAAAATACACAAAAGTGATGTTCCTTTGTTTTTTTCCTCCTACCACGGAAAGTATAGATTTCTTTAAAAAAAATTATTGAGGTCAATAAAAATTATAAAGTCTGTCAGTGGCAGTTTCGTAATTTTTGTGAAATGTATAATTCAAAAACGTAAATTGGTCAATTAATGGGCCGGGAGGGAGCCGTTGTTTTTCCTTGTCCTTAATGGTAAATATTTGTTCAATTTTGTCCTTATGGGTCAAGAACCCAATTAGATGCAAGGATGGCTACCTAAACGGGACTAATGTCACACAATATTGTATTGAGAATATCTCCTAGGGACGACAATAGGTTGGATATGCCATATTTATCCCCAAACCCAAACCAAATACCTTACCCAAACTCATTCTTTCGGGTATGGGTATTACCTAAACCCACATTCATTGGGTAACAGATCAAATCCAATCTCACCCAATTTACCCATACCTGCGGCTAAAATATTAATTCTATTTAAAGAATTTTTAAACTAATTATGCTAGAAATAAAATTTACTCCACAACCTCACACATATCATGTAGTTTTTAAAGTTCAAAATAAAAAAATTATACAATGAAACCATCTATATTAATAAAGCCAAAACTTGAATTGTTGTTAAATGTTTAAAAAGAAAAATTATCAATAAGTCAATAATTTCTAAAATATTCCCAATTAGATTTAGGTTTCTTAATTTTTACCAATAAGGTTGGTAATTTGCCCAAGAGGTCATACTATTTCCTAATAAGGTTTTTTCTTAATAGCCCAAGCCAAATTTGCTTGATAGTTTTGCCCCTGTTATATATTAACGGTCTATGAGTTTGTTATAGAGAGAAAATTTCTTCAACCTGGTTAGAGAAAGAAAGAGAGAGAGCTTCTTCTTCCTCGCCGATCAACGACGAAGGTCTATACCATTTGATCATCAAGTAATCAAATCATTTCTCGGAGCTTCTTCTTCTTGGCCGACCAACGACCCCAAAGTTATTAAACAAAAGTATATGGAGGCTGCTCTAAAGAAACAGAGAGACAGAGAGAGTTAGAGTATCGGAAAATGATCCACCGGAGAAGATCAAGGAGGCTCGGGTTCTCCACAAGTTGAAGTACTTGTTCGTGTCCTCGCCGCAACTGCTGGAGGATAGGGCGTTGATCAAGAGAGGTTGATAGGTAGAAGAAGAAGAGGATCGTGGATTGCTATCGGCAACTAACGGTGTCAGTGGCTTGGCGAGGACTATGACTCGATCCCAGCTTGTCAATTCGACCCATAATGACATCATGTATGTGTAGATTACTAAAAAGAACTTGGTGACCTGCAGTGGAAGATGGTGCATTAGTTATCACTGACCTTGGGATCGTTGAGGCTTGGGGCTGCTGGAGGGGGCGACTGCCGGAGATAGTCGGTTGGTGGATGCTGTTGTGTTTCATGTTTGGGCTTGGTAAGTGGTATGCTCTTTGTTAGGCCTGGGGTGGGGTCTTTGGGCTTTGTTATGGTTTTGATGGGGAGTGGGATATTAGGGAGGGTATTTTGCCACCATCTTCTATTACTTAGTTGTTGGGTGTTACCTACAGAAGTTAACAAGTTTTGCACAGTTATTTAGTCGATGAACTTTTAAATTTTATCACAATTGAATGCATTGGAGATTGATAGTTCACTAGTTTGATTAGATGTTACTTGAGATTTGTTCTCATTTGTAAGCTCGTTTTGAATAAACAAGCGAGCATGACATAATGAACAATATTTTAAATTTTCTAGTATTTAGCTGACCCTCAAACATTTGGGTTCAAAACTTAAGAATTAATGTATGTGCCATTTTTTTATCCATAATGTATGTGCCGTTCTTTGACATTGATATATAAATATCATTTGATTTTTCCTTAATAAAAAAATTCAATAATACCAACTACCAGTTAAAAAAAAAATAGTAACAACCTCGGCATTTGATAAAAAAAAAGAGTAATTATAATTAAGAAGAAAATTAAAGGAATGAAATGATGTAGTCACCACGTCATTGTATAGGAGTTGGTGAGTGGTAGGAGATACTGGTCACAAACCTTTTAGAAAAAAGGTGGACGTTGCTTTTTGGACTGTGATGGTTTGTGGGTTGGTGATGGGCAACTTGGTCATTTTACGCACACCAATCCCACAGGTGTACATTTTCCTCCCCGCAGCTTATGTAGGTGTTGTGTGGGTGTGAGTGATGCACTTTAAAAATAATGATGACCCGTAATCACCTTCTTAAATTTTCTAACTATTTATTAATTATCAGTGTTTTTTTATTTTAACATTTAAAAGTGGAAACTGTTTATTCAAACAAGTGGAGGATGATTGTGACGGGGAGATATTAAATTTAGCCGCAACTTCACCAAACACACACCATGCCAACGCCCATGCATGAGTTTTGGCTCAGTTTGGAAAGACTTTTAAGCCACTGTGCTTCCAAGTACACCAACCCTACCCAAGTTGTTTGGTAAATGAGCAAAAAAAAAAAAAAAAAAACCGAGAGGGAGAAAAGAGAGGTCGCCGGGGCGGGAGAAGGGGAGGGATCATAGGAAGCAACGAAGAATATGGAGAAGAAGAAGAAAGAATGCCATTAGCCCATTACAAAGGTAAGAAAAATAAAAAATAAAATATTTCTAAACATTTATGTTCATATTGGTCATTGTACAAACTCACAGCACTTTGAGTTTTAAGTTTACCAAACACTCTTCCACTGTCTTAATCACTTTGTTTAAGTTTACCAAACACTCTTCCACTGTCTTAGTCACTTTGTTTTACAGCCACTTATTCTCACATCATAGCAAAGGTCTGCTTCACTTGAAAGCCCAACTTTACCAATCTGAGCCTTAATCGTGCACTAAAACCTCCATGAAAGCAAGAATAATAATTAATTAACATGAATAAGTTATCAGTGAGAAGTGTGGTCTAATGACATAAGTCTCTCATTTATAAGTAAGAAATTTTGAGTTTGAATCTCGTAGTTCTCTATCAATTGTGTATAAAATCAAGAAATAAAAAACTACCTATTGAGTTGGCGCTAGTGAGTCCTAGCGGGTGGTTCTTAATATTCATTTATGCATTGTACTAATGGTTTCCATTTTGGCACCGTTTTGTGCTTTACTCGGGAGGATTGTTCACTAGCTATTAGATAGCTTGATTAAGTTAGAATTCAAATAATTAATTAGATTGATGAGTGCATAAATTTTATGTGGGAATCATATTCATTAATTCCGGCTAGTTAAGCTTTCAACGTCGGAGTTATGGAAAATACCTAAAGAAAATTGACCCTTTTTAATTCCAAATTATTTGGCAAAAGAATAACTGACAGAAGAAACTGTGTTTGCGTAGAATGGTAATGTGACATTAGTGTAGGTGTAGTAACCAACTCAAGATTACACGTAATGAAAAAAAGGACCTGGGATGACTGAGTTTGAGCCTTTGAGGTGGAATTTAGGACTAGCTAGCGTGGAGCTTTTGAAAGCCAATCAAGTTTCTTCAAATAAACTGACCCAAATATTAACTTTAATTAGGCAAACGTCTAACTGTCTAAGCTAGCTTACCTTACCCACCTAAGTTTGAACGTGAAAAAGAGAGGATCAAAAATTCAAAATCACTATGTCAACACCCAACAACCAAACTCATATCCAAATGTTTCTAGCCAAATTATTCTTTCTTCCTTTCTTTCATTTTTTTTTCTCTTAACGTAAATGGGTTTCGAAACCCTGAATTTATATGGATTCCAACTTCTTCTTTTTTTGTTGCGAACGATCATCATTGGTGAGCAAAAGGCCGAAGAATGGGTAGCCGGTTATTAAAATCACATTGAATTTTGTGGCTAACTTCTAACCTTAGAGTATTCTTAACTATACCTTACACCTCCAAACTCTAGGTTCTGAAACCCTAGTTACCTCTCCATGAGGCCACAAATACGTAGCAACGTCATTCCCAAATAAGAGCATGACGTTGCAACATTCGTGGAGCACAATCCTCTGAGCTTCTGTCACATACATGTCTAACATCACTGGGGAGCACAATGTGCTCCAACATGCGTCAAGAACATAAGTGTTGCAACATTCGGTGAGAGTTTTTCAATCCACTAATTATTCATCCTCAATTTACAGTGAAAATCGAAAGCGGTGGCTAGAACATCACAAGGAAGTGATGTTAGACATGTATGTGACGGAAGCTTAGAGGATTGTAAGTAACACTCACGTTATGCGGAAATTCTTGTATTCACCAGGTTGAACTCCACCCGGTGGATCTCAGCCATTAATTGATCAACTATTCATCAAATCATGTACTCACCTCTGCATGTCAGCCGTTGGATCGTCCAGTTTTGTTCATCAATCCAAGTTATGTTGATGGATTTCTTATTTTCGTTAGACAGCCCTTGAGAGAGAGAGAGAGAGAGAGAGAGGAGATGGTGACCCCGCCATGCTCAAATTGCATGCACATGCTCTTATTCCTCTTCATCCTCTCCATGCCAACAGCTTAATACTGTTCACTCCTAACTCCTAAGCCACATATAGTGTCGTCACCGTCAGCCAATTAAGTGACTCAAGTCCCGACAACCTCACGTTCCCGTACTCACCGCTCCTCTTCCTCCTCCTCCGCTTTAATTTCTTTAACAAAATAAGAAAATAAAAGATAAATAAAAACAAAACAAAAATCGCTATAAACGATACTGCATGCGGCTGATGATGGAACTAGAATTAATACCAAATCTTAATCTGCGCTCCCATGACACTGAGATTTGATTTATTTATGTGCTTAGATCAGATCTGACTCTCTATATATAACTAATAATAATATAGAGAAATTAATTATTTTATTTTAAAAATAATAAGCAATCCTCGTCGGTGGTCCGAGGGGAGAGAACACCAAAAATAAGATCGAGGACCTGAAACAACAAATGCTCTTAGTCGGTGGACATGACCGGCACAAGGAGACGTAACGACGTCGTAGGCTACACGCCACAGCCGACACATATATCATTAATTTGGAAAGAAAGAAATGTTTGCATGTCTGCTCTTTTACACGTCGTGTGCCTACAACTCGTGAAGACCATTTTCAATTGTTTAGGCGAATATGCTGTTTGCATGCAAAGAGATTTGCAGAGCAGCTGAGAAAATGCCTATATTATAAATTAGCAAACCACTTTGCTACTACCACTTCTTAGAGAATTGTTATTCGCATAATGCGACTCTAGATATATATTTTTTTCCTTTGGCTTTTTGTTTAATTCAAGACTCTTATTCCATAGGGATGAAAGATTACAAAACTCAAAACAATTGATATACCGTCTTAAATCTCAATAGAAAAAGTTCCAAGAGTATTGCTCATTCGAACCATGCCTACGGTTCGCTTATTGAAAACCAAAATGAAATGAGCCTGCTAACTAATACCTCAATCCCCATCTCTTTAGTAACTAGGCATTACAATTGAACTCCAATGCAACACTCAATTGAGGTACGGTACACCCTGTGCAACCCTTGTAGGAGAGTTGTTACAACCAATGATAGAGTTACAACATTAATCAATAAGCTAAATAAGCAAAAGAAAGAAGCTCGGAAAAAAAACGAGAGATAAAGATTGATTCTTTGAGTATGACGAAGGATGCTCTACTCTTCGTTCGAAAGACGAAAATAATTTTGAGGGGGTGAGGTTGGTGGATTATAGCCGCTACCACAGACCCCACCCCCATTAGCAAAAGCGCTTATGAGTAACACAAGCCTTTGACACCATCCACCACCATCACAAGTTTATTTGAAAATTGAAACCTACATTCGTCATTCTCGTCGCTTAAGTTGTCTTAGATGATTGACCTCACCAACAGTTCATGACACCACCAAGATCGAAACTCGACCAAATATGCAAGAGGCACATAATATGGCAACACCCAACACCCTAGCAAGCACACCCTGCCTCCAAGTTAGATTCAACAACCACCATATATGAGAAGAGATGAGTGCTCTCACGCCACTCGGCCACTGCCTATACCACGTAGATTGTCTCCTTGTAGAGACTACACATGTCACAATCTGACCCAGGAAAATGATTTTTTTTTTGAATGAAGGTGTGAATTAGCTCTTAATCACATAAGATAAGAAATGCTTCTGTAATTTAAAGCCAATATAAAATAGATCAGAAAAATAACTTATTCTTGAATAAATACACTTTATTTAACTAGAGTGTTTTTACATTATATTACATTACAACAAAGCTTATTACTAAATTTTTACTGTCATGCTCCTAATTAATTGTGGCTTGTGTTGTTTGTACATGTGCTAGACTCAAGTTAAAAGGTGAATAAGCAGCTAGACAAGGATAAAAGAGCCTTCCATGTTTGAACTTAGCAGGTGAATGGGCAGTCAAAATTTAATCATGTTAGCTAGAAATATTAGATGTTTTGCTTCTTTTGTTTTTAATTCTAAATAAATCAATCATTTAATCCAAGAGAGAAATTTTTAAAACCTTGTTAGAGCATCTAATAACAAATAGAAATTAGAGAAACCTTAGAGCAGCTCCAACAAAGTAGGTAAATGAAAGTCAAATTTAGTTTTTGTTAAAATATATAGCTATATTTAGCTACATGGGAGAGATAAAATAACTAAATCCTAAGAGTATCTCCAACATACTAGCTATTTTGTTAAAAAGTTAAAATTTAGTTATTTTTTTACACAATTTTCATTCCAACATAGTAGCTAAATGAAAATCAAATTTAGCTTTTGTTAATCTATAGCTATATTTAGCTACATGAGAGAGAGAAAATAACTAAATCCTAAATTAACTTACAAATAGTTACCCTCTGCTAGAGCCAAAGTAAAAAAATTAGCTAGCCATATTGCACTTTTAGCTATATTATCTAGTAAAAATAAGTTTTATTCATTTAGCTAAAGTAAAAAAAGTTAAATTTAGCTTATAAAAAAAATTCTAGCTACATTTAACTATAGAGAAGAGAGAAGATAATCATAGCTATATCTATCAACGTTCTAATTTTTAAATTCCAACGTTCCAATTGCAACATTTTCTTTATAAGCAAACATTTTATGTCTTCCACCCATTGAATTAATTGTTGACGTACAATATGAAAATCATCAAAACAGTGAAAGGTACCAATTTTGAATTTCCATTGTTTTGATGGTTTCGTTGTAAATTGGATCCCAAGAGATTTTACCAAATTTATATACCAAATGACGTGGCATCTTACATATAATTATATTATTTATGTATTTTAATGAAAATTTGTTCCTTTAAATTCTTCTTCTTCATCTTCTTCTTCTTCCTAGGCACAACATATCTGCCATGACTGTATCAAGCTTTTATTTTAAGAACAAGATAGATCTAATTATTGATATCACATTCTCTCTGTCAACCCCATTCCCCTCCCCGTTTCTTTCTTCTATCTTTTTTCTCTTCTTTCTCTTTCATGGCTTTTTGGGCATAGAATCACTTCAATAACCCATAACTGATCCTTAAGTTCCTGAGCTAAAACTCACTAACCCATAATAATCCTAATTGAAATTGTTGTATTAGTTTAGATATGAAAATATTACAATCAACTTCAAACTAACAAATTCAAATGGAGAACTACCTTTTTTTCTTCTTCCGATGAGTTTGGGGTTTTAGGGTTTTATTTTATTTTTATTTTAAATAATTTGTTTCTCTAAAATGAAATAATGAATTTCAAAGACATGTTGGAAATTACAAACCAATGATGTGGCATTTGGTAGATAAATTTGGGATCTCTAGCATTGCTCTTAAATATAGTATAGATTATGACTATAATATATTCTAGAAGGAGATAATATTTTTGGTATTTTAAAAAGCTAACCCAAAAAGCCCTCATTATGGGAAGATAGCATACAATTAATAAGTATCAATATTTCTCAAAAGTATTACGTCTCTCCTAGGGTTTATCTCGAAGGTTTTTGTATCTTTTGCGTCTCTGGTCCTCTCTTTGTGTATGGATCATATTGAAGAGATGTTGGCATCCTTGGCTTCGAAGCTAGCTCTATCTGGCTGGTTCCTTAATGGTGGACTTGGTGAATTTCACCCCAATTAACCGATTTCTCCTTGAATTCTCATATTTAATTTGTATCATTGCGTGTTTGTCCTTCCGGCATTCATGAGTAGTCATGTGTGCAAGGTTTGATCGTCCAACAGATCTATTGTGCGTCTCCAAAGGCGGAGCTAAAAGAGTTGTACAGGAAGCAGGGAGGGCGGTCCATAGGAAGTTTAATTTTGAAAGATATTCTCCTCAGAGTAAATCTCTGTAAGGTTTTGTTTTTGGGCAAACAGTTCAAAACTTAGAAATTTCAATTTTATCTTCAAAGTCTAATTGGCAAAACATCAAAGATAACAACTGCCCCAATTGTCAAGGCCGAAGTGTTGGCTAAAGTTTCGACAAAAAAAAAAAAAGTGTTGGCTAAAGCTGACATGTGAATTCATGGACCTTTTGTAACTAATCCTTCAACACAATTCTAAATTCTTAGACCCCTCTCACACAAAAAAAAAAAAATTTCCGCTGTTATAAATGGAGGCATAAGATTTTGGTGTCAAAAGCTTCACCAAATTTTTGATGGCAACAAATACCCTTTAGAATAAAAAAATAACTCATAATAATTATTTAAATGGGTCATTATGATAAAAAAGAGAAAAAAAGAAAAAAAGAAGAAAAAAAAGGAAGAAGTAGAGTTTTTCATATTTTATTTCTCTCATTCACAAATAATACAAGAAATACGTGCGATATGAGACTAGTAATAATAAAACACAATTCTCAAACCTTTTTTTATTTTGTTTCTGAAGTGGGATACACAGTCATTATGTGAACATTTTCACTTGACTAAATAAATATTAAAATATATAAATAAATAAAAAACACTTAAAAAGTAAGTAATTCCATATTTCTTACATGTGAGATAGGGTACAACCGAGTACACAGTGCGCATAAGCCTCCCACCAAACCAAAGTCCAAGACGTGTCAAGTAGCTCCCCACCCTTATCAACCGAGTACAAAGTGGGTCCCGCATCACCATCCGCTCTCTACGCTAAAAAACTTCACTCTCATTTACCAGATCCACCAAACCCCCCTCACCCAATCCCCACCGTCCATCTGAATTTCTCAACCTATTTATACACCCTCACTCTCTCAGAGTACCTTCGCAATTCCCTCGCTCTCTCTTCTAGCCCTACCCATCTGAATCCAGAGAGCAGAGAGAAGAAGAAACCAACCAACCAAACCAATGGCTCTTTTGGTTGAGAAGAACAGCGCTGGCCGCGAGTACAAGGTCAAGGACATGTCCCAGGCCGACTTCGGCAGGCTCGAGATCGAGCTCGCCGAGGTCGAAATGCCCGGCCTCATATCCTGCCGGACCGAGTTCGGCCCGTCCCAGCCCTTCAAGGGAGCCAGAATCACCGGATCTCTCCACATGACCATCCAGACCGCCGTCCTCATCGAAACCCTAACCGCCCTCGGCGCCGAGGTCCGCTGGTGCTCCTGCAACATTTTCTCAACGCAGGACCACGCCGCCGCCGCCATTGCTCGCGACAGCGCCGCCGTGTTCGCCTGGAAGGGGGAGACCCTCCAGGAGTACTGGTGGTGCACCGAGCGCGCCTTGGACTGGGGCCCGGGCGGAGGCCCAGATCTGATCGTCGACGACGGTGGTGACGCCACGTTGCTGATCCACGAGGGCGTCAAGGCCGAGGAGCTCTACGCGAAGACCGGGGAGGTACCCGACCCGTCTTCCACCGACAACCAGGAGTTCCAGCTGGTTCTGACCATCATCCGAGATGGGTTGAAGACCGACCCCAAGAGGTACCACAAGATGAAGGACAGGCTCGTCGGTGTTTCGGAGGAGACCACCACCGGAGTCAAGAGGCTGTACCAGATGCAGGCCAGTGGCGCATTGTTGTTCCCTGCCATCAATGTCAATGACTCTGTTACCAAGAGCAAGGTATGCCTCTTAGATCTGGGTTGCACTCATTTTCTCTATACTTATTTCATTTCAGATCTGAAATGTTTTGGAATTTACTTTCTGATTTGGTTATTTAGATCTGATGGGTGTTCATTTCATATTGATTAACATCTTAGATCCACATTTTCATGCTTAATTCATAACTATTATATTCACTAGAGTAGTAAGTAGGAATGCTTTGCTTTGATATCAGCTACATTCTATGTTTCTTTTCATTTCAACAGAACACGAAGTAGATCCAATTTAGCTTAGCTAGCTTTGCTTTACTGTTAGATCCAATTTCTAATGTGTTTTTGATTGTGCATAACAGTTTGATAACTTTTAATAGTTGCTCTGTTTTTACAGTATCTCCAGTTTCATGTAAATGCATGATTGAAAACCAACAATTGAAGAGAGTTTTTGTTGTATCTGTTCCCAATTTGACAACTTGTATTATCTTGTAATTCTTTATTAATTATGGCTTGGATACGTCGTTTCATTTCACTCTGATTCCAAAATTCACCCATTGAAGTAATATTCTGTTTTATTTGTGCATAAGAGTTTGACAACTTGTATTATCTTGCATTTCTTTAATAGTAGTGGCTTAGTTATCCTGTTTCATTTCACTGCCTGATTTCAAAATTCACCTATTGAAGTAGTATTTTGTTTTGTTTGTACATAACAGTTTGACAACTTGTATGGTTGCCGTCACTCTCTCCCCGATGGTTTGATGAGAGCCACTGATGTTATGATTGCCGGAAAGGTTTCTGTTGTCTGTGGATATGGTGATGTTGGAAAGGGTTGTGCTGCAGCCCTCAAGCAAGCTGGATCCCGCGTGATCGTGACTGAGATTGACCCAATCTGTGCCCTCCAGGCTCTTATGGAAGGCCTTCAGGTTCTTCCTCTTGAGGATGTCGTCTCTGAGGCTGACATCTTTGTTACCACCACCGGTAACAAGGACATCATCATGGTTGACAGCATGAGGAAGATGAAGAACAATGCCATTGTTTGCAACATTGGTCACTTTGACAATGAGATTGACATGCATGGACTTGAGACATACCCAGGAGTGAAGCGCATCACCATCAAGCCTCAAACAGACAGGTGGGTCTTCCCCGAGACCAAGACTGGCATCATTGTCTTGGCTGAGGGCCGTCTCATGAACTTGGGTTGTGCCACTGGACACCCCAGCTTTGTGATGTCCTGCTCATTCACCAACCAAGTGATTGCTCAGCTCGAGTTGTGGAATGAGAGGAAGAGCGGAAAGTATGAGAAGAAGGTCTATGTGTTGCCTAAGCACCTTGATGAGAAGGTTGCTGCTCTTCATCTTGGAAAGCTTGGAGCCAAGCTCACCAAGCTCACCAAGGACCAGGCCGACTACATTAGCGTTCCAGTTGAGGGTCCATACAAGCCTGCAGCCTACAGGTACTGAAAGGTTTTCAGGGGGAAGAGAACTGAGAAAAGAACATTATATTTCGACGGGTTGTTTTTTTTTTGTTTGTTTCATTTCAAATGAATGGTAGAACTCTAGGTGCTTACTTTTGTCAGTAGTTTTTGTGGTGGGGAAGGTATGAGAGGGAAAGGAATGGATGATTAGGTCTCGTTTGAAGACCATATGGGGTTTGAATAAGAGGATTGAATGGGGGAATGTGTGGGATATCCGATGCCGCATTTGTTTTCAAATGCTGCATCTGGTTAATCATTTTACTAAGCAGCATGAAAAGGGTTCTAAAAAGAAAAAAAGAACTATATGCTTCATTTTGAATTTTGGTTCAATTTGTCCTCGGATGTATTAGTTTCATTCTGTTTCGTTCACATTTGACATTTTCAATATCCGAATGTCTTCCCCAAAATATTTGGATTGATATTCATTTAGCAATCCAATCTAAAATTCGACTTAAGTAGTTTTAATTTAAATGAATTTAGGATCTGTTCATTTATTCATATTGAACTAGGATGACTGTACACGAAAAAGTGAAGAACACTCCAGATAGATAGATAAGCACAAGGGAAAAACTTCCATATGGTACTTGAATTATCACAAAATGCAATTTTTAGTACCTGAACTTTCAAAAGGAACCTGGTGGTACCTGAACTATGCCTCTGTTAGTCATTATAGTACCTATCGTTAAATATTTCGTTAAGTGCTTATGTAGCATGGGTAAAATAGTAATTTTATTTATTTTCAATTTTTAAAATAAATTATACAAAATTAGAAATTAGAAATGTTATCCAAAATTCAAGACTAAAAATAAGAAAAAATATTTTTATTTTATAATATAATTTATTTCCAATTTTTATGTTTTTAATATAATTTATTACCATGTAGGTGGTTTTCTTATTAATTAAAAAAATAAAAATAAACTATACTCAAAAAAGTAATTTAAAATTTATTATGTTAAAAAAATGATAATTTATTTTGATTTTAAAATTTAAACAAATTATAAAAAAAAAAGATTTAAATAATTTATCCACAATTCAAAATTAAAAATGAAAAAAAATATTTTTATTTTTATAATATAATTTATTGTAAATTTTTATGTTTTTAATATAATTTATTACCATAGGTGGTTTTATTATTAATTAAAAAATAAAAATAAACTATACTAAAAAAAAGTAATTTAAATTTTTATTATATTAAAAAAATGATAATTTATTTTGATTTTAAAATTTAAATATATTATACAAAAAAAAGATTTAAATAATTTATCCACAACAAGATTAAAAATAGAAAAAATATTTTTATTTTTATAATATAATTTATTGCCAATTTTTATGTTTTTAATATAATTTATTACCATGTAGGTGGTTTTGTTATTAATTAAAAAATAAAAATAAACTATACTAAAAAAAATAATTTAAATTTTATTATATTAAAAAAAAAGATAATTTATTTTGATTTTAAAATTTAAATAAATTATACAAAAAAAGATTTAGATAATTTATCCACAATTCAAGACTAAAAATGAGAAAAATTATTTTTTATTTTTATAATATAATTTATTACAATGTAGGTGATTTTATTTTTAATTAAAAAATAAAAATAAACTATATTAAAATGCCACATAAGCACTTAACGGAATATTTAACGAGATGTACTATAATGGCTAACAGAAGCATAGTTCAGGTACCACCAGGTTCCTTTTGAAAGATCAAGTACCAAAAATTGTATTTGGTGATAGTTCAGGTACCATAGTGAAGTTTTTCTCTAAGCACAAATGGTTTATGTGATTGTTGAGGGAATTGATTATCTTATCTAGAGAGGGAAAAATCCACACCCTAAACTATCATCGTGCTTAAAGACTAATGTCAGTGGGGAGTTGGTTTGTTAGACGACTTTTTACATGTGGAAATTAAGTTTTAACAATAATCTAATCTAATGCCTTTGTGAAAGTTGGGGATTTTAGTCCGTTGGTTTTTAATCTTTGGTTACTTTCCTACTCCACAAAATCTGTCTTTTCTTTTGTATGACAGCATGAGTGATGACAGGTGGCGTCGGCAATCGACTATAAGCATGTTTCAATAGGAAAAATCGTGTAAATCATGGTGGGCCTTTAATCTTCTTGTTAAATCATATTTTTCTTCCTAGTTAAGTTGTGTCATTTTCGTTATTTCCATCAGGTTGTAAAAGATAAGCCCTAGGATTTTAGCTCATCTCAAGTGGTGAGCAATGATGATAACAAGTTAGACAAGAATTAAGATCCACTAAGGGTTTGATCTCTGTAACTGAAATGCTAAAAAATGCTTTTCAAATATGGCAAAAAACACAATTTCAAATACTTGACAAATGTTTCTCAAAACTAATTTCACGTTCTAAAACTCACCCAAGACATTTTTTTTTGCAACTTCTTGGGGTAGGCTATAGCTTTCATGCACTTCGGTTCCTCTGTAACTTTTCTTTTTAACTACTTATTCAGCTGATTATTTCTCTCATATATTTTTGGCTTCTAGTTCCGGTGATTTCTCTCATAGAGTAATCAGCTGATTAAGCTACTTGTAGTTTTGTTTTGATTAGCAAACAGGGAGCTTGTTCTTTAGGGCTCTGGGAGAACTATGTTCTTCCGATGCATATCAGGTAATATTACATAAGTAGTTCTCTGTCGTAGAGGTATCTGCAGAACATAGTCCAGTTCGTGTTTCAGATGTTTATTGTGGAACGACTACGACAGAGAACTGCTCATGTAATATATTAAGGTTCTTTTCATTGTTGATGATATGTATGATCGAAGTAGACCAGCTAGAAACATAAGCCTGAGAGAAAGTGGTTTGTTTTGAGGAGCCAAAAAAGCATTAAAGCTACAGATCAACATTTGCTAGTCGAAAGTGTTGTACAAAAATTATATGAAGTTGAGGGATTGGACAAAGATGAAGCTCTTAATTAGATTGTTTAAAACTGTCCAAGTGTTTCGTAAACCATGTCAGTGTAAGTCCTTCCATTAGCTCTGAAAACTTTGAGATCATTTTTGTACAAAAGGAGTCGAGATACGTACATGAAAAAATGCATTGGATAAACTGAAGAAAGAACTTATTTCCAGATTAAGAGGTACTAGATGAGATGGAGAAAGTTTATCTGGATGTTGTATGTTTTCTTCAAGGAAAATGACCGAGAGCTGTGCCTCTTGCACCCGATTTGCGATGGATGTTCTCCTTGGAAACAACACATGCTTGAGTGAAGAAGATGAAGTGTGGAGTCCGATTGTTGTACAAGCATGATGTAGAAGAGCTCAACTGAGCAATGAACCAATCTAACTGCATTTCTCTATGCCCTGTTGTGATTTTGTCAAATCATCAAGTGCTATAGGCGCCATTGTTATGATGAGATGGAACCAAGTGAGATTGGTAGCTCTCACAAGGTCGCTCTGTAAAACATTGAATGAAGACTAAGTGTTTTTGTGCTTGCTTTAATAATCCAATGATCGAGAACTGCAAATTGTCTGAATTCATATCAGTAGGTCATGCATATTTTCGCACTTAACGCAAGTGTACGCACATTGTCAAAATACAGGGCGAGTAAGTTTATGCTCAGGGTTGTCGTGTCTACGGGAATTAGAAGACTCAAAATTCCTGTCGATCTTATGAGCTGCCACCTTACTAAATGAGATTTTAGGCCTTCCATTCCCCGGGAACACGACAACACCGAACTTAATACTGACTCCTATATTTTTTTTGATGCGGTGCAGAAAACCAATGCTGAGTTCACTCTGCTTAGCATGTATTGCGATTCAGACAAGGCAATACAATCTGATAATCTAGATACTAAAAACAAACACGTACAACAAATTATATGCACGCAATGAGACTATGAACAGGATACTATTAATCATAGATATATAGAAGAAAATTTCTCGGCAATTATAGTGCATGATTGATTAGTAGTAGAAGGCAGTCCGGAGAATGACTAATCTATTTCTCTATGGAATACAAACCTGCAGGTCATTGTCACATATTTTTCTTTTTATGGACCAAACTAACAATTCATTCCTTATAAGTTATAAGACTATGAAATTAGTCTTCCTAAAAAAACAAGACTATGAAATTTGTCGGGACTTGTATGTTGAAAACTCGAAGCAGAAAATTCCCCAGCACTGCTGCTGTTGAATTAAGTCAAGTATATCATATGATACTGATTCATAATGACCAAGCAATATGCCACAAAAACTCTATCAGATACAAAGAGGAAGCAGGAAAAAATTACAAAGTGATCAAATGGTAAATGTTTATGAAAATACCAGATGATAGTTCACAGAATATACCACAAAGAAAGCAATCACTTAGTTCAGAACAACAAGAAAATCCAACGGACATAGAAAAATAAAAAAGACCAAAATAAACCAAAATAAACTTCAAATAAGCTACCATGATCATACTATATTGCAACCACATAACTAGTCAGATGGGACAGACTCGAGAAACTCCTCATCCTCTATGAAGATTTGCAAATTCTTGGACTTCATCAAGAAATCAACTGCTTCCTCATTGAAGTCTAGCAAAGCAGCCACCTTGATCAACTCAGAAAGTGAATCGATATGATCAGTGCTCTTCCATAACACAATCTCAGATATAGCTTGAGAGAAAAAAGTAGCAGACTCAATGATACTCTTCTGCCCTCCGGACTCACCCATTTTCTGAGTGAAGATTTTAGAATTTTCTCTATCAAACCGTATCTTTTGGCTTCCTCCCACATTCAAAACTTTCCCAGAAGATAATGGTAGATTATAGCTTACAGTGGTTGGTTCAGTGGTCTCCACAACAGTAACCTTGACAAGGCATTGGACAGCTTCGTGTCTCTTCTCTGCTTCCATTTCCATGGTAGGACCAGCAAGAAAACCAAGAACCAGCCTGAACAGCGCTTTTTTAATCAGCTTCCTTGGCAAAGACTCTACTTCAACATCATCGGCAAGGGATGACTCTTCCTTGTGTACAGATTCAGAAATAGTGCGAACACCAATTTTGCGGTAAATTTCAAGCAACTTAGTCCTTGGCAAGGAAGGCAAGCTTCGCTGAGGGTACCAAACGAAAATTGACTCCGAAGAAGACTGTTCAAAAAGATCCTTCAGTTGAAGGTCATCATCAATGAAAACATCAGACTTGTTGCACAGCAAAATTCCTTCAGATTCGGAATTGACAGGTACTTTCACCAAGGCATCAGCAAGAGTTCCTTCTCTCTTTGAATTCCAGTGCTTGGAGATATAACTCCAAAACTTGCAACATTGAGCATGTGACAATGCACTTCCAGAACTTTCCCAATCCTTCCAAAGCTTCAAGTAATCATCAACTGAAGGATGAGATTTGACTCCAAAAGCACTGGAGAAGAAAAGTAGAAGATTCTGCTCATAATGTTTCTGCTCATAATGTTTCTCCAAAACAGTCATCTGCAAACCGAATAGCCCATCCTCGTCATATAGAACACACTTATCAGGAGAAACCCATTCTCCTTCGGGAATCCAGATCCTTCTTGCAGCATCATTATCTGGCTTCCAGTTAAACTCACTCAAGTAACTATATATTCGGACAAAAGCTGAAGTTTCATCATGAAAATCAAGGTGACCAGCAATCAATGGGCATCCTTTTTCCTTTTCAACAGTTACACCTATTGCAGAGAGCTCTTCTTTGTAGGATTTAATCTTAGAACCATAAAACTCTTCATCAATAAAAGGCCCATCAGTCTGCTCCAAATATGAACCAAACTCCGAATCAAACAACAAGGACTTTTTGGGGGACCTATAACCAGCATGGGTCTTTAGCCATGGTTGAGACACTTTCTTCATGAAATCAGAATCATCAGAAAAGGCGTAACCTTTCTCCTGTGAAACCCGAACACATTCCAGCAAAGCAAGTGCATTTTCAGGAGAAACAAAGATAGGATTCTGAGGAAAATGAAGACCAGAAGCCACAAACTTGACTCCTTCATTGAATTCCACTACAACCCTCAATTTCTTCAGCTCTTCCTTGTATTCATATATGTTCTTTCCATAGCAACTGTCAGAATCGTCAATGAAAGGAAGTTGAGCTATTGGCGCAATTGATTCCCACTCAGGACTATAGAGAATGCACTCACTTGGAGATCTATAACCACCAAGACGAGTACGCAACCACTTTTCCTTACGAATGCATCCCTTAATATCTTTAGGAAGTTTGAAAGGAGTTCTCTTCAGTGTTCTGTAACACAAGAGAATTGATTCAACATGCTCTTTGCTTATGGAACCGGATGATGCATACTGCTTGAAACAGCTAGAAAAAGCTTTTGCAGCCTCCTCAAAATCCACCACCACACCAGTTTTCTTCAACTCGTCTCGGTAGGAAAAGATGCTGCTTCCATAGAATTCATGATCAATCAGTGGGAGACTATTAAAGACCTGAAGTATGCAACCCCATTCAGAGTGAAACAAGAGACATTCACCGGGAGACTTGTCTCCAACATTTGTCTTCAGGCACTTTGCTCCTTTTAAAGCTTGGACAAGTTTCTCAGATGAATTAGAGCGGTGCATGCATTCAAGCATTAAGAGAACAACCTCACGTGTCCAAGTCAAGCAATATGGTGACTTCAGGTTGTCAATGATCAGTTGGTAATTTTCACTAAAGGAGACTACAACACCAAGCAACTCGAGTTCAGTTTTAAAGTCAAGGATATCTTCACCGTAAAACTTTTGATCAATGAAAGGAATGTCACTAATTTTTGAAGCAACATTCCACTCACTATTTGACAAGACAGATTCCACCGGAGACTTGTAGCCAAGGGAAGTTTTAAGCCAGTTTTCTTCTTTAATAGAGGAGATCAAACCGTCCACAGGATAATAATTCTCCCTTAAGAACTTGATATAGCGAAGAATAGAAAGTACATTGCCACTGGTTAGAGTGGACGAAGCGGCCAAAGACATGAAATGGTTCCCAATAAATTCACATGCTTCCCCAAATTCAAACATGACCCCAATTGTCGCAAGCTCCTCCTTGTAATCTTTAAGCTCCTCACCATAATAACTCAGATCAATCAATGGGATGTCAACAGAAACAGATCCATGCTGCAAAACTTTCCCCCACGATGGCGCGAGTAGGAATGACCGGGAAGGTGGCCTGAAACCAGAAGAGCCATTCAAAGTAACTTTCAGCCAGCTACCTTCTTTAATGCACGTCAAGAACTTCTGTGGAATGGAAATCCTTTTAGATTTCAGGTAATGAATCCACTCCAAAAGCAAGAATGCATTTTGCTTAGTAAATAGTGCAGATAAAGATGGTATAATATTATCGGGGGCAGGAATTTTTGGGACATCTGAAGCTTCAGCATGGTCTATAAGAAACTCAAGGAGCTTCTTCTCCTGTGTAAACTTACCAGCAAAATAGCCTGAATTCATATAGTCTTCCCTTAACTCAACATAGCGCTCTTTTATCCACAGATTAGAATCAGTCAACTCTGCCCATTTGCTTCCATAGGCAGGGACAATAATCCCTTCCCTGTTCCAAATGATGTTCCCATATTTATCCACTAGTGGCATACGTTCCACATAAATCATCAACTTCCCAACATGAGAGAAAACTTTCGCCCGAGGACTGATATAAGAAGTGGGCAAATGCAATAACAAGCTTCGTCTCATTAAGAGAATTATCAAGAAGATCAACTGCGTAGTCGTAAACATTTACAGGACTAATCTTCACTTGTTCTTCAAGCCATTTCACCAATGTCTCCTTCCTAGAACAGGACTGGATGGCTTCCTGTGTGACTTTTGGCATAAAGACAGTGCTATCCACAGATATAAATTCCTTGTTCCAATCAATCAGCCACGAGACATGACAAGATTGACTGGATATTGAAACTTTACTTTGACCATTCTGAATTGAGTGTATGCTGCACAAAGATGCATGTCTATAATCTTCATATTTTATTAAAGGAATGCTCTTCATGTCCGTGCAAACAAACTTAGACTCCCAGTTATCAGCAATAAAGAGTAAGAGCTTCAAATAGACATCTTCTGATACTCCAGCCACAAGTTCGGAAGTACCCTGGATGCATTTTACGTACCAATGATTGCTCACTGGTTCAACCCCAAGGAAATTCAGTATGTCATCAAACTCTTCTCCGTCAAATGAATAAGACAGAACATATGTTCCATGGGATGAGAGGTTGATCAAACTGACCTCTTGTTTCTTTGCTTCCATCAAAATACTCCAAAAGGCAGGCATTAACCTACCAACTTCACAAGGCTTGTAAAAGAATTGCTGCTCCTTGTGCGTCTCGCTTGGTACAATACTTTCTTCAACTAACTTTGCTTGTATTGAGTCCCTCACACCATTAAACTCATCATAGGAAGAGCTCTGAACAGGCAAGAACTTAAACATACTAGACAAAGTTGATGCTGGTACACCTTTTTCTGTTTTCACAAGAGCGGTAAAGGCATTGACAAATGCCTCTGGCACACACTCAAGAATCCCTTGATTCCACTTGTTGTCAAGTAGAATTGCTTCCCTTGATGATGCTAAAAGAAAGTCTGCCTGTATTATGAATGGAAAGTTGGTGACCATTTCGGTGGGAAGAAATGCATAAACACCGGGTGATGAGTTCATAGCTCTACGAAGACGTTCTCCAAATGGAAATGCAAGAGTGATCACCCACTCATCCACCTCCATTCTCCTCTCAACTCTGCATTCCTGCCTGACAGGAAACTTTTGCTTCCACATGTGGTATCTGCATTCTGTTTCATACTCATTGCCACAGTTCTCTTCAGCTGAAAGATGGAGAGTGTAGGATTGAGCATTGATGTTCTTCCTTTCCACAAGTTCAGTCTGTCTTGCTATCTCAATTGCACTTACAGTATTCTGCCTCGAATCCTCTTTGTCTTCCCTGATGTAGAGCCGCTTAATCTTTGAAAGGAACAAGAGAACTTCCGGATGAATGATTGACAGTTGCTTCTTCACAGGCTCCACCTTGTCAGGTTTGAGTGGTAAGATCAGTGTTGTGGTAGGAAGGGCAGTAGTAGAACCATATATTTGTTCTATGTCAGATAGAGTGGGATTTTGCTCAACCCATTCAGGAACTATATAGCCAACATTGCAATGCACACAAGGCTTTTCACTGAATCTTATCTGATAACCATTGCTAAATATGTAAGGCTGAGCAGTGATCAGAAACACACTCTTGAAGCCAATTCCTGTTTATTAACCAGAAATTTGACTGAATTAGCACAACAAAGGAAGAATATAAACGACCCAAAAGCCAAGGAAAGCACATGATTGCATCTAGGCACATAACACACTCAGATAGACATTCCAACTTCCAATAGCTTAGTTAACGGTAGTTATATTTTATAGAGTCTAAATTTTGATTTCTACACCATATTTCCAAATCTAATTACTCATTTTCTGCAACCAAACATATAATTCGTGATGAGTGGTTGAAATGCAAACTTAGTGAAATGTATTCTGTAGTATATTCTTAGCAAGCTTTAGAAACATGGAAGTATAAAAGGTCGCCAGTCATAAATTTAGCTTCCAAGTTAAACCAAAACAGATTCATTCTTTAACCCCTTTTAACTCGGTCATTTCTTCGCACACACTACTTCATATCTTTCAGTCATAAGCTTTTTTCCTTTTTCTTTTTTATGACTGAAATTAGCTACGATATATAAGAAGTTTGTATCTGACATTTTTCAGTAATGTTTCTTTAAGTCACATACAGTAATTAATGTTTGTATCACACACTCCTTTGTTAACAACTCAACAGTATGGTCTGACGAGGCTAATGTTCTAGCTAAAGCATATACAGATTTTCAAAGCACAATTGAGGGAATATATCCAGGTACCTTTCTCCCCAATATAGCCACGCTTCCTGTTGCCTTTCTTGGTGGACCTTCCAACACTACAAATGGAGTCTATGTTTTTAGGGGAAAACCCCTTCTCATTATTGAAAATCAGCAAAGTGGCCGGAGCCCCTGTAGCCGTTATATCCCGGGACGTAATCACAAACTCAAGGGATGGATCAACCCCCTCTGAGTACTCGTTGTCTTCAGCATTCTGCAACGTAAGTCATTTGAACCATTATTTGGTATTGGAATCATTCATACATGTATAAAAGAAACAAAGGGTAATTCTAAATTAAGTAACTGCATCCACTTGATTTGCCATGGCTGATCAGTTATGATTCACAGACATTATTTCCAAAACCAAGTAACTGCATCCCCTTGTTTCAACCCAATCGACTAAAAAAATTTAAATTCAATGACAACTTATAAATGTAGACAGGAGATAATCAAGTATTTAGGCGTAGACTATGAACATTCATTAGCACACTAATTCATATGTTCCTTAATTTTCCTCAAAATTCACACACAATGACACATTCATCTATAAATGTATGAACTTTTTAGTACTCTCTCAGAATTTAGAAGCAAACTAATGTACATAACTTTGAGAGTTAAGGCTAAACCATAAGGAAGAAAGTAGCAATGTGAATGAAAATTAACCTGAACGAGTTCCATGAAAAAATGGACATCTTTAGCGTAAAGCTCGCCGGCGAGGTTCTTGACGGCCTGGTGAAGATCCTCGGTCAGAGGGTTGAGCTCTCCTCCGATGGAGAACTTGGTCTGCCGTATCTTTTCTATGTGCTCCCTCGGCGTCATCGTCTCCATTACAGAGAAAAAAGAGTAAACAGAGAGGAGACCAACAGCTAGCCTAGCAGACTTGAGACTAAAGAAGGAGTGAGAAAAGAATAAAAACTGATAAATCAAGTGGAAGCTGAAAATCCTAGAAGACTTGTAATCTAAGCAAGGTCCTGAGCGGCATCAATCAAAGAACAAGCTAGCATTCCTTTACGGAGAAATACTCGATGCACCAATTAATCCACAAAAGCTTAAAATGAAAAACCATTGTAAGTATATATAATGAGGCAGGCTAGACATGATCAGGAATCGAAAGCACATAGAAAAACGTGTGAACATAGTGAAGACTTGGAGCCTAGGAGACTTGAGACTATAGACGGAGGAGCCTATGATGATGGGTCACCCTCACTTTAAGTCTATAACCAACTCTGTTTCCAAAATGGTACAAAACGTACAACAGCATTCACACATCAATTCTCTTTTTATTTGATTATTATTATTAATTTTTTTTTCACTTTATGACTCAAACTAGAGCAATTGGCCCAAAAAAGAGAGGTAGGAGTAGACAACTAGTACATGGAATTTCTCTACAAATTAAAATTACAATGAAGATTCTATATAAATTACAATGAAAATTACATGTGAATGCCCTACAATGATAAGTTAATCATAACAATGATAAATTAACTTATCATTGTTTGTACAGCACGTATACTCCAAGCTAGAGTGAAAAACTTTACTAATTAATAATACCACAAAGTGATTAGATAGCAGACCCCAGGGCATGCATAGGTTTTAGATAGTGTGATTCCATTTGTCTTGCGCATGCTTTAGGAATTAGGACCATGAGTTGTTGTCTCCTTTTGGCTCGCACAAGCTTTGTGATCTTGAACTGCTTTACTGTCATTATAGGTATCTCAAACGTTCGTAAAACAAATAAATTTTAAAACCTAAATTAGGAGAAAAGTTAGTAAACCAAACACCAGTGTGATTATAAATTTATAACAATGCATGTCCTAAAGTTTATTGAGCTACTTTGGACCTAGACAGAATAAATATATGTATATGTATATATATATATATATTTGACACGTATAATTAATTGAAGAGTACTCTTCAATGAGGATATATACATTATAATTTGGTAAATAAATTCAGTGAAAATTATTTTTATTTTTATTTTCAAATTAAACTCGAAATTGTGAGGGGTATCAAGAAACCGAAAAATAAAATAACAATTTATCGGAGGGACTTTAAACCAAAATCCCTAAAAGAAAAAACAAACAAAATGGTAAAAAGCTGATCAAAGAAAGCTGAAGAGTAAACTTAAAGATTTACTGTTTTGTCTCTCATGGCCGGTGTGAATCTTTAATTTTACTGTTTAGAGACAGAATAGCATGTACGAAAAGCAAAGACTTCGAATAATGAGCTTTGGTCTTTGAGAAGACTCGCAGGTTTCACATATGCATGCTTCACGTGAAAAAGGACGTGAATGCCCTACAACAGTAATTGTGTTCATATCATATCATTCAAAACCGATTAAATTCATATCATATCATTCACCTACTTCGATCATCTGGAAGAGCAGAAAAACAAACTTCACCAGAATCACCAAGGAAGAGTATTTACCCTTACCGTAAAATCGAAGAAGTCTCGCTCCAAGAAACTACCAGCTAGAGAGATCCGGGGCCTGCAATATATATATATCCTAAATTCCTAATTATCTATATTGTTAAGAGAATGAATTCATGATCCAGCATGTAATTTACCAAATAGAATAATGTGGCTACAGATCGATCGATCACTGGCCGGGTTAATTAATATTTTATCTGTTCGATCTTTCTTTAGTTCTTTGAGTGGGATGAAGAAGATCATCAGTAAAACATATTTTAGATTTGTGCACCTTCAAGATCGATGTGCTTAAAAAGCTTCTACCGTTTAGCTAGCAAATAGTTCCTGCATGAAATAGTAGAGATTAGAAAAGCCTGAAAATGAGCATTTGACTACATCGATCTCGATCCTGCAGCATTTACTCTAAATAGAAAGTTCGATCACAACGTACTATATATTGAGAAGTAAAACCTAGGCTTTTCGCTGAGAAGTAAATATTGGGATGCAAAACTTAAATGTATATGTGATTGCTATTAACCCGGCAAATAAATATTATTTACATGGTCTTGCCCTAGAAGATTGAGAATTACCTCGATCGGCTAGCTATGAGATAGGACTATATATGAGCAATATATATATACATGCATGGCTTCTTCATTAAGGAAGTTTTTATTTTATAAAGTGCGAAGTTTTTTATCCATGCCGTCAGATTTAAAGTAAAGACATCCTTAATTATTATATTTAAATCATTTAAACGGCTGAAATCAAAATTTCGCATCTTATAAAGTAAAGACCCCCTTACTTGAAAATCATTATATATATATATATCGAAGGGGCTAGTATGTCATACGTACCTCTATTTACAATTTTTTTGAACAAAAAATTATATTTAATTGAACCAAAATTACTATATTGACAACAAAATTATCACATTCGTTTTACACTATTTACATATAATTGAACTACAATTACAAATTTGACAACAAATTGTTCACAAACTTGTAACAAGATCGTAGATGAAGTAATTACCTCTAATAGAACAACGATTACACAAAAAAAAAACTCTCGTTATCATAATGACAACAAATTTTGTTATTATATCTTTAAGTAGAGATATGACATACATCTAAGTTTTGTAAAACTTTCTTATAACAAAGCATATGTGGTTGTAACCATGGGCGGGGTCAAATAAATATGAAACTCATGCCCGTATTGGCACGGCAAGTCCTAAGTTCTCAACAAAGAAACAAAATTGAGAAAATTGAGTAAGGAGAAAGATGCCCCTTTTAATTTGATAACATATAGTTAACCTCCTCGACTGTGGGTGAGAAATGAACTATATGAATGCCAAATAAAAAAACTTGGAAGTTTCAAATAAAAAGAGAAAATAGCACAAATATTATCATGCATGTGTTATAGTTATTGCAAAAAGTTGAATAAACTCCTTAGCCATGTCGAAAATATCTGGAACCCTTGTCCAAGGGGTTGTTTAGATTGCAATGTAAAGCTCATCCTGACGTTCCATACAGAGTTTCAAATACATAAAAGAATTTCAATTCAAACGTACGTTCACCAATTCATCATGCATAACTAGACTGAAGTAATTAAGACCGCTGGAAATTAATTATAATCTACAGTAGACATCAGAAATAGTTTTCACAAATGGAACATACATACCCGATTGAGTGCGAGTTTATGTACATTAAATATTTTTTTCATTTTATTTACTCAATTTTATTTGAGTAATTAAGTTCTAAAAATAGTAATAATTATATTTATGTCAATAATATCATAACATACAGTAAAATTTTTATTGGTTTACACATGTGGATGCAAACTCAACGTGAACAGCTATATAACATGCATGCATCTTGAGGTTACATGATCGAGCCAAAATCATTGTTTGTTTTTGAGTCCAAATTTATAAGGCTGGCATCGGTATGGGAACAGAGGGTTTTGAGCCTCAACCGATTACCGACTGAAACCCTTCAGGAGGCCAAAATCCATTTCCGAAGCCAAACCGGTCTTAATTTCGGTAACCGAAACGCGCGTTCGATTTACCGACTAAAACGGTCGGTTTCGAGACGTCGACCGGCTATCGATTCCGACGGAACTCACTTGATCCAGACCAAGAAACCAGCCCTAACTAACACGGAGGCAGACTAGATCTAGAAACTCAGAGGAAGAAGAGAGGAGGAGAAAGAAAAAAGAAAACAAAAGCTAGAGGAACAAGAACTGGAGAAGAGAAATAAAAATTAGGGAAATTGATACTTGATTCAAATCTGCAGGTGGCACTACAAGAGAAAATGACATATGTGACAACTCAAAGTTGTCGCAAAAAGTCTAAAGTTCTTGCTTAACTGAAAATGTGAGGAATTTGAGTTGTCGCTACCGGTTGTCGCTTAATGGCTTTTACTGATTCTCAAAAGCGACGAAATATTTTGGTTGTCGCATATTCAATTTGCGACACAACTGATGCCTCACTTATCACATGTTGTGAGGCATGTAATTGTGTTACAAAAGACTATATGCGAGACTTTATTTCTTGTCGCAATTACTGATACGTGAGGATTCGTTTATGCTGCATATCATAATTTACGAGACACGTAATTGTATTACAAAAACCTATATGCAAGATATTATTTTTGTCACAATTAGTAAATGTGAGGTTTTGTTTACGTTGCATATTATAATTTACAAGGCTTCTGCATTTATATAAAATACTATATGGGAGGTTTCATATTGCCACAAATAATATTTGTGAGGCTTTGGTTTCATATTGAATTTCACTATTTTATTCATCATTTTAAAATGCTGTCAATATTACAAATAAAAGAAGTGATATTGAAAACGTACTAAATAGATAATTTATTCAAATCTGAAAGTGATTCATGGTTCTATGACCACAAATATCTTGACCAAGAAAAAGATAAAACTTGAAAAGAAAAACTTATTCAAGACTTCAGGTAAACCGGCCACAAGTACCTAAATTATTTTATTCTAACTAGTGAATCATAACTCTTCTTCTTCATTAGTATCCCCATCTTCAAGATTCTCTGCATTGTTGCATAATATTAGCACAATCTCAACTTTCAACCTGTCCAAAGTTGCACAAGCTATTGCATGTTTTTTCCTTCTTCTTTTTTTCGGGTGAGACGGCCTAATTTCCTACAAAACGTGGGACAATGCTTGATGCGCCAACTTCTTCTTATGCGAGAAAATTCCAGAAGTTGCATAAAGAGTAAGTGACAATTCATAAAAGTCGTCGCCTACTTGATCTTATGCGAGGAAGTTCCAGCTGTCACATAAACTTTAAGCAACAACTCATAAAAGTCGTTGCCTAATTGGTCTTTTACGAGGAATTGGGTGTCGCATAATGTAAAAAAAGCGACAACCGTCAATTCCTCGCATATTCTAACTTTATGCGACGAATTGGTCGTCGCTGATGAGATTATGTGCGACAACTAAACTTTCCTCGCATATACCTAATTTTTGCGAGGAATTTTGAGTTGTCGGAATTGAATTCCTCGCTTTTGCTCTTTTCTGTTGTAGTGTGGAAAGAACAAGGAAAACAAGTAGAAAATGGAGGAAGAAGAGAAAGAATGGAAGAAGAATAGAAGACTTAGATGTCAGAATTCAGAAATGAAGAAAGAAGAAGAGTGGAAGAGAGAGAGAAAAAAGAAAAATACAGATCGGAGAGGAAGAGAGAGAGGACTGATCGAGAAGAAAACAGAATAGGAAAAGGGAAAGAAGAGTGAAATAGTGGAGGACTTTTTAGTATTTTTAGTTTTGTAAGATTAAAAAGTAAATAAAAATAATATTTTGTATATATTATAGATAACAAGAGAAACTTGTGGCCTAGTAGTTAAGTTTTAGGTATGGTACTGGGAGGAGTGAAGTTCGAACCTCACTATGCATAAAAGTTCGGAGTTTTTGCTGAAATCATTATTTCAATCGGTTTTGGTACATACTGAAATCAGCTGTAGCTTATACCGTTACTGACCCGAAAATATATTTTTTCGGTATGGTATTATAGTCGGTTCTCAAGTTTCTTGGTTGCGCTTGGGTCGGATCAGTCGGTATTCGGGAATTTCAGTAAAAAAAGTCAACCCTAGTCCAAAATACACTGACAATTATCAACCATCATGTATGGTTGATGAGGAACTATATAATTATATATATACAAAACATTCACATGAATTCTCTGCAACTATTAAATGAATAAATATTGTATGACATTTCGAAGTACGTACTTTTCTTTTAAATAAAAGTAGAAGCATACATGGACACTAGGGCTGGGCGTTTTGGACCGAAAACCCGGAAACCGACCCGGAGACCGGTCCGGACCGGTCGGTCCGGTCCGGTCTTTTGAAAAAAAAATCTTGTAATTTTCGGTCCGGTCCCAAATATATAGATTTTCGGTCCGGTCCCGGTCCTGAGATTTTGTTTCCTTTAAGGACCGATTAGGACCGAAAATAGTGAAAAATATATATATTTTTATTTTTTTTCCTATTTTTTCTCTATCTCATCACTCTTTTCTCTCACCACATGTGTCCCAAGAATATATTTTCTTTTTTCTTTTAAATTTTTTTCTCTTTTGACCTTATTTTTTTATGAAAACCCGAAAAAATGACCAAAAATTTCGGTCCGGTCCCGGTCCCGGTCCTAGCAAAAAAAAAATTCGGTCCGGTCCCAATCGGTCCCTTGTTAAGAAAATATACATTCGGTCCGGTCCCAAAAATTTTCGGTCCGGTCCCGGTCCCAGCAAAAATATGTTCGGTCCCGGACCGATCCCAGCCCTAATGGACACATATCATTTTATGGGAAGGACTGTGTTAGCTTACTCCTATAAATACTAGTCCCTGTGTTCACTTTAGTTATGTTTAATATCCTCATATATATTGATTTTTGCACCCATTGATACTATCTGCTAATAGGATGAAATAATGGAGGAAACTAAAATTACAAATCTTATTTTTGCTACAATCACAGATATTAATATAATTTCACATTACATAATATAACTAAACATTACAACTTATAAAAAAAAAAAAAAACTATACATTACAAACTCTCACCACGATATGTCCTCGATGGATATATTTATTGGGTATATTATGGCTCACTTGATCAGCGACACCATTTAAACTCGATGTAGGATTTGGATTTAGCTAGATAAGAATTGAGTGCCAGCCGAAAACTGAAAAGGAGAATATGGCAATATGCATCTTATTCTTAGCGTGGTTAATGATACTCATCATTTTTGAGTTCTTGACTGGAGAAAAACACAAGCTTCAATCCCTAGCTAGTTCCTTTTTTACTTGATTGATTAAGTTCTGTATCCATCATTTCTTGGAATTAATATGATGCCATTTAACTATAGCAAAACCATTTTTCCTGATATTGACTTTGGCAAAAGAATGTCTTGGCTGGGGGAAAAATATATGTTCAAACTTGTACATCAAAGAGTTAATGGTTTCGAAAATGTCCAAATCTTAATTAATTGGATACTTGTGTAAGAGTTTTTGAACAACTGTAAAACTATATGCTTGAGATGGCATTAGTGGTTGAACAGATTAGTAATGAGAAATAAATTGAGTTCTATTCCTTGAGGAGTTGTGATCACATAGTGAATCGTGTGAGCACAACAAGGAGGCCTAAATTACTTGGTAACCAAGAAACTTGATGTTGATTAATTAATAAAAGTAGAAGCATACATGGACACATATCATTTTATGGGAAGGACTGTGTTAGCTTACTCCTATAAATACTAGTCCCTGTGTTCACTTTAGTGACCGGCAAATTCAGTATCTTGCCCCATAGATAGATTGCTAATCAAGAGTGAAACACAGAAGAAGAGTATTTGCTCAAATGGCCTCATTGACTCCATCAGGTATTGCTTAGACCTCAAAGCAATCGTATTGTTAATTAGAGTAGTACGTCGATCTATGTGATATAGATATGTATATCTTGGCATGATCATTGTGTTTATGAAGTATGTAATTATAATGGTTATATATTTATGCTAACAACTTGAGCAGTCCTCGGAAAGTAATCTTTGAATTTCAATGGATGAAACCTGTTCCTCATTGCATCACATATGCATTATAATTTAATTATCAAGTCACAATTACAACACCAAAAGTAAAACTCACACACTAGGAAGAAGAGTCCCAAAGTTTTTGTACTTAAAAAATAAAAATAATAAAAGATGGCAATTGAACTCTTGCTGATAGAGAATGACAAGATTCAAACTCAATACGCGAATTGTAGTAGTTAAAAGAATTTATTCGACGCTTAAAATGCGAAATTCAAGTCTCTCAACCATAATATTTTCTCAAAGAAAAGTCTGAATATTTGCTTGAGGACCTAATTCTCACCCCAGTTAAACTGCATAACATTAGGCCTTTCCCTCTTTTCCTTTGAGCATACACCAAGACTACAAGGATTGCGAGTTCGTCTTTTCTGCGATTTGCGGTAGTTTTTCCAGCTGGTGATTCCTTTTCTTAGCCGGTGAGGGCTACTGTGGAATGCTAGTTGTGCATTTTGATATTTCCATTGGTTTTGTACTCCCTTCTGTTCTCTATCTCTATTCTCAAAGAATTTGTCGTAATTTTTTTTTCTTGAATAAGAAAAGGGGTGCGCACAATGAAGTTGTGTGCCGTACTGTTGTAAATCTTGTTTATGTTACCCCGATACTTGGGAAGTACAGAACAACAAATTCTGACATTCTTCGTGCTCCTTCGTGTCACCCAGTTATCTCCTACGCTCAACTCAATCACGGAGACTACTGGTGCAGGATCTGTGAACCACAGATATGACAGCTTTGTCTTGGCCAGTAATGGGCATACTGATGATTTTACACAACAGGAATGGAATAGAAGCAACCTGTTGGCCATGGAAACTACATCAAAAGATTTGCAAGCTCTTTGCTTCAGTGGGTACTGGATCTGTGGTGTTAACTGTTAGCGGATGCAGCGAATGATGAAGTTTCCAGTTTCTACTTGAGATGTCGTTTAGGTAGCATCAATCTCTGTGAATCTACTGCTCTGTTACTGTCAAGAGATTCCCACAGACATGGTCAAATGGAAATAGCCTTCTGTGCTCCCAGTCATGAGGCTTGAAGTGGGAGCACATGAGGCTTTTCCATTCCATCACCGCTGGGAAGTGGCTAAAACTATTTGATTAGTTATCACACTATTTCCATGTAAAACTTCTATCGGTTGCATATGGCCTATGTACATCAATATTGCTAAACATATAGTTCACCGTAATCCTACTGCATATGAATCTGTCACAGTATCACACTTCAGGCAACAAAACAATGGCTTACAGAGTTGCAGCTAATAGGCATTGGCATTGTCTTGGACTGGAAGTGCAGAAGCCAAAATGTGAAAGAACTAATTACACCAACAGAGAAAAGATACACCACTAATGTAACAGAAAGGCACGGCTGGTTAGCAGAGCAAAGGCTAAATAGAACTACAAATCTCACTGCATATTGGTAATTTGAGAAAATATATGCTCTACTGCAGTGCTTCGTAACTCTACCCAAAACCAGAGTTCGAATCTCCTCTCATCTTCTGCGTTTGACCTTCTTTTTAGAACTGAAAAAAAAAGTTCTATACACTACCGAGGGAAACAAGATCCTATCTATCATATAAAACTATCAACTGCTTCTGTTTGTGAATGAGTTTCCACACACTAAAACTGCTGCTCACTATGAGGTATGGAGGATGGGATGGGACAGGGTATCTAATCATTAAAAAGTTAGATTGACCTACAAAAATAAGGACAAATCCATCTAAATCTACTATATGCGATAACTTGTTTTGTCTTCCCTCGTTTTATGTCCATTGATGCGAACCTTCTGTTATCCACCCACAATAGCTGTCTTCCTCACAAGAGAATATCCAACACTATGTATGCCTTTGATGTATCACATTACCCAAGAGCTTACACTATTGATCATTTTCATGATCATTCTAAACTTCAAAGCTGCATACAACTATGAATTTTATGAACTTAAAAAGAGGAAGACCCCTAAAAATCTCTTCACAAATGAAGACATGTAATCATCTATCAATTCCAGCAAAATTTCCAAAAAACGAAAGAAAATACCCAAAATTCATGTAAGCAGCACCAATCTCAGATTCATATAAACCCTAGATCTCTCCAAATTCATGCCAGTGAACATTAGTATAAAATTTCAACAAATGGGTCTCAAATATACATTCATAACCGAAAACCCACATAAGATACAACAAGAAAATAAAAGAAAAGGGAATTGCTACTTCCCTTTCTCAAGTTTTGATGTCATGGGTACCTCTACATCTTGTAATAACATCACAGCCTCTGTTATAAGGATTGGCCGCCACAGCATGGCAATTGTAGTATGAAGCCCCTGGCCTTGCACATGGAACCAAGTCCCTCTTCAGTGTCTCATAGCTTATGTACTTCTTCTGCATTGCCAGAACTCTCCTACTTATCTCTGAATCCATCTCTGGCTCACTTAAGCAGTCCCCAACCTTGACATCAATTTCACTCCCCTTGAGTGCATTGAGGTCAAGAATTGAAGCCCCATTGCAGATTGAGAAATGGGCAAGGATAAAAAGGAGGGCTAGGTACAAGATTAACATGGGATCGTCTCTGAGTTTGGACATTTTGATTGTTCCTGTTTTGGGGCTTCTGGGTGTTTTTGTTGTTTGGACTGGGAAAGTGAGATTCTGAGTGGTTGGATGGCTCATAAAGGGACTATGAAACATGAGCCATGATCATGACATGGCATACAGTTCCAAATGTTATTATAGGTGGCTAAGATTATACGCATCACACGTCATGAAGGAGGAATTAATATCCAACCTCGTGAATCCAGTTCATTATTATTATTATTATTATTATTATTATTTATTTATTTATAAGAAAACATTGAAATATTGGATGACCAAAATATAGAATATTGAGAATCGAAACAAGAAAAAAAAATTCAAGATAAAATAGAGCTAAACATGAATGAAAAAATGAGAGCTCTCGCTCTCCTTAACCCTAGTCGCCATGGCTTTGGGTCCCTATAGCGGCGGAATTCTTTCGACTCAGGCGGAGGCCTCCTCCCTACAGTTAGCTACTTCTTTGCAGCCTTCCCAAGACCGATCTGATTCGGTGGTCACCTCTTCTAGTTTGACAACTGGCACTTTGGACGCTAGTTTTCGTTTCACGGCAAGAGCTCTTGCTCTTTCTCTGTTCCAGCGGCGAACCTGTCACGCCCCAAATCCGAGACCGATATTTGTTTATATATCTGGTACCCGAATTTAAGGTGTGATGTGTCTATCACTCATAATAGCAGTAATTAAAACTTTACCACGATTACAAGTGATGATAATTTGGTACATCGAACATTTCATCCATTAAAATGTTACAAAAATTAACCAGAGTTTAGCGGAAGTCTATAAATAATTACATGAGAAATTATTCTCTAACGGTACAACAATCATATGAGCAACATTCATTTCTTTCATAGTTGGTAACATCCACACAAGCATCACCACACAAGCATCCAATCACCATGTTCCATTTTCAAATTGATATCTATGTACCTGCACAATCTATAAGGGTGTGAGCTTGTGGCTCAGTAGGGTATTAAATCCCTCATGGTCAATTACCACAGTTAATTCAAGTGTGCCAATAATATCAGTAAATAAAGTAATCACAAATAATATAAATAAATCAGTGTGCGTGATGTGCTTTAAGTATAAAGTTTCCTTCACTGCCCTTCGTCAATTCGTACTCCGGATCAAACAGACCTCGCACGTCCCATACCATGCATATTCCACTTGGTCCCGAATGACCCTTTGTACGAACCAACGTCCAACCTTCGTCATTCCAATTTCCAGAGTATCCGTACAATATTCATTTCAATGGGTCCGCAACCCGTATTCAATTCAATTCAATGGGCCCGCAGCCCTACCACTTTCACCACAAATCATATACCAAATATTCAGTATCCAATATCGATATCCCGGGATCCTAATTCCACCACCATCATCATTTCCAATTTCTTTATTCATGTGCAAGTGTATGCAAAGGAAATGAATAATATGTTAACACAACATATATAATATCAAGAAACATTCCATCGTCAAACTCTTCATCAAAAAGTATAAGAACAACAATACATATATATATATATATATATATCTATATATATGTAAGAACAATAATATATATCTATGTATATATAAGAACAATAATAAAATTAACTACCAAAATAAGAGAATATTCATAATATTGTCTATTCCTAATTTATACACAAAAATTAAATATGATATAGTCCAATCACTGGGAAACTAGAACCCCTACCTTGGTCTTGACCTAGATTTTCCAAATCTCCCTACCTCGTAGATCGATCGGAAACTCAAATCCTTGATCGTGACATAAAACAAAATCTAAGTTAGAACTTAGGTAAATATTTAAATGCTATAGGAATTTGCTAAAAGAAATGAACCTACCGTACCTTTCCTTCCTTCTTCCTTCTCTTCTTCTTTTCTTCTCTGACTACTCTATTCTCTAACTAAAGCTTTCTTCTTCTTCTTTTCTTTCTTTTCTCTCTCTTTCTTTCTCCCTCTCTTTCTCTCTACTGTCTATTCTAAAGTTTCCTTCTATGAGAAAACAAGTGAGTGCAAGAGTCCGGGTGTGCTAATGCCCCTATATATAATAGAAAGAAGGAATCTAATCAATCTCTCTTACGTAAGTGACTACATCCCTATTTCATCTCTTTAAATTATTATTAGCATTTTTTTATTTAGGTGAGTGCCCTCATCACTATTCCTTGTTCTAAACTCTACCGATTCACCTTGTGAATCAATCATTCTATTAGCAAATTAATAAAACTAATTTAGACAACTTAAAGGCTAAAGAGATTCCTAACATGATTAGTTTAGTCTACACTATTTAAAAGCAAGCACTAAATTAAGAACTTGATTAGTAAATAAGCATATTATAAATATAAATGTATACAAGTTTGCATTCAATTCGTCCGGTTTGTTATGCTAAGCATGCAAGTTGGTTATATACTATACTATATAAATATATAAATTAGACATAGGCATAATTAACACCACCTCACTCACAAAGTTAAATATATAAACACTATATTCAATTTATAGTCATTATTATTCTTATTGTATATAAAAGTTAATCAATCATCATAGGTATATTATACTATAACTATAATTTAAATATATATATATATATATATAATAGCCAACTTGCAAAACATTACATTACTAAACTAGATGTAACATAATTCCATTCCGATCATCTAACTATATAGATATGATATTATGCATATGGACATACATATATGCATACATAACATAAAACATAATCAAACATATAATATAGAATATTTGATAACTAATATTTTATATGTAAAAGATAATCAAATACTTAAGTGCAATATATATATAAGAAATATTCCTCAAGTAAGAATAATCAATGAAAGTAATAGTGATCCTCACATATAGAATAAATTCTCATTGACCATAACTATTTTATATGATCTTGAAAAATAGTGTGCCGCGTGTTTACGAACTTGAATTGACGACAAGTACAACCTTCGTGAAGGAAGTCATCAAAGAAAATGTACTAATAATAAAGCCAACTTTTGACCCCTAAGTAATTAATCGTTCCAAAATACTTTCACTTCACAGACAAGATAAGAAAAGTAATTTCTAATCCTTAATTAAATCCAGAAATTTCTAATAAATTAAATATTAAAATCCGAGGTGTTACAACGACTTACGAGTTTCGGAAAGAATTAGAGACGATAGTGGATTAGAACGTAGAAGACGACGTAATTTGTAGTTGTAAAGGTTTTGTTATTTAATTTTTGTTGTAAACATTTGTATTTTCAACAATTTATAAAAAGTATTTGGTTTTGTATTATTTTATTTTACTTTTTAACGCTCACTCCTCGGATTCGAATTTTGGTGTTTAAAATTCACCGGTACCGGGTCCGGGGCGTGACAGAATTGTGAATTGTTTGTGCAATTGTTTGAACCTAGGTTGTGAAGAGTTTAAGTTTTAATTTGTGTATACTCTCCGATTAGTGTTTAGAACGACTACCATTGAAATGACTATTCCTGCTATCGGAATTTCACTTGTATTTGTTTTGGGAATGCCATACAAAAATGTGAATATATTTTTTTTTTATGGATTATTTTTCAAACTAGCTAAAATTTCATTGGGACCTTTAAAGTTGCTAGGTTGACCTATCTGAAAATAAATATTCAACGAGATCTTGTTATATCATTTGGGAGTGGAATAGGTCCTAGAAAGTATTTAGGTTTCCTTACATGTGTGAATAAGGCCAAGACAACTACCATCACTTCTATCAAAAACGAGTTGTGAAAGAAATTGTCCAATTGGAGATGAAAATTAAATGTTGATTGCTAATGGGAAAGAACTTCTAGTTAAAGTTGTGACTCAGTCTCTACCCACATATTACGGGATCATGAAAGTTCACATCCTGAACTGGTGTCCTAGAACACAGGATACAGTTCCAAGGCTTGCGGACATGGAGCCCGAATCCATATTTCTGGGGCTTAAGCATATATATTGCCTTAAAGTCATCACAAAGGGATTGAGTGGACCTTACTTTCTAGCTTGGAAAAAGAAGATTTATGACCTCATTAGGATGGTAGCGACATGCTTTCTCCTATAATTTATGTCTTGATTCACACTTAAGGGCTTGTGATAACCGACATGCTCGGTTAGTCCTTGTAAGATAAGGAATCCTCGTGAATCCTTACTTATTAAAGAATCACATGGAAAATTTTAAGAGGATTCACTTTCCCAATCCAACACGAATTAGGATTCTCTTACCGATTCCTTGTGAAATACCTCTTTCTCAATCCTCTATATAAGGAGAGCTTATCCCTATCCTCAAGTATTTAATATCATATTCTCTCGCTAACAATCAGCCCACTGCTTGAATTTTTTCTGACTTGATCTTCGGAGGATCTTATCTTGTACCACACTAGGTACAATTTTGCTTTGCAGGTATCATTGTAGCAGGAAGCTCTTGCAAAGCTCGCAGCTCTTAAAACTTAGTGATGGCATAACATCTTAGCCACATTCGGGAATCAGAAGATTTCTGCTCTCACACATATCGTATGTGTCATTCCTTGTTAATTATGTCAATCTTTATGTAATCACTTCCTACATCTACTAAGAATATACATTGAAAACCAGAGGATGCTATGTGTACCTCTAAGGAAAATGGGGGTGACTTTTCTCAAGGGTTAGTTTCATTTTAGCTCCATAACCTTAATACCTTAAATCATTTATAATCATTCCCTTCTAATTTCATCACATGTGCCCTTGAACTCACCAATTTTAATCGTTCTTGTCCAACCATTAGCTTTTTTGTCAATTATTCTATAAAATGTCTTAAATCATTTGTGCTCATGCACTTCTAATTTTATCATATGTGCCCTTGAACTCACCAATTTTAATTGATCTCGTCCAACCATTAGCTTTTCTATATATTATTGTGTAAAATGTTGATGTAGCTTTAGGTGGCCCCTTTTATGATGACGGGTCACTGATGTGACATTCATAATTAGATCATAAATGACAAATATTTCATAGAACAATTGATATAAAAGCTATGGGTTAGACAAGATTGATTAGAATTGGTAATCATATAAGCACCAATGATGAAATTAAAAGCCCATGATCATAAGTGATTTATGGTGTAAACATTAGAGAGGTAAACAAGCACGGCGGGTGATATATCAACTTAATTCTCTTATGTAACATTTAAAACGGACTTATGTCTTTTTATCATGCTCCTTTTGGTATGTTAAATTTGGCTCTATGACATCGTGCTCTTGACGTTATATTCTAATATCTAGAGAGGTTTTGGAACTTGGTTCTTGTTGGAGGTGAGAAATGGTGCAAATATTGTTGTGTGGGAGCAAAAATTGATTCATTTCTTATAGCCTCTTTTTCAACTTTGGTTCCTTACTACTTTGCTCTTTGTGACTCAGCTCATCGGTCTTGATACAACTGCATACTATCTCAAGTTGCCCTCCCATTTTTCGTCCCAAGGAGGTGGAATTGATTCTTGTTTATCCCTTTTTAGCTCTCAGAAGACCATTTAGTATGTCACTATGAGATTTATGGTTTGTTATGTTTATGCTCTTGCTTGGGATAGTACATGACTGAATGAAACTTCTGCCTCTTCTACCGTACAATTGTGAATCCTATATAGGATACTTTTTGGGAAGCTAAGGTCTCATGGAAAGTCAAAATTTGTGTCCAGAAGGTTTGTTATAACATATTAGCTACGTGTGAAAATGTCCTCTATAAAGAGATGCCATAATCTCCTCTATAAAGTGCGAGAATTTTCTTTGCAAAAGGATCTCCATTGTCCTTTCTTGTTAATGAACAATCAGCCCTGGATTAGTGAACCATATATATCGAGATTGTCCCTTCACTCATATTGTGCATGTATTGCTCCTTTGCACATTCAAAATACTATTCTTAACTGTCTTTCAAAGTTTGTTTAGTATCTTGTATTGAGACTCTCAACAATTCAGTTTATTTCGTTTTGGGCGTCAATTTACACACACACCCACACGTGTAAGCGCGCGTATCGTAGGGGAGTCAAACTCAAAATCTATCTTGAGACAACATTGGTATCAAACCACTACACCAACCACCTTGGACTCTCAGCAATTCAGTTTGCTTATCTTCTTGTATTCACTTAAGTATGCTGGAAACTCCATAATTTGTTGCTATGGAAAACAAAGATTTCTCACTCTTTAGATGTGGCTCTACAAGCCTTTGCCTGGCATGCTACACTTCTTAAAGCTAATGCTTTGAAGCATCCATGAGATCGGGTATTGGCATAAGCAACTATTGGGATGAGTGATGTTACTATAAATCGAGCTTCCAATGTTATTCAAAACCTAAGAGAGATTTGGTGATTGTTTAGGAACATGAATGTTTTTTTCGTACTGCATATGCTATGATGGTTACGCATGTAAGGGCATCTCCAACAACACCACTCAAAACCCATACCCATACCTATAACCCAAAATTTTCATCTCCAACAAACAAAACTCAAAACCCATTATGGGTTCCTACTAAGAAACTGACCCAAAATAGAAGGAATTATGGGTAGGAAACCTATTACTGTGCATGTGGGACACACGTGGGCCAGGTCTGCAGATGGGGGGAACGACTGACGCGCCTGGCAGAGGCTGAAGAGCCAGGCTCGCTACGAGACAAAACAACAGTCAACTGGCCTAGGGGGGACGCTTACGCGTGGAAAGCGCGATGCTTGCTTCCAAATGCCCAACTGTCATCTCCATCCAACGGCTGGAGATGACTTTGATTCTTGATTTGGATGGTCCAGAATAAATTGACCCTTTTTTATTAGAAAATAATATAAAAAAATAAGAAAAAAATACATAAAAATCGGGGAAAAAATACATAAAAATTCATATTGTTTTTAAATAATTATATAAAATTATTAAAATATAAAATGGGTATGGGTTTTGACTCACCCTTGTTGGAGATGAAAAACTCAAATGAATAGTAATAGGTTTGGGTGAGTCAAAATTTGAGTTTGAGTATGAGTTTTGGAAAGGGTTGTTGGAGATGCCCTAACTGACCTATAGTAGGTGAAAGCTTTATGGTGTCATCAATTTGTTATTGAGCGTGATCTACCACCGATTTGATTTGAGTCTGACCGGAGTCTGACTATTTCAGTTTGGTTCATTCATGTCTTAGGTCGACACCCTATTTTGCTCGTCTAGGTGCCTTGTACAAGGATTTCATCTTCTCTTTATCCCTAGAACCACTTCAACACATTTGCTGCAAGACCAATTGGGTGCCTCATCGTTTAGCACTTTAGGCTCTCCCTAAAACAAATTGTCACTGACTGGAGGTCAAACAGGCCAACCCTTCCCGGTAAGAAAACACTCCAAAATATCTCATATTTTATTTCAACATATTTTTAGTACTCTACAAGTTCTAACCCAATTATTTTTATTATAATGTTCATTGATATCAAATATTATCTTGTTTTTTCTTTTTAGAAAAGCAGAAATGTTATTAATTAATTTAGGAATACAATCCTTAAACTGGGCATCCTAAAAAGGACTATTACAGACCATACAAATGGCCTAATCGATGAGTTGAAACTTAGAACTCTAATCGATGATAGAAAACTTAGAACAATACATACAATGTGCATCACTGTTGTCAGCAATCGCCAGCTCCAACAGAAAAATTCCGGCAAGTATTGTCATTGAGACCAATAGAACCAATCTAGCTCAAGGAGAACCTATGAAAAAAGAAAGTGAAATCACAATCGAATCTGGCACAAGTGCTCATGCTTATTCTTAAACAAGAATGAAAAATAACCAAAATTAAAGACCCAAAGTTGACTTAGGGTAAAATCTAGCACCCAAATCTCACCCGGATCCCAGACCTTGAATCCATGCCAAAACTGAACCCAAACTTCTTTGGACACCCCAACAACATAGAGAACCCAAAATACACTAGACACCCAACCTATGTTGGGCACCCACCCTATTCGAATCCTCCTGTTGTGGGAAGCCCGATCAAATCCATCCACCGCCAATAACGGCCTGATAGGGACCAAATAGAACATGTCCACCACGGCAGAACCCACTCCACCCCCATGAACAGCCCTCAAGAACCCAACAACAGCCTTTCTCAAATCCTGTAACCCTTGAGATATGACAGCGCTGATGCAAAATCCGAAAGCTGCACCAGAGCAGATCTTCCTCCACCATAAACATAGAAGAGGGGAACCAGGATGCCAAAGCCGGATTGGATCAAACAAAACCGGTTTGGAGAACGATCGCCGCCAGTTAGGGACCAACATAAATTCTTCACAAACGGTGATGGATGAAAAATGAGTGCACCAACCTGCAGGTTGGACTGAGGAGATTGACGAGTGAAAACCCAAACATATGGTTCTATAACACCTCAGATTTTAATATTTAATTTATTAGAAATTTCTGGATTTAATTAAGGATTAGAAATTACTTTTCTTATCTTGTCTGTGAAGTGAAAGTATTTTGGAACGATTAATTACTTAGGGGTCAAAAGTTGGCTTTATTATTAGTACATTTTCTTTGATGACTTCCTTCACGAAGGTTGTACTTGTCGTCAATTCAAGTTCGTAAACACGCGGTACACTATTTTTCAAGATCATATAAAATAGTTATGGTCAATGAGAATTTATTCTATATGTGAGGATCACTATTACTTTCATTGATTATTCTTACTTGAGGAATATTTCTTATATATATATATTGCACTTAAGTATTTGATTATCTTTTACATATAAAATATTAGTTATCAAATATTCTATATTATATGTTTGATTATGTTTTATGTTATGTATGCATATATGTATGTCCATATGCATAATATCATATCTATATAGTTAGATGATCGGAATGGAATTATGTTACATCTAGTTTAGTAATGTAATGTTTTGCAAGTTGGCTATTTTATATATATATATATATATTTAAATTATAGTTATAGTATAATATACCTATGATGATTGATTAACTTTTATATACAATAAGAATAATAATGACTATAAATTGAATATAGTGTTTATATATTTAACTTTGTGAGTGAGGTGGTGTTAATTATGCCTATGTCTAATTTATATATTTATATAGTATAGTATATAACCAACTTGCATGCTTAGCATAACAAACCGGACGAATTGAATGCAAACTTGTATACATTTATATTTATAATATGCTTATTTACTAATCAAGTTCTTAATTTAGTGCTTGCTTTTAAATAGTGTAGACTAAACTAATCATGTTAGGAATCTCTTTAGCCTTTAAGTTGTCTAAATTAGTTTTATTAATTTGCTAATAGAATGATTGATTCACAAGGTGAATCGGTAGAGTTTAGAACAAGGAATAGTGATGAGGGCACTCACCAAAATAAAAAAATGCTAATAATAATTTAAAGAGATGAAATAGGGATGTAGTCACTTACGTAAGAAAGATTGATTAGATTCCTTCTTTCTATTATATATAGAGGCATTAGCACACCCGGACTCTTGCACTCACTTGTTTTCTCATAGAAGGAAACTGTAGAATAAACAGTAGAGAGAAAGAGAGGGAGAAAGAAAGAGAGAGAAAAGAAAGAAAAGAAGAAGAAGAAAACTTTAGTTAGAGAATAGAGTAGTCAGAGAAGAAAAGAAGAAGAGAAGGAAGAAGGAAGGAAAGGTACGGTAGGTTCATTTCTATTAGCAAATTCCTATAGCATTTAAATATTTACCTAAGTTCTAACTTAGATTTTGTTTTATGTCACGATCAAGGATTTGAGTTTCCGATCGATCTACGAGGTAGGGAGATTTGGAAAATCTAGGTCAAGACCAAGGTAGGGGTTATAGTTTCCCAGTAATTGGACTATATCATATTTAATTTTTGTGTATAAATTAGGAATAGACAATATTATGAATATTCTCTTATTTTGGTAGTTAATTTTATTATTGTTCTTATATATACATAGATATATATTATTGTTCTTACATATATATAGATATATATATATGTATTGTTGTTCTTATACTTTTTGATGAAGAGTTTGACGATGGAATGTTTCTTGATATTATATATGTTGTGTTAACATATTATTCATTTCCTTTGCATACACTTGCACATGAATAAAGAAATTGGAAATGATGATGGTGGTGGAATTAGGATCCCGAGATATCGATATTGGATACTGAATATTTGGTATATAATTTGTGGTGAAAGTGGTAGGGCCGCGGGCCCATTGAATTGAATTGAATACGGGTTGCGGACCCATTGAAATGAATATTGTACGGATACTCTAGAAATTGGAATGACGAAGGTTGGACGTTGGTTCGTACAAAGGGTCATTCGGGACCAAGTGGAATATGCATGGTATGAGACGTGCGAGGTCTGTTTGATCCGGAGTACGAATTGACGAAGGGCAGTGAAGGAAACTTTATACTTAAAGCACATCACGCACACTGATTTATTTATATTATTTGTGATTACTTTATTTACTGATATTATTGGCACACTTGAATTAACTGTGGTAATTGACTATGAGGGATTTAATATCCTACACAAGCTCACACCCTTATAGATTGTGCAGGTACATAGATATCAATTTGAAAATGGAACATGGTGATTGGATGCTTGTGTGGATGTTACCAACTATGAAAGAAATGAATGCTGCTCATATGATTGTTGTACTGTTAGAGAATAATTTCTCATGTAATTATTTATAGACTTCCGCTAAACTCTGGTTAATTTTTGTAACATTTTAATGGATGAAATGTTTGATGTACCAAATTATCATCACTTGTAATCGTGGTAAAGTTTTAATTACTGCTATTATGAGTGATAGACACATCGCACCTTAAATTCGGGTACCAGATATATAAACAAATATTGGTCTCGGATTTGGGGCGTGACAGTCGTACCTGTAAAACAACCTATTGTAGGGATGAGCTTTCGACCTTGCTGCTCAGTAGGAACAAACCTTTTAAAGTTATTCTTATAGTGTTACAACCAAGTTATCAAACAATAAATTAGAAATACAATAAATCAAAACTACAATGCACGAATGCGATGTTGACTCAATGCTCATCTCGCACTCATCGCACTTTTCTCTTTTGTTAGTCATCTTGTTTACTCATGGTTGCTATTTCCGAAACCTGATAAGATCGTTTTGCAACCTATGGACGGTTGTAAGAGTTTCTGTCTTTTAGGCCGACAACTCACAGGGCATACTTTCACTTGTTTGTGCACATGTGGGCATACCATAGAACCTAACACCCCATTGAGTAACTCAACTACACAAAAGGATCACTCTCTTTTCTCTCAATCACTTTGGATTTCATTATCCATATCATTTTGCAATGCATCCTCACAATTTCTCACAATGCATCATGTACGATAATTCTGTAATCCATAATATAGAAATTAAATAACATATGCTTCCGAAACATAAAATCACATGCTTGTTCACCGATTAATAAAAACAATAACACTCAACATGTAATTCAACCAACATCAAACAATTCCCAATTTATTAAATTATTTAACATTTTAAAGAAAAGGTTTCCCGAAATCCCTACCTGAATTTCCAAGCTTTGACTCCAACGCTGCTAAAGGTTTCCACTAGCACAACTCGCATTCCGACTAACTAAACTCCAGTGACTAACCCATTCGTCTTGAATCCCCATTCGCCGATATCCATTGAATCTCAATTCCATATTCTTTATCAACTTATTTCAAATCGATTCGACCAATTACTCCGAAATAATAATTAATTGGTGCTTCGCTCCGTATTGCATCTTTTATTGGGTGTAAGTCCTGATAATTACTAAGGACACCCATCCCATTTCCTTTGTCTCTTCCCGAACTGAATTCCGAGTCCAACCCCTCCTCTACTCAAATCACCTTAATTAATTATTATTCCTACAATGATTCAATATATCTCAACTTCACTATCTAACATTTCAATTTCAGTTCCAGATCAACATACTTTGTACTTTTGACAAATTAAACCAATACACCAAAACACTTCAATAATTGCTACAAGCTCTAGACAACTTGAGTACAATATATATCCAAATACCAAATTGAGCTATTGAAACTTCGTAACTTTCATCTTTGAACCGATTAATATTCTGAACACTAAGAATAAATTAACAACAGCCATATTACTCTTACTCCACCCGAACACATACTGACCCAAACCTGAGGTTTTCACTCCAATCCAATTTGAACTCTATAAGCTTTATGTTTGCAGCAATTGAGCTTTAGAGTTCATTAGATACAAACCAACACAAACACAACAGCTTTTCCATTCTCAGACAACTCGATCATAGTACCCAGTTCCATGGGTTTTTCTTTCAATACTATCATTCATGTGTTTCAATCAAGCATTAACAAGTATCACTAACATACTCAATAACGCTAACAAATCGGAAAGTAACTAAGTAAAGGATAAAAAAGTCTAAACGGTTACACTGCATTATGAACACCAAATGGCCGAGATACCCAAAATACCAAATCTTCCAAAACTCAACCAAAAACGAATTCCAATTATACCAACATGCAGAGCACGACGAGGGGATGAATTTTGATACCTTACTTGCCGCCTTTCATGGCCGGAAAATCAAGGAAACTCGTCGGAAATCCCAGAAGCTTTGGAGCTTCGATTCTCACTCAAAGTTTGTTGTCTTGACAAAGGGAGACCATAGAAAGATCGGCGACTTCAAGAGGAAGCTTCCGCCACCGGCCCGACCCCGGGAAGTAGCCGGAATCGGAAAACCCGAACGGAAACCCATGAATTTCATTACTTCGATTCTCTCTCTTCCTCCATCAATTTGAGAATCTAAGAACACAGCCGTGCTCCCCTCACTGAGACGAAGCTAAAGCCACTAGTTTCAGCCGTTTTCGTGGCCGGAATCGGAAATCACCATCGGAAGTGCCGGATCTTCTCTCCTCCGTTTCTCTCTCTTCCTGCGTCGGCTTGACTAGCCACAACCACTCACGCACTCACCGTAGCAAGGCGAAGCTTTTGGTACCAATTTGGCGCCGTGAAGTGGCCGGAGGAGGAAGGTGGTGATCGGAGATGGAAACGGACTTCAAATTACGTATATCAAAATTAACGGCTGATCCGTTACGTATATCAAACCCACCGACTTCAAATTAACGGCTGAGATTAAACGGTGGAGAGATCTAACGGTCCAGATCGCACCACTATAATTTCTAATTTCCAATTTCCAAAAACTAATTTTCTTAATTCTCAATCTTCCAAAAATCAAAATAAATAGGTTGGGTGTCCAAATAATTCTCCGAAAAATTACTACGAACTCGTAACGACGTCTTTCTTATTGTGAGTTCAAAAGTAAAATTTAACCAACTTTAAAAATTCCGGATCTCACAAATTCACTACAAATATATATGCAACAAGCACAATCAATTGTATAACCTAGACTCCCAAAGTGTGCATCATACTAGCACACCACGTACTATATATATATATCACAAAATATACTAAGTAATTAAATACAATACAATAGATAAACAAACACACAAACAACACAATGATTGATCACTCGAAACCTCTACCTTTAGAGGAAAACTAGAGGGGAGTCGTACCCCACGCTCTTGTGTAATACTATGAAAATGCCAAATGACAATACGTACAAGGGAGAACTCGGTTCCAAATTCTACACTAAGTACATATACTCTAGTGGCAGCTCTAACTTTGTGTAGTCTCGAATGCTCTACTAGTGATCCACGTCAAGCTACTTCGATTGGCTTTACCAACGTGAAGATCCTCCAACCGTAAGTATCACCGACTATGAAATAAAGTGTGTGTGTGTGTGTGTGTGTGAATTAAATGAATTCAATTCGTTTGACACAACAAGTTAACAAGGAACACTTGTTAGAATCAAATAAACCGAACTGACAAGGTTTGAATATGATTCAAGGGTTGATTTAGTTATTCATAAGGAACAATAACTTAACCAACAAACATAAAAAAATGTGAGAATAATATGTCATGGAACTAGAGTCACCCAACAAACCAAATAACTCTTTCTCTCAACTGTTTTAGCATAAGGGTTGAAGAAATAAAAAAGTTAGCCTAAATGAATCGTCCAAAGTTCTATTTATAGAGAACTTGACACAACTATGCGATCAATCGCCCGAAAGGATGCGATCGATCGCACTACACAAAATAGTATAAAAATGTATTGTGTGATCGATCGCTGGCAAGAATGTGATCGATCACGTAGTGCAAATCAAAAACTGGAGCTCTCTGTAAGTGAGAAAACCTAAGTTGTCATCGATCGCACGAAAAGTTGCAATGAACATATTTTCACTTTGCAACGGTCATAAACTCCAATGGACATATCGTCCACATAGGATGATCGATCGGATGAACAGTGACGATCGATCGCAAGGTTTAAAACAACCTTAAACACAAAAGAAAGCTAATCATGATGAATCTAAGTGAAGATCTAGCAATTCTAACATAATAAACTCAAGTGTATGAACAAGTGCATACAACATTTGACTCGGTCGCGGTGCGACAAAATACTTATAAAATAAGCACCTAAGACTTATGTGATTTACAACATAAGTATGGCTAGCAAGTAAATATAAATAAACCTAAGTCAACAAGGAATACTCAATATGAATTAAGTGCATGTGCATATGCATGAATCATATCTTGAGGTCCTTGAATGAAACATTCGATGACCAATGATCGAAGTTTGGAGAAAAAACTGGATAAGAAAGGTGTCTTCACGAACCATCTTGAGTAAGAACAACCTAATCCACGATACTTAATCCCTAAACAATCTAGCATTGAATACAAAATAAATGCTAATGCAAGGGAAATTGTTTTGTCAAATAGGAAATAACCAATAGCAAATATATTTTTTTTACAACAAGACTTAGGACAACGATACGCCAATAAATTTTTCGGCGAACGCCAACACTTTTATAGGCTTGGGCCTTTTCTGGGCTTAGGTCTAGAAAAGGCCTAGGCCCAAAAGGAAGACCTAAGGCCAGAAAAGGTCCAAGCCCATAAACAAACTAGTGGCCTAGGCCCATAAAGAAGACATATTTCCCGAAAAGGCCCAAGTCCGAGTCATCCTCCAACCTGCACAAACACCTACACCTAAGTAGTCGCATGTCCAAAATAACAACTGTTAGTTTTCAAACCCAGTGCTAATCAGTGTAATCCATCATGAACGTCGTCACAAAACCAACTAGCTAAGGGAAAGTCACAACATAACCCCAGGTCGACAACAACATTACCGATCCGTTGTTGTTGAAATAACTTAGCCACTAGAACTGAGGATCTGAGCTTTGACCAAAGCCATTGCTTAAACCAAAAGACGCCACTCACTTGAGAAGCCCAATAAACTCGGTTAATCATTTAATTCTTCAGTAAGTTTGAGTGTGTTGTTAGGTTTAGGTAATGTATCCACATACTTATGGTAACATATTGGCTTCTTTTGATAATATAATATACCATACGACTATTTTCGTATGTTTATTAATTCTAAACGTTTATTTGGTATATATTAGAGATTTTTTTCAACTGTATCTTTGACAAAAAATCTACAACTTCTTCTAAATTTGCAGAGGAATTGACTATGGCATGCTTTATCTCGTGACCAATTTCCATATAGGGATTAAAATTGAAATTTCTTTTTATGTAAGAGAACCAAAAATAGTATAAATAGCCGCTCACCTACGGTTTAAACTCACAAGTTCTTAAATCCTGAACTCCTGTAACAATACTAAGTTTTACTCTTAGTAACTCATAATAAGTCCTAGAAGCATCTCTAAAAGCCTTTGGTTGAGGAAACACATCCCCAACAACCTCCATGTCCCCCTCACCAATTTAGATATCCCTTTTTGGCTCTCTAGGTCTTGTGCATGTAGCAGATCGATCAAAAGAGAAATTTTCTTCAAACTAGATCTTCCAACATCTATGTTTTGTTTGCTTATGATGGTGCGGTGATGTGCTTTTCTGCAGATGACCGTGATTTAATACGTCGGTACAACTCAATCCTCCTCCTTCAATATAGCTTCTCTTTATCGTTAACATTTTTTTTTCTACCTTGATATAATGATGTAATTATTTTCTCTCTAATATGGGGCAGTTGGCTGAGGGGCTGAATTTCAAAACGATAGGTTGATTAGGGCCAATAAATTTGACAAAATTTTGAAACCATTTTAGAAATGCTCTATAAACCCAAAATTATAATCTTACTCGATTTGGTTCGGATCAGGTTGAAGGTCATACCGCAGAGAAGCGCTGGATTACAAATTTTAAGTTTTGTTTTTTAATTTTTTTTTTTGGGAAATTGTCAATAAGTCTAAAATTTTAGAAACATTTCCTATAAAAAATTTCTGAATTTCTCAATAAAGATATTTTTTTTTCAAAAAAATTTCTACGAAAACTATTTATCGTAGGTCAGTAAAGTATTCATTGGGATCAGTAAAATGTTTATTGGAGCCCCACAATATAATACTCTATCCAAATGTGAGTATTTTAGCAAGGCTTAGTTTTGTAAAGGCCAAACTATAATTACTGTTTTGCGTCTTATTTATATAAATATTAAAATGAGCTGGGCTAAAACTAAAATATTACTTTTTTTTAAGAAAAATACATAAATATTAGATATAATCATGATTACAATCGTTAATAAGTTTTGAATATTTTATAAAAAATTTAATTTTTAAAAAATAAAGTGACCGTGAACAAACTTTTTGAAAAAACCTATTATCTTTAAAGATATATTTTTTGCTTAAAAAACAGGGTACAATACATATTATTTGGTATTTTCAATATGCATAAGCGACTATGGTCGGAAAAGAGACAAAGAGTTGATGTGCGCATAAAGAATTGTGACCGGTCACAGTCTCACCTACTCTTCTCGTCTCGCTCTGTAAATTGGTTGCTACCTGAGAAGTAATGAGGGGAACCCACTAGCACCAAATGCCCATTGGAATTTTGTCAAATGACCAACTGTGTGCCCGTGACCGTTTTGTTTTTGGGTGGGTTCAAAAGAAAATAATTTTTTTTTGGCTAGTTAAAAAGAAAATAATTAATCAATGAATTTATAAGGACTTGTTTTGTAATGTACTATTTGATCACATACTTCAACTCTTCAAGTTTCTTATTTTTTTGAAAAAAAATATAAGCAGAGTTAGTAGTATACTAGACGGATATACGTACATTACTCGTCCAATTTCATTTCAATGCATGTTTGAAAAATTTGGCCATAATATTATTTGGTATTTTGTTGTTGCTATTATTGTCCTTATGCTAATTCTCTTTTATTTATTTATTTGGCTATTTATTGGTTATTGTCCTGTGATTTGTGTAGATTTGTGAACAACATTTGGACATAAAGGGATCGATCGAAGATGATGATGCTGCACTCTTCGTCGAAAAGAAGGACTAGTCATTGCTCATGCATCGTTGCCGAAGAAATCGTTAGTGACATACTGTCAAGGCTACCAGTCAAATCTTTGAAGCGATTTCAGTGTGTATGCAAGCCCTGGAACGCTTTCATCCCGGAAATCGATACAAACAGATTCCGGCTCTTGTACTCACCACTGTTAGCTAACCCTAACCCTCTCCTTTCCATTGATTACGAAGCACTCAATAAGGGGAATGATGGTGTTGCAATCACACAGCTACAGTGTCCGGACGTAGTCAAACGCAACACTAGTTTGAAATTCTTGGGTTCATGCAATGGTTTGGTGTGTCTAGAAATGGAGGAGCAGGACGGCATTGTCTTATGGAACCCATCTACTAGAGAAACAAAGCTGTTTCCTAAACCTCCTCCTATCGGGAATGAGTCTCAGTTTTATGGTTTCGGTTATGATCCCTCCACCGAAGACTACAAAGTAATGATGGGACATAGTGATCATATGAAAACTGTGATTGAGGTCTTTTCAGTAAAGAGGAACACATGGAGGGCTCATATGGACCTCTGTTGTGTTAACTTAAGCTTTCATGACCAGGGGTGCTTTTTAAATGGAGCTCTGCATTGGATCAAGCTTGGCTATATGAGTTCAAGCATCATCTCTTTTGATTTAGCACAGGAAAGCTTCATGGAGACAGTGCCATTACCACATTGTGAACCTGGTGACACAAAAGATCTTACTTCCTTGGGAATCGGGACTACTAGAAACTGTCTCTTTGTGCATTCTGGACCTGATACCTCTGATTTCAACATATGGGTGATGAAGGAGTTTGGGGTCAGGGAATCCTGGACTAAAGTCTTGAATATTCCTTCAGAGATTATAGGTCGAAAGCATGGACATGGTGAACATTGTTTGAAGCCTCTATGCATTTTGGACAGTGGTGAAGTTTTGATGGAGCATGATGGAAATCGCTTGGTGTTATATAATCCCAGGGAGATGACATTTCGGAAAATTATTAAAGAGGACAAAGATCATTCTCCGATTGAAACTGTTGCTTACATAGAGACTCTTGTTTCACCAGCAATGTAAGCAAGAGTGCTGGAGTTGTGCAATGTGTGACACCCAACATCGTCTCCGTCTAATTCCGTCACTCTTTCCAGTTGATATGGTCCAAGTAGTTTGTTTGCGGTTTGGAGCAGAACGAGCTTCGAAGGTTGAGTGTGAAACATTTCTTGGCTTCTTTATTTCTTGTTTCTGTTTTAAGGCTTTACAGTTCTAAATATTTCTTCTAATTAGTGACTGAAATGTAGCAATTACTGAGTTCATGACCATACATATCATGTACTGTTCGAATTCTAGCTAGGTCGATTCTTGGGTAGAAGAGAGGCCAGCTGTTGCAAAATTTGGTCATTTAGAAAAGAGGCAGGGTGTGATCTGTTTTTAAATTGTAAGTTTCTATTTATTTGTTACTCAGCATGGGACGTGTGAAATGTTCAACAATTCAGTCTTTTAAATAAAAGTGATCTTGTATTAAATAAAAGTGATATTGTGGCACTTCTACTTTTACTGCTTTCCTAAGGTTAGACAACTCCCCTAGTTGCTACTTAATCCATGCAGAGTATTTATCTCTATCACAGAGGAATATACAACTTTAAGGCACAAATCGGCATTATCTCCTGAAATTGTTAGTATTTTAGAGGGTTGATACCCCTTTTAGAATTAGAGCTCTAATAGCATTGTCAGAATTTAGAGAGTTTAGTAGGTGTTGTGGGAGTACTAGTGTTTAGGAGTAGTGATGGGCTTATGACAAAGGTTTTTTGTTTTTTTTGAAGGAGGGGTGCAAACCTCATCGATTAATGAAACATCGAATACAAGGGGAGGAGGACAAAGGTTTATAGAATGGAGAAGAAAGTGTTTATAGGACAAGGTCATTTGAAGCAATCAAGAAATACATTCTCCTCCTCTAGAAAATTCATTACATTTATTTTCTTTTTAAAATTTGTGAGATCGCAGATTGAGTTTAGATTGTAATGCACTTTCTATAGAACTCTCATTATTGCTAATCTTTTTTCATATATATGCTTCTAGAGAACCAATTAGTTATATTACCGAAAGAGTCGATACGTCTTTTGACTCTTCAATTGCCGTAACTATTAGATCATATTTTTCAGTGAGGCTAATGAGTATTTTTTATCACTATTCTAGTCTCACTAATCTTTTCTCCCTAGGATCTCATTTGATTTACTATTTTCTTTAGTCGGAAATAGTAATCTTTTACGATCTCAGAGTCTTTCATTTTTAAATTTTCTAAATCTCTCCTCTGAGATCGTAAAAGATTACTATTCCTGACTAAGGGAAATAGTAAATCAAATGAGAGTCTATGGAGAAAATATTAGTGAGACTAGAGTAATGAAAAAAAATACTCATTAGCCTCACTGAAAAATATGATCCAATGGTTACCGCAATTGAAGAGTCAAAAGACGTATCGACTCTTTTGGCAACGGAACTAATTTGCTCTCTAAAAGCATATGAAAAAAGATTAGCCAGAATGAGAGTTCTATGAAAAGTACATTCCAATCTAAACTCAATCAATGATCAAAAAAATTTCAAAAAGAACAAAAATATATCTAATGAATTTTTTAGAGGAGGAGAATGTATTTCCTGATTGCTTACTTAATTACATGACAAGATCACATTCATATTTATAGCGCATCTCCACCGACTCTACATCTTTGTAGACACATCTAGAGCATTCTACACATATATGTAAGAGTTGATCCTAGTCCACCGACCTAACATATGTGGTTAATTGTTAACCACATGTTACTCACATGTTACTCACATGTCTAGACTCTTCTACATTATTAAGTACATGATAATTCTAGAACATGTATTTCTAGATTAGTCTAGGACTCTAGGTTAATCATGTGTAGTCTAGAATTTCCTAACGTGCATTAGTTTTTAACAAAAATTAACAAAAAAAAACTCAATCTAAATCGAAAAACAAATCGTAATTATATGAAGCATCATGATTTTATAAACTTCACGAAACTTCACACTTTAAAATTTCAGAGGAGCCGGATCCGATTATACACGCGTGCAGAACCAGAACCAGTCATGCTGTTTTTTTGGTTATTAGTTATTTGATTGAAATCCAGATTATCACATAGTCGAGAGGAATACCACCTAGACCAGATCGTAGCTAATGATTCATTGTTGTTTTGTATAATGTTCAATTTAACCCCATTCTCTGGAACTAGAATCATGACATTGTCCTTCATCCCTTCAAATATCTGCTTGACTATTACACAAGATAGTCTGTGATGAGGCCTGATCACCTGAGACCGGCCCATCTTTATTTTGACGACATGGAAACCATGGATTGGCCTGATTCTGAATATATATCATAAGAATTCGCCGGAGACTGTGGTTTGGTGCAAGCAAGCTTGCCTTTCTGTGCCATTGCCAATTTCAGAAATGGGAGTTATTGGTTGTGTTTGGACCAAAATTAACATTTTAGGCTATTTTTGTAGCCCATGAGCCGATTCCTGCGGCCTAAATATCTTAGCATTAATTCCTTTGATTAATTGGCTTTGCTTGCCTTTTCTTTCAAGGAATCTTAATGTTTTACAATTCTTTTTAAGGAAGGAAACCTAATTAGATGAGGTTTTAGTTATTATATCAAATCCTATAAAGAAAATAAATCTATAATCCTTATTCAATGAGGATTTGCCGGCCTATCTCTATAAATAAGGGGTTTGGAGAACATAAAAGAGAGCTCTCAACAATCATCGTCTCTTGACAAAAGCAACTCTTGCACAAAGCCTCTCCGGAGCATCCAGCAACCAAAGCCTCTCCGGAGCACCTTTCAACCTAAGCCTCTTCGGAGCAAGCCTGCATCTCTACAGCGAAGCTAAGATCACGCCTTAGCAACCTTTATTTTTCCCAATTGTTAGCTTGCTTTCTCATCCCGTGAGCGAGTATCGACTTTTGTGTTCATCGAAGACCACTTTCGAAGTCCTAAACCCCGTTTAGGCTTTTCACGAAAGAACCTTGACAGAGTTAGTTCTCTCTCTGTCTACAATCGCTTGATTAGAAGTCAAGACTTGGAGCGCAATCATCGGCATCATCGTACCCCGTGGTACTGGCACGCCCGCACATCAAAAGAGACTGTTCGACTCTCCGGCAGCGGTTTCCAGCGCGAACAGGTTGAAGGAAATCCATCTTCGGATTGGGAGTAAATAAGGAGAAATTCTGCCGTGCCCCGAACATGAAGTGTTCGGGCACGTGGCAGCTCCTAAGCCATTGGATCCATCATCTACCCCACCCACCCCCTGCAAGCCCCTGCAAATGCAACATCTGTCCGAACACTTCATACCCCGTGCACTGTAGAAGCACCCTAATTGAATTCTACTTTAAACTTCCACTTGCTGCTAATGATCTATTTGGGTGGCTCCCAAAGCTAACCATCCATCTCTAAAGTATTGAGCCCAAGGCCAAAAGTAAAAATCAGATTATATCTTTCATAGTCAAAAACTCAAAACCATGAAAATTTTATTTTATTAAAAGGCTATTCATTCTCTTTGCCGACGAATTATTCGTCGGTAGAAATGTCTTCTCTTTGCCGACGAATAATTCGTCGGTAGAAATGTCTATATGTAATTTTTTTTTTCACTTTTGGCTATTTAATTAAAATTAAATCATATTGGTGCACACACGATCATGCATTTTGTTTTTCAGGATATCATAGCTACAATATGACACTTTACAAATGTCCCATCAACTGTGTGATACAAAAATCAATATTTATTTGGTTTGAATTGACACTCGTACATGCTTCTTGCAAAATAATTTCCAATGCCAAGGGTGGCTCCCAAAGCTAACTATCTCTCGCGTATCGAGCCCAAGAGCCAAAAGGCAATAACCAAAACCATATTATATATTTCATAGCCAAAAGCAAAAAAAAATTGGCAACACAATGGCCATTGAAATCATGTTTTCATCTTATTTGGTGAAGTGTGCCAAATTGAGAAAAACATCCTTATTATATGTAACACATAATTTTCTTGAAAAATTCAATCTTTGAAATACTTAAGATCGATTTTGACAGGTGTCCAAAAATATTTTAAGAGCTCGATGAAACTCAACACGAGTCTTTACGAGCACCAGAAGTGCTTCTTTTTATTTAGTAAAATTAAAAATAAAGTTAGGAACACCTTTATCGACGCATCAATCATTCGTCGCCAAAGACAAAAATATCTGGTATTGAGGAAATATCGATGGTCCAAAAATTGGTCGACGGAAATGTCGAGGAAATATCAATATCGGTAAATGTTGGAGAGAAATGACGGAAATTTAGGGAAAAATATGGAAATTTTAAATGAAACTTTAGGAGATGTTTATTTGATTAATTATCTACTCTATTTTAAAAGAAAATGTTGAAAAAACATTATTACATAATGAGTTGTAGTAATAGATGATGAATTAGTATACGCTGAGTCACTGACAGTTATTGAAATGTGACTTAATACATTTTTTTACATATCATACATTGCAAAGTATAGTGCACCTTAGAACCACGTAGAGGACCTATGCGGTTCAAAATTTTGATTATCTTCATCATCTCTCTGTGTAGAGTCTTAAGTATATAGCAAAGAATAATCATTAAGTGATACATCTCCCATGTAATTTTGCATGTATTGACCTATATGCCAACCATATGGGTAAGGGGGGATTGATTGAGGGTTTCGGTGCTGGTAGTTATTATAGGGATCTGGCATTGCTCGACTTTGCCCATAACCGTAATCATTAGAAGATTGATCCTCAGATTGAGTCCATGAGTTGTCACTTGATTGCATCCCATAAGGCATGAGATATGATTGGTAAGGTCTGTAATTGCTTCCTCTTACACCCATAAAGTCAAAAGTGACAGATAAAGAATCCTCTTCAGGCCTTGACATAATCCACAAGGTCAGGGTTTTGGCAATGACGTTTTTATTTCTCTAGTTTTTAACAAATCTGACGGAAATATCGGAAGTTTCGACCGATATTTAGGCGAATAGGGAAATAAATATCGCTGTCTCCAAAAAATGAAAATATCGCGGATATTATCGATTTTTTTGTCCTTGTTCGTCGCTACCAGTCGTTCAAACTAAATATATTTGTTTTAATTTGAATAAATGTAAAAGGATTTGATTTTGGGGGCTTTTGGGCTCAATGAATTAAACAATGCAAAAGAACATTGGTAATATATTGGCTATCAAAATCGGATTTTTGCCTTATTCAGTGAATTGTGCCGAATTGAGGAAACATCCTTAATACAACACATGATTTCTTTGAAAAATAAAATATTTAAAATTCTCAAGATCGGGTTGCACAGGTGTACAAAAGTATTTTAGGGACTTGATGAAACCCAACGTGAGACCTTACGAGCACCAAAAGTGTTTCTCTTTATTTCGTAAAATCAACAAACAAAAAAAAACACTGTTAGCAACACACTATTCATCGTTATAGATTGTTCAAATTAAATATATTTTTTTAATTTGAATAAATGTTGTTTTGGGGGTTATTGGGGTCAATGAATTAAACAATGCAAAATAACTTTAGTAACACATTGACCATCAAAATCGGGTTTTCGCCTTATTCGGTGAATTGTGTGAAATTGAGAAAAAAAAAACTGAAATTTTGAAATTCTGAAAAACTGTTTGTACAGCAGTCCAAAATTAGTTTAGGAGCTCAATGAAATCTATCACGAAATCTTATGAGCACCAAAAATGCAACTTTTTATTTTGTATAATTAAAATAAAAAATAGTTAGGAACACCTTTAGCGACGAACAATTTCATTGTTCGTCGCTATGGGTTGTTCAAACTAATTTTTTTTAGTTGAATAAATGTAAAATGATTTTGTTTTGGAGACTTTGGACTCAATGAATTAAACAATGAAAAAGAACTTTGGCAACATATTTTTGTATTTGCATGAAAAGAGTAAAACATTATATCTCGAAACGTTATTCTGGATGACTCTTCGTTTAGGGGGTCTCACTGAAAACAAAAAAAAACAATTTTTCTGTAGAAATGTTGATTCAAATTTCAGAAGTCCAACTTTGCTTTACACATTGGCAAAGTGTATTTTCTGAAGATGGGTCAATTAAGACGAGGCATAAAGACCTGTATCAAGCCAAGCATCTTTTTGTTAGTCATAAAAACATGGGATTCAAATCATAGAGGTCTGAGATTTGGGGAAATAACATGGATTTAGTGCATTGAACCATTTTATTTTGGGTTCTTGACCACTAGCCCCATTTAGCCCAATATATTTACCACTGACCCAAGCAAAAAAACAGCTTGCTCATCCGGCCCATTTAAACCCGAAGCCCATGAAAACTACCAAAATGTACAGACAACTATTCATTATTACAAAAGTGCCACTTGCATTTTTCTCTCTCTTTCCCGTCGGCGTCGTCTCTCTCTCACACAGACCCGACGGCCTCCTCCTCGATTCTCCTTCATCGTTCGTCTAAATCTGTATCTGAGACCAGATATATGATCGGCTCGAACAGATGAAGCCGGAGATATAAGTTTGGACCGCCGGCGTGGCCGGAATCCTCAAAACAGATCTGAAACACCCCGAACTTCTCCCTTCAAATTCTCTCATCTCCGGCGTCAGCGTGCTACCCACGACTACCGACGTGACCACCGTCACGAGACAACCTTCTGATACCCTTTTTCGCCGTGAAGTGGCGAAAACGAAGTCGAGATCGGCGTTGGGGGTAGAGGAGAGAGAGAGAGAAAAGAAGAGAGATCTTGGCCGTTAGATCGGATCTGACGCTATTAATATCCCTTGCATTACTTTAAATTTGACGTCCAGATCTCGCTTAATTGAAATCAACGGTCCAGATTGCACGCTTTCATGTCCTTTTTTTATAAATATTTTCTTTAATTCTCAACATTCCGAAATTTAAAATAAATAGCACCATTATCGAAAAATTTTCCAAAAATTTTCATGAACTCTTTGTGAAATGTACTTTATTTCGAGTTGTCAAAGGGAAATAAAAAATTACGATAGAGATGGGTGTACACTCGATATGTGAATTATATTGAGTGGTCATGTTTTAGAGTTTTATTGAGTGGCGTAATCTATTGATAGAAATAGAACTCTATTGGTAGGTTATTAATGAGGCTCCATCATATTTTGGAAATTTTGTTCATGTTGTACTCGATTTAAGGATTTGAAAAATTTGAGCTATTTTTAATAATTTTCGGAAGATTGGAATTCTATTAGTGTCATGAACTCTATTGAGTGATAGTAGAACTCTATTGAGTGGTTGTAGAACTTGTTGGTAGGTTATTAATGAGGCTCAATCATATTTTAAAAAAAATTATGTCGTAAATCCGATTTAAGGATTTGAAAAAATTTCGGAGCTATTTTTAATAATTTTTGGAAGATTGGAATTGTATTGAGTGGTCAGTAGAACTCTATTGAGTGATCAGTAGAACTCTATTGCGTGGTCAGTAGAACTCTGTTGGTAGGTTATTAATGAGATTCGATAATATCTTAGAAATTGTTTTCATGTCCTAAATCCAATTTAAGGACTTGAAAAAATTTTGACCAATTTTTTGAACTCCCAAACTATTTTTAATAATTTTCGGAAGATTAGAACTCTATTGAGTGCTCAATAGAACTCTATTGGTAGGTTATTAATGAGGCTCGATAATATCTTAGATATTATTTTCATGTCGTAACTCCAATTTAAGGACTTGAAAAAGTTTCGGAGAATTTTTCGAATTCCCGAACTATTTTTAATGATTTTCGAAAAAATAGAATTCTATTTAGTGGTCAGTAGAACTCTATTGAATGGTCAGTAAAACTCTCTTGAAAAAATTTCGGGGAATTTTATGACCTAAGCGATTTTTAATAATTTTTGAAAGTTTGGAATTATGTTATCAAGGATAGTTGAGAATATTTCTGAATGTTTTTTCATCAAAAATCTTCAATTTGAGAACTCGAGAATAAAATACAGTCACAACGAGTTAGTGGGAATTTTCGGAGAATGTTTCGTACTCCCGAGTTATTTTTAATTATTTTTAGATGTTTGAAAATATATAAAATTATTTATTTAAAAGAAAATAAAAATTGGTGCGATTGGGCCGTTAGATTGGATATAGCCCAATCAGTTCAACCCAAACGGGGAGACCCGCGAGCCATCGAGGTTTCTCCGCCGTGCCATATCACGCACAACATGGGTGCCGTTCGACTCATCTAGGGGCGCGACCAAATCCCCGCCACGCTTGGAAAATCGGGGAGATCGACGGAGATTTTAAGGAAAAACATTCCCGAATTCCGGCGGGTTTCGGGGCATTTTCCGGCGACTCCGATCATTGTTTTGGACAAATGTGGTATGAAAATCAGCCCTCTTGTTAAGCTCTACGTGTTTTGAAGCTTAGATTCAACATTTGATTCATATTTGAAGAAGTCGAAATTTGAAAATCCAATTTTGCTCGGGTAGCCTGACGGGAAAACGCAGGAGCAATATTTTTTGTTGGCAAGACGCAGGGGCAAAATTGAAACAAAAAAGTCGTAAAAAATTGGGCCTTCATATTTTTTCTCTTGGTGGGAGTAAAATAGGCTCAATTTGGGGCTAATGGAAAAAATAAAAAAATACTTGTGTTAGTGGGAAATATAAGGTGAGTTTTTGTAGCTATTGGTTATTTCCCTTTTTTATTTTTGGCTAAATGGCATATACTTGGCACTACAATAACCATAAGCAACAGTCTGATGGGATATACAGGAGCACAAACTTTGAACATAAATTACAAAAACACTTAATTACAGGAACTCAAATTAATCAACGGCGCAATGACTGCTTGAATCTTACAATTTGTGTCCCAGTGAAGGAGACGCATCTCTCTCCACCTTCTTCCTGCTGACTCCCAGCTTGAATTGCAATTAGGGCTTTTTCATTTTCTGTTTTACCAAAACCAGACGATTAAGAGTCATGAATAAATATATAGTCATTATTACCAAGTATTTCACTCATCCGAAAAGAAAATCAATTATGCAGAGTAATAATATCCTTCCCCTCCCACACACCAATACCATTAAAATTAGAAAGAAAGCAAAACAAGCTCAAATAGGCGGACATGATAGCTTCTTTGAAAAGAAAAAAGAAAAAAAGGTGGATGAAAGGAACAACGTATTGTGTTAAATGAAGCTATCATGAAGTGCGTCTTGTAATTAAGTGAATTAATTCCAAAGAAAAAAAGGGCACAAAATACACAGAAGCAATTTCACCGTCCTGTTTGGGAATGTAACTTTGTATTCTGTGACACAATACATCAAGCTAGGCTTGCAGAATTTAAACTTTTGTTCGTGTCATGATCGAGTTACTAATATAATCTACTATTATGCTGCTCATGCTCCAAACAGAAATTGCATGCAAGTCAATCACATTAAAGAGCTCCAAACAGAAATTGCATACAAGTCAATCACAGTGAAGAGCAGGAGCAAAAGGAAGGACTCACAATGTTGATATCATATGTCTGCAATACTGCCAGTTACTGGTGAAACTAAAGTCTCTCTGTAAATGGCAGCTCCAAACCTCAAGTCAGCCTCAAAAACTTTCTTTAATGTCTTTTGCTCGTTTAATAACAATACGCTTCGACCTCTATGGATCAAAATTTCACCATTCTGTAAAATGCAGAGGGGCCTCAAGTACTCTTCAGGAGTGGTCGCAAGAGAAAGTTGTATAACTTGAGTCCAAGATTCATTCACCCCATATTCTTTCATCATCCATATCAATACACCAGGAAGGCCAGGTAAGATCCGATATAGACAGAGACAATTTCTATGTATCAATGTACAAGAAAAATAATAACGATAACCCTTGTCGGGTAACGGAACTATCTCCTCAAATGTCTCCTCCGCCAAATCAAAACTCAAAATTCTTGACGGTTGGCCAGGAACGAACCAATGCAGAGCTCCGTTTACCAAGCTTCCCTGACCACTACACATAGCAGCATTGTGGTTGCAAAGGGTCATCCATGAACCATTTTTTAGTGTAAAGACGCGAATTAAGGACACCTTACGACGCCCCTTTATTACCTTATAATCATCGGTGGTGGAGTCATAACCAAATCCATAAAAATCAAAACTATGAAATTTAGTAGGAGGATTTGGTAAAACCTTGAAGTCTCTAGTACATGGGTTCCATAACACAATGCCCGTCCCTTCAATTTCTACACATACTAAACCATTGCAAGAACCCACAATTCTTTTTCTAGCAGTGGAATAATCAGGGATCCTTACCGGAAACTCGAGCTCTCTGTTTGCAAATTGACCATCGCCGTCATCCTCCAAGTCCTTCAAGGCTTCGTAGTCTATGGATTGGGGAGGGTCAATTGAGAAAAGGAGCCTGGAGGTGTTGTGGCTGATGCCTCTTTCTTGGTAGAGGAAATGCTTCTTCACAAAATAAGAACCGGCAATTAAAGCACGCCATGACTTGCACACGCATCGAAATCGCATCAAGGATTTGACTGGTAGCCTGGCCAGTATCTCACAAATGATATCGTCGTAGTCCGTAAGAGCTCCCTTAAGCACGCCGCCGCCGTTGTGATCGGTCAGAGCTCGCTTGAGCTCGCGGGCGCCACCGTCGTCCTCCCACATGTCCATTTTTTATTTCTTTAAAGCGCCTTGTACAAGAAACCAACTTTGAAGCTGCCGTCTTTTAAGGTAAAATACTCGCTTCACTGTTTGAAGGGGGGACTTGGATTCTATTTGCTTTAATATTATATGGATTTGCTAGAGTTGTATTTTGGTGATAATTATAATTTTTGGAATGATAATTACATTTTTAGAATGATAATTATATTTTTGAAATGTTCAGTTTCATATTTTCAAACAGCAATTATAATTTAAAAATGTAATTGCATTTAAAAAAAAACTACTTACTATGTAGTTATGTATATTAGAATTTTTCATATGATAAATGCTCAAAGAACTCTATCTCTCTATGAGTAAGCGAGACTAGGCTCATAGAACCCCCAAGAACAAATATGAGGAAGTTCTGTACTTCTATTTTGTGTGTCTAACTGGCAGCTCCTCCTTACATCATGCACGGCTGTAAAAAAAAACGTCGACATATTCCTATATAGGCTTGCCAAGTTGTGTGTGGCGTGGGAAGGCTAGAAGCTAGGAGTGCAAAGTGAAAAAAGATTCCATCAATGCTAGATTTGGAGGTTTTTGATGTTGTCTTCAGGGAAAGAGTGGGATTCATGGTGATGGGATTGTTATTATGCTTGTCTGAAAGTGATGGAAGAAGGGTTTAGAGTAAAAGGATTAAATGTTGAATATCTTCCCTGGCTTGCCTGTGGCATGAAGGTTAGAGATAGTTCTAGGTATAAGAAATCAAGACCAAGGAGTCGCTTCCCTGTTGCTTGTGGTAAACTATCTGGGTGGAAGCAGATACACATAAAGAGCAAATCCATCTAAAAACCATTGCATCTCTTAATGGATAAAAAAATATGACTGCGTAATAGAGAAAAGATGTTTTGATAAACCCTGAAGCAAAAGGGAAAGGAAAAGTTTACTAAAATCAAAATTTTAGTAAGTGGAAAATCCCCTAATGGTGTTTTGCAAAACTCCATTTTAAGCCATCTTAGAGCAACTCCAACCCATGGAGCTATTTTTGGGGTGCCAAATCCATTATAGCACCCCTCTCTATTATGGCACCTCTATCATCTCCATCCTCTCCAACCCAAAATCCCATTTTGGGAGTGACAAATTACATTTTTGTAATTTTAGACTATAATTAGGATATAATAATAATTTATAATTGATATATAATATTTGTAAATAATAAATAATTAAAAATTAAAACAAAATTTGGGGGTACCAAATAATATTTTTATAATTTTAGACAATAATTTAAATATAATAATAATTTATAATTGAACATAGTATTTTATTTTCATAAAACATAAAACATAGTATCCAACCGGCAAATTTATTTTTTAAAATTTTTGCAATTTTTTTTGTATTTTCGTGGATATTAAATGTGTGTCATATGTTTCTAAATAAAATTTAATTTTTTATATTTATTTTCATACTGATTTTGTATAAATTAATCTACACACATTTTTTCAGCCGTTAGATTAACCTAAAAATTAATTGTTTAAGTTTTTAAATATATATATATTAATTAATTGCAGCAGTGGTGGGCAAGGCCATGTCGGCTGCCCAAGAAACCTTCCCTCTTCCAGCGCGTGCATACATGGGTGAGCCTTTTGTTGTCTTTTTGTGAGACTGCGCAACTCAGACACCTTTGGGAGAGTGAGGTCACGTGGCTGAACATGCATGTGGCTGGGCTTGGGCCTACGTCCCAAATTTGGTACCGGACTAAGAAAAGTCCCCGATTTGGGTCCATATAGGGTCTAAATTGGGACCTAGTCTCATATATTATAGTCCTAGTCTTATTTTTTTCTTGGGTTTGAGAAGCCCAAAAATTGAAAACATCCCATTTTAGGTTTTTGGTACCCTAGTACCCTATGGGTTGGAGTTGCCCTTATGTAGACTAACTATACTAGTGCGATCTTTTTTGGTATTTTTATTACATTTTTTAACTTTCCTTTCAGTGGATTCTTGTCCTTAATAATGCACGAGCACATCCTAGCTAGTTGCCTCTGAGCACATGGACTCCAATTTGCATGAGCTTATTGTGATAGTCCTGGCAAAACTTCGGCTAAAGATATATCAAGCAGAGAATAATTTGGACCCGTTGAATATAGAATCTCACGCCGCGAAAATCACCTAACTATTTATCGGTTAGAAACGTAGTTACAATAATGTATGCATCAATACCAAACTATGCTAATGTAGTCATATTATATCCACTAACAAGAGCACAAGGCGACTAAGAACAAATGGCATTTTGGCAAGAACTTATTCAAACCAATAGCAGGAAAAGTCATGTCAAGTTCGAGATCTTAAGAAACCTGAATCTTACATATTATGGGAAGAAAGGGGAGATAGACTTCTTGGAACCTGGTTCTGGGGTTCACCGCAACTGCGGTTGTCAAAGAGTAAGTGTTTCTGCGCCCTTGGCATTTCTGGGCATTCCATGGCCTGCCCTCCCATCATCTTGCTCATCATACGGATTTTCTCTATAATTAGAACTCGCTTCTTCATTCCCTGAACAGCCAGGTCTTTCGGTAAGGAACTGTTCCCAGAAAACATCATTTACTCTAGCTGGAACAGGTGCATGCCCTTTATTGTGATTTGTGGCCTCTTTTGGGGAAGTTTTAGGTCTGTCTTCATCGGCCAGGCTTTTGTTTGGAAAGGCTCTCATATCTGATTCTTTGTCATTGGCATTTAAACCTGAGGCTGGGGAGTTGCTAACATCCTGACCTACTTGGGGTACCGTCACTGAATGCGGACTACTGTTGACTTTCAAGGGAGAAGATGATAGAGTGAGATTTAAGTGGCAGGAGATATGGCCATCACTGTCTTCATTAGAAGGCAAACCTGGTTGCAAGGAATGAAATCCAGGGCTTCCCACACTAGGTGCTTTTCGCGGCGACGTATCCATTTTGAATGCAAAAGATGTTCCAGTATCTGAAAGTTCTAGTGGTTCATTTGCAAATATAAGGCCTTCTGTTCTCATCTGTGCACCTCTCAGTTCTTCAGATATTTTCCTAGTTGAACTATCCCCGTCTTCATTGGAACTCTGGGTGCTACGAGAAACCAGGTTAATGTCTGAAACAGCTGGAGATAATTCCAGTCTCAGCTTACTTGAAAAGTCTTGGTGGAAAATATTCCCAAACTCAGATCTGGAACTACTTTGGTTATCCACGAAACTATTCTCCACAGCTGACTGTAAGTGGTCCACATCAGGCAATCGCCTTTTCTTGTTATATGCAGAGAAATCCATAGATTCAATTTTTCGGGCTAGATGTTCAACAAAGGCAGGATTCTGAACAGCTGTATCCAAGAATGTCAGCAAATTCTTCTGCCTATGCTCCATACCATTTACCCGCTGTGTCAGGTCTTCCAACTGAAGCTTTTCAGCAGATCGCTGCTGCTGGAACCTTGAAATATTTGCCTCAAGTGCGGCTTTCTCGTGTGAAAGCTTCTCTATTTCATCATCAAGAGCTGCTCTTTCTGGATCGACCATAGAACCTTGAGGATTACTGTGGCTGTGAATGGGTTTTCTGCGGTGAATATTCTTAAGAAGATGCTTTTGATCTTGTATGAATTCTTCGTTAGCAAATTCCCATCTTTCAGGATCAATCTTTCGAAATCCCTGTAGCCAAGAATCCAATGTACTTGGTTAAATTGTACTAAGGCATAATTCTGCAAATAGAAACACTGATAAATTAGAGATATATGATACCAAATTATTTTGGAGCCTGTAGTGCATGTGTTTGAACTTTGAAAGAGGGGTGAGTGGGGGAAATATTAACAGCACACTTCATAAGAGATGAAAGTAAATAAACAACAAAAGAATTCCTGATCAAAAATTTGCCTAGCATTAAGTGATGGAACCATATCAAGAGAAAATCTAAGCATTGGACAACAAAAGGAAGGCCGTTACAAAATTTACCTCAACGGACAATATATCCCTTTCATTAAAGAGATCAACATATGAAACAAAGAAATCAATATATGTTTCCCAAATATGACAATAACACAAGAATATAGAATTGCATTGGATGTGCTTTAAGCAAGAAACTATGAATTATAAACTCTCTGTACTGCAAATAAAATCTCAGAACTCTACAACTAAAGACTAAATTAAACATCCATTTCAACTCAGATTGCTAAGGACATAACCTCCAATGTCTTGACAAATTTCACCAGCAACACGAGTCAGAAAAAAGAACAAAAAATAAAACAAAGGTTTATCATCAACAAATCCTTGATGGGCAAGTGTCATGCATATCACAAAAACAAAGTAAATGCATATTAGCCCCTGAAACAGCATCCTTTTGGGAGACTGCTAATTGTGGATCACTCGAATTGTAAGAATCAAAGCACATACAGTATCTCTCAACTTGGGCTCTTCCCTTAGTTCAAGGTAATCTAGATCAAAATAGATTCTTACACCATTTAGCACTTGTCTCAAAAGTTTGCTGCTCCCACCCTTGTGTGATGACCCATAGATATAACTTGCCATGCAAACTGGCTTGTAGGGAGAGCTTACACATAACCCCATGATATTCCATCTTTTCAGTATGGGATATTTGAGACATGACAACTCACCACATTTCCATGCCCGACATCCAGATGTCGGCACTATATTCACACTAAACCCATAGCCCAATGGTAGCCCTTTCCATTCCTAGAGACGGCTTTCACTCACTATTGACCTACCAGTAACTAGACGTAGTATGTTCCCATACATAATACTTGATCCATCATCATCTTACCTATACCACCTTTCCTTGTTCCCATACATAATCACCATACAAAATAGATTCTTACACCATTTAGCACTTGTCTCAAAAGTTTGCTGCTCCCACCCTTGTGTGATGACCCATAGATATAACTTGCCATGCAAACTGGCTTGTAGGGAGAGCTTACACATAACCCCATGATATTCCATCTTTTCAGTATGGGATATTTGAGACATGACAACTCACCACATTTCCATGCCCGACATCCAGATGTCGGCACTATATTCACACTAAACCCATAGCCCAATGGTAGCCCTTTCCATTCCTAGAGACGGCTTTCACTCACTATTGACCTACCAGTAACTAGACGTAGTATGTTCCCATACATAATACTTGATCCATCATCATCTTACCTATACCACCTTTCCTTGTTCCCATACATAATCACATGGCCAAACCTGCTCTGGTACCAAAACTCATGTGGACTGTGGGTCAAACTTATCCTTACAAACCAACTTTCAAAGGCATGAGAAGGGTACAAAAAGCTACTATTTGGTCCCAAAGTAGTTTTTCCAGTGTCCGAGGATTTGAGGCATGTCAGCCGTTTCATCTCCTTTATTTCTAGGAGACCTCAGCAGGCCACCAAACCACCTTCAACAGCGCCAAATCCCATTTGTTTCACTAAAGATGTATTTGAGACATTTCCCAAAATGCTAGCGCTTAGAAACCAGGAAATGAAAGCTAGCAAATGACGATTCATTGATTCAATAACACTGCGGAGCTTTCTTCACACTCAAGATAGATAAGGCTCATCTAAGTAGATGGTTTGATACAGGGACTCAGTTACTCCTTCATAAATCTAAAGGAGGTATATAAACCTTACCGTAAGTCATCAAAAATGTAGGTATGCATGTATCTCATCTTTACACCTTAAATTACATAATTCATCAATTTCTTTTTCAATTAGAATATCGATTCCATCATAGACAGAAATAGGAAAACACAACTACTTTGCAGGTTATTACATCCAAACAAAAAGAAATGGGGAGGAAAATGTAATGGAGTTACATGTACAGAGTTATGATTATTGCCTTCTATTACAAAATCTGTAAATCAAACTTCAAAGAAAGACTTACGTAGGTATTGAGCTGACGGATGAAGCTGGAGAAGTTGTTGTGCTTGAAATAGGTGGGAAGCAGAAGCCGAGCGAATTCGGGAGGATTCCAAACGACGAAGCTCTTCTTGTTCGAGCTCCACGACACGATCTCGTCCGTCGCCGAGTCGTCTACCATGTCGTACGTCTTCAGCAAGAACGGCGCCGGACCGCCGCCTCCGCCAGCCGCCGCACTTCCGTCCATGGTTACGTTGAACAAAGGGAGTCGGGTCAGGGATTCGGCGGCTCCGACTTGGATTGGGATCCGAATGGGTCGCGATGAACTCTAACGGCAGAGAGGAAAATTTTGCCAACAGATTGACGAAGTGAGATTGTAGAACTGAGAATAGAGGACGTTAGTCTTTTGCCGGCAGCCAGCCAGGGTTGACTTGAATACGGCTTCAAAACATACGGTTTGATGCCACCTCACGATCCAAATACGGTTTTTTTTTTATATCATACAGAGAAAAATAAATTACAAAGAAAACTCACGACAACAACTCACTCTCAGTCTAATTCAAATAAAATATTGAAAGGTATACGAAAGCTGTAAATAGTTAAACCAAACAGATACATTATTAGTCACATGTTCTAAATTTGTTAGTTTGTCTGCAACAAAATTTGATTTGTTAGTTGTGTGCAACTAAATCCGATGAGTCTTGATGCGACACGGATATTTGTTTCTGATAGACACGATTAAAGCTTATAACAAAAAAAATCAGCAATTAAAATTTTGATGTTCTAAATCCGTTAATGTTCTCGAAGTTTAGAATCTTCCTCAACTATAATATTATTGTATTCATAATGTCTCATAGCAATCAAGCCTTCCCTAAGAAGCAGCAAATATAGGATTTTTATAACAAATCTTGAAGCCATCAAAGTTTAATTTTAAAAATTTATCATGAGGAGATTTCCATTTAATGTGATATGATCTAGAAATGTTAGTCTTAATAGGAACATGATTAGCCTCACAATAACTTGTCCCCAAAGAGGCAGCTCCCAGCAATCAAAATGATTTTAGGAAGAAAATCTAAAGAATTTTTCTGCAAAGCTTCCAACCGACTAACAAAACTATGATTCCAATTCAAAAGGATTAGGACAATTTGGCAACCTAGACCAAACTTCAATAGCATAGGAACATTGAAAAAAAATATATATGATCCATAATCTCATCAAAATTCTCACAAAAAGGAGATAAATGTTGATTGTATCTAGCCTACTTGAGAGGCTAATATGCTTCTAGTTTAAGTCTTTCTCTTATAAGGATCCAATCAAACACCTTAACTTTAGGGGGAATAATTAATTTCCATAAAGAGTTTAAAAGCTTAGCTTGGGAGTGAGGCTAAATTTGGTAGCTTGTAACCAAGTAGCACTTTTAATATATTGATAGATATAGTCCGTGGTGAGCTATTGATGATGCTCACTTTGGGATTCTAGGTTGTACAATTGAATGTGATTGTTGCATATCGAATTGTTATTCAATTGTGTATTGCTTGTGCAATAGCTAAAACCTAGGTTGTGGAGAGTAACTTTTAATTTGTTCAAAGTTGTGTATACTCTCCGATTAGTGTTTAGGACGACTACCGTTGAAGGGACTAATTCCGTGCAACCGGAATTTCAATTGGTATTAGAGCCTCTCTCTAGAGGCAAATAGAGTCGATCACGGTTTAGTCGTTTCTTTGTGCGTCATGGCAGTTAGAGATTGTTCATCTTTGTCGGGTTTAAATGACGAGTATGAGAAGTTTTTACAAAGTCGTAGAAAATTCTTATTATCTAGGAGGCGTGGTCCTCATTGTTTAACATGCGGTGGTTATGGTCACGATTTGACCGAATGTACTAATAAGGTAGAAACCGCATGTAAGTCTTGGAGCGATTCCAATGAGAGTTGTTCTTCCTCGGATCATGAGGATGTACCTATTGTAGATTTTATTTCTAGGGAGGACTCTTCAAGTCCATGTAATTTGGACATGTGTTCAAATATAGATAGTGATGAGGATATTGGCCAAGATGAACTTGGAGCCAATATTGAGGGTTTATTTGATGGTAATGCTCAAGATATAAATAAATTTAAATCATTGTGTTTAAGCATTTTAGAGCTAGAAGAAAAGTGTCAATTCCTTAGTAAGGAAAACCTTGAGCTTAAAAGTGAGGTCCTTGATAAGGATTCTCATATCAACACCCTATCTCTTGAAAATAATGATCTTAAAGAGAGTGTTGATAAGTATAGAAAAAAGGTTCTTGATTTGACCATATGTCATGCCAAGATTGACAATATTTTTACTCTTGATGTCAAGAGTGACATTGGTTTTGTGGAAAAGAGCTTTATCTCACTTCCGGGAGGCTCATTACCAATCAGAACCTACCGATAAAGTCCGAGATACCGGAATTTCGGTAAAGTCGGTAATCGGGACGGTTTCGGGACAATAAAATGATATCCCGGCAATTTTCCGTTCGGGATCGGGAAAGCCAAAAAAGGTTTGGTTCCCGTCCCGAAGCGAGCCCTAGCTTATACTTTTGCAATGTTTGATTTAGATAAGTACTTTGTAATTTTTAAAATTTTGTTACGAAATCAGTTGTAAATTGACATGGTAATGAATTTTTATTGTTGGTTCACATAATTACTCTAATTTCATTACATCTTTTACCATTTTAACTTTAATCGGTACTTTTATCATTTTGATTGTCCGTCTAATCATTATTATAAAAGGGGAGTGATTTTCGCACTCCTCTTTCTCTCTCCTCCTACCTCCCGCACTCCACTTTATCATTTTATTACTTTTTTATGTCTTCATCTTTTATTGTTTCCGAACTACCCCCAAAGGCGCAAACTAATCCCTCTCTCTCTCTCTCTCTCTCTCTCTCTCTCTCTCTCTCTCTCTCTCTCTCTCAGAACATCTCCTTCTCTCTTCTTCTCTTACAGAGAAACCCGTCAATAACGAAATTGAAACTTTAAATCCCAACCTAATGTACCCCATCTAACTTCTCTATCACCAAAGGATGATTCTCTCTTCTAAGACCTGCAAGCCCCAAATATGTTAGCCCTAAATTAAAATTCATCATCGGAGGGTGGCTATATTTGATTAAGAGATGCAACAGAGATGGTGAGTACGAGCTTGGGATTGGAGGATCGGAGATATTGATCGTGTGCTTGATGTGTTGGGTGGGGGGGGGTGTGTTCTGGTATGGGCAGAGAAAGGGTTTGGCTGTTGGCGGTGGATGGGCGGGGGGGGGGTGGCTGGGTTAAGAGAACGAGTGGATCTGCGGTTCTGGGAAAGGTTGCATTGGTGGCAACTGCGGTGGCTGGTGTTTGATTGATGGCAATGGAGGACTAGGCATGTGGGTGCCCAAAGAAGGGGGGAAGGAGGGAGTGATGATATTTGTGTGGGATGTTCGAAAAAAGAGGAAAAAGAGGAGAAAGTTGGGGGGAAGAAGGAGTTGGAGAGAGAGAGAGAGAATCCGGCGAAGAATAGTCCGAAATGGGTCCTAAACACTAGTCGTGGAGGTTTGAAAAAAGAGTTGTAAGTGAGCACATCAATAGCTTACCACGACTATACTATCAATGTAGAACAAGCACACAATATGCTAATCAATTAAGCACAATAGAATAAATAAGCAATCATACAATATGCTAAAATGAAGGCAAAAAGTGATAAGTAAATACACAAACAACACACGATATGGTCACCCGAAAACCCCCCCCCCACAGGGAAAAAAGGGGGGGCGGGTGTTGTGTAACACTATGAAAAACGCCAAATGGCAAACACATACAAGGGGGAATCCCCCACTCTACACTATCAACCCTATGACTAGTGGCACTCCCACTGAGCCTCCAAATGCTTCTTCAAGGCCCCACCTCAAAGCCGCTCATTGAAAGAACTTCACCGCGTGAATCCTCCAACCGCAAGCATCACCAACATGCAAATGTGTGTGTGTATGAGTGAATGAAATGAATTCAATTCATTTGACACAAGCAAGTAAACAAGGAACACTGCTAGAATCAAACAAATCGAATGCAAACCTTGAATATGATCGATATTTGTGTGAGTTGTTCAACAAAAAAAGAGTGAATAAATTAGCAACATCAAAGATTAGGGGAGGAAGAAGAGAAAGAAATTGGGTTTTTTACAGGCTAGCAAGAAAACTCTCAGATAAGTGTTGGAGAAAGAGAGAGTAGAGAGAGTTCTAACAAGGTAGAAAGAAAGTAATCCTTCGCTATCCAAAATTTAGAAAAAATAAAAATATCTTAAAATTAAATGTTTGTACAAAATACAATTCAATTAATTTCTATATTTGTGTAATCTTAAATAAAAAATTGAAATGTATTTTCTTGGTCTTATGAAATAGAGAAAGGATAAGAAGGTTTCATTGGAAATATTAAAATAGATTGATACAATAAAATCTATACAAGGGAAGAGGTTTTGAGAGAGAGAGGAGACGTGAGCGAGGGGAGAGAGAGAGAGGGGGAGGGTGGATCAGTTTGGGGGTAGTTCGGGAACAATAAAAGATAAAGACATAAAAAATTAATAAAATAATAAAGTGTAGTGCGGGAGGTAGGAGGAGAGAGAAAAATGGAGTGATATACAAACATGATATACCAACTACAAGTTCGATTTTTGAAACCACAGACATATAGTTTGTGTCAATGAGCTAGTGTAAGTGAGAAAATTCCCCCTTCTCCTAAGCAAGCTTTAGACCGTTTTTCAAATGGATTAAACAAATTATCTGATTACATGGATTGACAAAACTCTAGAGACCATATTAACAAGAGCATGATGATTTGTACGTGTGGATTTGATTTAGATATAATTCATCAATCTCTATAGAGATTCTAAATGTAATGGATCTTACAACAAAAATTGTAATGGTGCTTCTAAATTTCATAATTAGATCACTATTATAAGTCTATATTCAACCAAAATTTACTAATCACTACGTTGACGATATGAATGTCTTGGTCAAACTACCTAATAATATTGGACATAAAAACCGTGATAATTGTATGGCCCAAATGAGGCCCAAAATTTCTTTTCTATGCTGAAAACCAAAGAAAGGTCCATAAGGGCAAGGGTTTTACCAACACAAAAGAGACCCAACTCTTCGGTCGCAGCTGCTTATCGTCAGTTAATTCATCGAAACTCTCTCTCTCACTCTCGCCCCATCGATGAGGTTCAGTACGCTTTTTTTTTTCTAAGAAATCCTTGCATCGAAGAATCTAATTGCTCAAACACAACTCTATCTGTATCTAGGTTTTTGATTCGGGCTTTTCTTCAGGGGGATTAAGGATTTCTGCATCTGTTTTCAGTTCGTTTTGCTTGTAGTTTGGTGATTTTTAATCATAACGTGGAAGAAAAGGAAAATCTTCATGACTGCGTTTGTGTTTTTTTGTTTGGTTTGGCTTCGGTGTTATTTGAAATCACGATTGGTTGAGGTTTTACTGATTTCCTCTCTTGTTGTTTGTGTAATGCTTCTCAGGTAGGATTGTTTCACGCAGAGCTTTGAGCAATGGCTCCTAAAGGTACTTTATTTGACATTAAACCCTAAGGGGGAAGAATATTCAACGATTTATTGTAATTAGTTTGTGTTAGTTTGTGAAATTTGAGTTTTGGTGACCCATTTTGCTGTATCTAAATTTCGAATTCCAACGATTAATAAACTAATCCATTCCATTAATTTTAGGTTTTGAGGTTTGTGTCCAACGGTTTTCATTTTCATTTCTCATTTTTGCCAAACTAAGCATAGGCAGAAAATAGATTAGTAGTTTTGCTAAAAAGAAGAAGTTCGTAGATTCGTTTCAAAGTTGAAGTTCGATAAAGATTGTGAGCTGGTACATTCATTCCAATGTTAAGATCTAAATGAGAAAGATAATAAATTTGTAAATTCGTTTCAATGTTGAAGTTCGAACAATAGATACAAACTTAAGACTTATTACTATCAACCATAGTATATACATGCATTTCATGAGTAACATATCATAACTAAGAAAAAAATAGTTTTTTTTTTAATAATGGTACAATCAATGTTAGACTAATTTTAAGATGATTATCTTATTAGAGAGTCTGATATGTTATGTTGTTAGAATGTCGATATAAGTATAATATTATTAGAAATTAACTATCTAAAATAAAATATGCGTATAAACATTACTCATATACCATCATAGCCCTTCTTGGAACTCTTATTTGGAAAAAAAAAGAAAAGGAACTAAGGAAAAACAAAAAAAGGTAGAAGAACTCAAAAACAATCATCCCAAATAATGGAGAAATGACAGAATTGATATTAACGACAACTGGATGGCAATTGTGTATTTTGATGTGACATATGGAGGGAATTGTTATCGGATAATGAGAGGCGACACTTGTCTCAGCTCTCTTCAGAGGAACTCATTTCATTCCTACTCCAATGGCGACGATGATGTCTATCTCCCCCTGGAAGTTCACTTCCCTACGAATTATGCCATTGCCACGGTTAATGACCAATCGTTTTTTGAAGCCCGCGCATTGCTCACCCATCAAACAAGAACCTGAGGTACTCGTTCATCTCCCACTTCTGAGCTAACCACTCATCATTGGGCTTTGGGTTGCCCACAACGACATGTCAGTTTTGACTGACACTAATCCAGTTTTTTCCAAGGTTGATTCTTCTGCAGCAATTTTGTGCGAGCCTTGCAATGGCAAAGGGTGGTTACTATGTGATTTCTGCAAAGGCCAAAAAACCAATGTGAAATCTGACACCAATCGGACCTATCGTCGATGCCCATCTTGCAGAGCTGTAAGATCAATTCTCAATTTTGATGAACACCCAAAACAGATTGAAGTGTGATTTAATTTATATGGTTGAAATTTTTGGTGCAGATTGGGTTTGTGTTGTGTTCAAAGTGCAAAGTTTTCAAATGTGTCACATTCCCAAATTACAATGATGGGGAAGAATTGTCTTTTTGAGCCTGAACAGCTAATGTTCACTTTTTATGTTCTTTTTTATTTTTTTCCTCCCTTCAATGTAATACTACAAGTGAAATGGGAAAACCATTTGTCCATGTAATGTAGTGGATCCTCATTTTCCTAATGAAAAGTTGAATTCTTGAATGTCTTGATTGTAAAATGTGGAGAATTAGACAGTAGGCTTGAACCCTCAAGCCCATTTTCCAAGAAAATTTTTATAAATACAAAAAAAATATTTATACACATGAAGTTCTTAAAAATGTGGAAGTTGATCTTATATAGTATCTAAAGCTTGAAATAGTCAGCCTAATGAAACTAAAATCTACTTGAGGTAAGTTTCATTTGGTTGCAACTAGTTGAAATCGAGAGAGATTGATTTAGTGTTTAACGACACGTCGTCTCCTTTCTCTAAATCCAGGCGACTGGTAGCTCCCAATTTCCCTTTTATAGATTCAATTCTCAGCAATTTAGGGTTTGTTCTGCGCATATGGATTTGAATTGTAGCTGTCTGTTTCTCAAAATTGTTACTGTTGTTTCTAATATGCAATTTTCTAAATGTCGTTGTGGGATTCTAGGATGTTGACTTAATCGGAGCCATGAATGAAGATCAAAGTAGTTGATGCGAGGTGTTTCAACAAAGGCTACCATAAGAACGGCCCTTGAAGCGAAAAGACCTTGGAGAAGTATTAGACGACTTGTCGTCTCCTTTGTCTAAATCCAGGCGACTGCTATGCACTCCGCACTTGTGGAACGACAAACCCCAATCTTAATCTATATTTTACCACTTTATTTTGACAACTCGTCAAATGACACCATTGTCGAGAATTGAGGTTTAACCTTGATCCTTTGGTCATAGTTTCCGGGTTGTTTTTAGCACTATACTTTAGTTTAGATTGTTTCATAATTGTTTTGTAGTTGTTTGTTCATAAGTGTTTGTGTATGTTTCATTTTGTTTTTCTTGCTTTGTTGTTATTGTGTTTCATTTTGCATTTGAATTCTAGGTTGTTTTTAGTGTGTTCTGCCATTTTTTTGTGCGTTTGTTTCATCAATTTTAGTTTCAAGTTAAGCTAAGTTAGTTCACTTGCCTCACTAGGGAAGCTTTTGCAAACTACTCTGTTTTCTTTAACTGTCTGTACCTTGTGTTTCCGATTTTTTTTTAAGTACCAAATCAACCCAGAAAATTCTCAAATTTTGTATGCTTATGTATCTGTGTGTCTAGTTCTTGTGTATAATTGTTTTGTAGTTGTTTGTGTATGTTTCTGCCATTTCCCAACTGTCCGGTAGTGTCGCACTTGGGTACCTGAAAGCACAAGATTGGTCAGGGGAGGTCGGTGTGTACCGACCGAAGGCCCTCCGACGCTCTAGTTAGTACCGGTAGGTTCTAAGAGCAGTGTGTTAGGGATTCGTAGAGAACGTACCTAAATAAGGAGTGTGGACTCCTTATATATGAGGTGAGGTCGGAGACAAGCTTCCCTGGCGTGGGGGACATCCCCTGACACGAGGAATATTCTCTAGTCCACTACCTCGATGTGCGCATCGAGGGATGGCGGCGCCTAGTGCGGCATGGGTATGCGACTTAGTGCGATTTGTGAGGTAGTGGACAAGCACGTGTGCCGGGTGGCCGTGCCGGCACTCGTGGGGCTGGCCGTCTCGGTACACGGTCGGGAGACGTCCACGTGTACCGGAGGGAGAGCTTGTTGTCGGTACACCCGGCCCGGTCTTACCGGTACCGCCGGGGCGCGGGGCTTTGACCGCGGCACGGGGCTTACTCGCCGGCGGGGCGCTGCCGGAGAAGTATACTCGGTAGGGGATCCCTACCGAGTTGATAGATGCCGGTGGGGCATGGTCTGTGCCGCTGGGGCGTTGTCAGGGTTATGTGCTCGGTAGGGGATCCCTACCGAGTCAGTAGACCGATTCTGTGCGATGGGGCTCAGGCAGGCTGCTCCCGGTGATGGTGAGCTACTTCGGGCCCTGCACGGGGCCTGTCCCGGTAAAGATATGAAGTGGTAGCAACATGATGCATGTATTCTCTAGTCTATTGAATCTTTTTCCAATGCTTCTCCGGTAGGTATATTTTCTTCCCTACTGGCTGCCTTATCCACCCCCTTATTACTCCCTTATTTCAGCAATAAATTATCACCATGTTGCAAATTGTTGGAGGGTACATTTTATTTCCCTCCAACCCCATCCTCCTCATATATATTTTCTGAATTTAAACAAGGTCTCAAGAAATTGGTAGAAGAACAGGAGATATCAATGTTTGCATGGGGGTCATAGTTGACAAAGTTGTCATAAGATTTACCTGACCGAAGAGTGGTGATAGCTCTTACACTTTCATGTCTCAGATTTTGTTCCGTTTGTGAGGGAAGTGCGCCTTGTGACCTTGTTTGAAGATGTTTTGATATATTCCCCACTTCAACTTCCAGCTTTCTCAACCCTTGATTTAACACAAAAACTTGATCGCATAATGTATCATGCTTTTGGTCAGACTTCAATTGTCTCCTAGTGAGGGTATTAAGTATCTCTCTCATGCTTGGTTCTCTTGTGTCTGTAGCTTGTTGGTTTGCTCCATTGTGCTCAAAACCAGGAGGTGGTTGGTAGTAGATTTGCCTTTGAAGACCTTGTGAGGTGCTTGCTTCTTGAGAGTACATGAGATTTGGGATTCTATTTTGGAATGGGCTTAGCTGCCCTTGATAAGTCTTGACTGGATTATTCACCAAAGATTAATTTCCCATATCCCTCTTTCCATATGCAACTGAAGGTTGGTGGTTGAGCCTTGAAGGAAACACTTAATTTATCGTTGAATTTACCAACACTATAAAGTTGCTCATTTACCACCTCTTGACTTACTGCAGCAGCATAGAACTCACAATCAATGGCTTCATGTGTGGAAGAGCCACAGTAAAAACAGGCAGTGGATATTGCATGTGCTTGGTTGCTTGGAGGGGGAATGGCTGCTCCTCCTTGCTTCTTGAGCAGTAGGTCAAGCTTTGAGTTCATAGCAGCTTCCAATTGCTCAAACTTGGCCTTCATGAGATGATCTACTTGTTGAATTTGAGAAACACCATGGGTTGCTCTAGGGTGGTTCTCAACAGGTCCATGTGCTCTTCCTAGTTGAGGCTTCACATCTCTTTCTTCACTCTCCCTCATTCTTGTATCCCTCCTTCGGTCGTAGTGGTCCCATTGTCCGGATTGAACCGTTATCTCCTCTATAATGTCTCAAGCGGCATTTGGTCCCTTCTTTTGGAAATTGTCACCATATGCATTGTCAAGCCTTCTATGATCATCTTCAAATAAACCGTTGTAGAATGAAAAGACCAGCTGCCACTTACTTATACCATGGTGTGGACAGCTAAGTTCCAAGTGCTTCATACGTTCCCAAGCTTCATAGATTGTTTCATGCTCTTCTTGCATGAATGTGGTGAGTTGATTTCTCATGGATGTGGTTCGATAATTAGGGTAGTAGGCATTAAGGAACACCTTCTGCATTTCATCCCAAGAGTGGATGCTTCTTGGTTTAAGCTTGTGGAACCACACCTTTGCTTTCTCCTTGAGTGAGAATGGAGAAAGGCGAAGCTTCAATTCAGGATAGGAGAGAGCCCCTCGGTTTAAGGTGCTTCAAATACCATCAAACTCTATGATGTGATCATAGGGTCTCTCCTTTGCTCCTCCATGGAAGGTGGCCAGAATGGATAACATGGAGTGCTTTAAGCTCGAATACCACATTTGGACGTGGGTGTACAATGCATGATGGAGTGTTCACGATGCTTGGATTAGAGTAGTAACTTAAAGGAAGCTCCACTTCCTCTATCGGTGGCACTTGCTCATCATTTTGGTCTTCCATTGTTTCTCTTCGCGGTGGTGAGATTTGTGTGTGCCCGGAATTGGAGGTGCACTTCCGGTTCTTGGGACTCTTCTTGGTGGTCTTTCTCTTGACACTCGTCTTACTACTCTTCCACTTCTCAAATCAATTGGTAAGTGTGAGCTTGAACTTCTGTTCATGTACCTAAAGAGATCAAAAGATTGATTAGATAACCTTAATTAAGCAAGCAAATGAGTGTAAACAAGGTATGAGAGCAATTGGAAACAAACAGACAAAGAAAAAAATTGGAAAAATCAAGAACAAGGCCTCTTGCATCCGGACGGAACTAAGGGCATCCGGACGGATTTCATGAATTTTGCAATTACTCATCCGAACGGAAAATGGGAGTCCGGACGGGTTATGTACACAGAGAGGTTCCAAAAACAATCATGACGACCAGTAGCGTAAGAATGTACTATTTATTTACCTAAGCTAGACTTAACCAAATGAGCTGAAATTTTAACCACAGATACACATATGAACAATTGTACACAAATTTAGAAATTTCTGGGTTGAATTGCTACTTCAACAAAAATCAGAAACACAAGGTACAATAACTTGCAGTCAGAGTGGTTCCAGAAACTGTCTGGTGACTATTACTCGAAACATAAAGTAGTTTCCTAACCTAAACACAACGGAATGACGTGAAATTTTGTAGACAAAAACTAGTTACACATATACATAAGCATACAAAATTTGAGAATTTTCTCGGTTGATTTGGTACTTAAAAAAATCGGAAACACCAGGTACAGACAGTTAAATAAAATAGAGTAGTTTGCAAAAACTTCCCTAGTGAGGCAAGTGAACTAACCTAGCTTAACTTGAAACTAAAATTGATGAAACAAACACACAAAAGAATGGCAGAACATACTAGAAACAACCTAGAATTCAAATGCAAAATGAAACACAATAACAACAAAGTAAGCAAAACAAAATGAAACATACACAAACAACTACAAAACAATTATGAAACAATCTAAACTAAAGAATAGTGTTAAAAACAACCCGGAAACTATTACCAAGGATCAAGGTTAAACCTCAATCCCCGGCAATGGTGCCATTTGACGAGTTGTCAAAGTAGAGTGGTAAAATATAGATTAAGATCGGGGTTTGTCGTTCCACAAGGATTGGAAGGCCCAAAATCTTATAGGTAATGCAATGTAACTAAGTGATATTAGCACTATAAATGGTGGGACTAGGGATGGAATATGTACTTGTGAAGTGGGATATGTGCAACAAATGAGTGTAGTGTTCGAAGTGACAAGGATCAAACCAGTTCCAAAAGTAGCAAGACTAAACTAAGGTAAACAAGCAAGAAAGTGAAAGTTTGATGATTTGAAGTGTTGAGGTGTCAAGCCCAACAAATGTGTGTGATTTTAGGTGATCAAATTTGGAAAATGATTGGGGTTTCGGATTCACTCTAACCCAATCCAATGAATGACAATATGCAGGAACATGCAACAATGATAAAACCAAGGATCAAACCTCTTTCCCTTTACCAACTTAAGGTTTTAGGAGTGATTCTTCTAAGGCTACTTTGTGTCATATTATGGTCACAAAGATTTCCTAATCCAATTACGTAAGCCTCATTAGAGGTTCCCAAGTAAAATTCATAGGCATAGGGTGCCAGAAATTAAGGTTCAAACAAGATAAACATTACATTTAAACTCATCAAGTTCAATGCCAAAAACCTAAGAGAATTAGTTGCTAGCAAAAACTCTTAACCAATTTAGTCCAACACATGCTCAAGAACTAGCAATTCCTAAACAAGCATCTAACAAAACTGTATTCCAGCAAAGAACAAATCCAAGAACTGAATCATTAAGCAAGATATGTTCAAGAATATACATCAAACATCATCGTGGGTTAGAGCACACAACCCTAGCCCCCAACCTTATTAACTACTCACACATGCTTGAAGTATACATCATGAATACAATTATGAACATATGAAAGTCTAAACAGAAGTAAAGAGAGAGTTGAGAAATTCTCAATGATAGAATCCAGCAGCTCCTTGATGTTCCAGGTGTGATGCTAAGCTTCCAACTCCTCACTCCTTCTAGCTTCCAAAACTCCAGAAATGCAGTTTCTGCTTCTTGATGTCTCCAACGAGTTGTGTAGTAGATGAGGTGGAATGGTGCTGAAAGTTAGTTTTCTAGACAGATTAACGTCTTAGGAACAACTTTGTGAAGAACTCGAAGTGATTCGGGTGGTGGAACGTTGTCAAAATGGCCAAATAGTGGCTGAGGACAGGTGGTTCCGAACTCACTGTTTTTGAGAGATTTCTTGGCTGTTTTCTGAGTGGATCGTTCTAAATCCTTTTTTTTTCTGATTCCAGCTGCCTATCTCCTCTCTATTCTCCTCCTTTTCAGCTGGTACCCACCATCTTTGGCTTCATTCTTCCCAAGTCAAAGACAAGGGGACACTAGACAAAAATCTTCCTCCCATTTCAACATGGTAGGCTCCTTGATGTTCCCTATGCAATGTGGTGGCTGAGTTGACAATGTGTGCAGCTGGGATTTGAATTGCACCACCTCAGGTGGTGGTGGTTGTCCGGTGGTTATGCCATCGGTTGTGGTGGTGATTCATCGGATAGTCGTTGAAGTTCGGAGTTGCAATAAAAAGCTTCCAAAATGCACATTTTGAGTGTAAATAACCACCGCACACTTATTTGACCTATTTACAGTAAAACATACATTAAATATAACAACAGACTCTCGGAATAGCATAATCCAAGCGATTAGCTAGAGGTATTTTTAGCACGTAAAATACACGCTAATCATCTACCATAACCGTCACAATAGAAACAAACATACTGATAAAGCAACGAAAACTGAGTCAAACAAAAATTGAATGAAAGATAATCCAATCTCTATAACCCTCATGCATAGAAATAAAACCTAGGAGGCAACAAAAAGTTGGCCAAAAGAAATGCACTCATGCAATTTGCATGAAAGATAATTTAGTCTCCATGACCCTCACATATAGAAACAACTTAAGGGAACAACGAAAAGTGGGCCAAAAGCAATGCACTCATGCAATATGTATAAAGATAATCCAATTTTCATAACCCTCACGTATGGAAACAAACTTAAGAAAAAATAGAAAGTGGGCAAAAAAAAAACTCACTCACACAATTTACATGAAAAGATAATATAATCTATAATTGTCACATATAGAAACAAAACTTAGGAAGCAACGAAAATTGATCCAAAATCCATGCACTCACACAAATTAAATTGAATGACAGTACGTGTAATTAATTGAAAGAAAACACTCAAACTACGCGTCGGTTTTAGCCATGCCTCACTTCAATTAAGGTGATACTCCACATTTGAATTTAAACATGCCCAAGTTTGAATCAGGCTCGGGCTCAGCTTCGGTCTATGTGATCAGAAGCTTATCATGTTAGTCTAAGCTTACTACCGCTACACACGTCATTATAAATGTGGCAAGCTACTAAAATATGAAGAGTGCAGACGTTGAAAACATCGATCTTAATTTCTCTTTGATATAAGTTCCTTATCTCTCTTCTTTCTCTGTTAAGGACGCGATCAGATCACATCAGATCTGTCAAGCGAAGCTATCTTGCTATAGCCTCTAGGTTCATTAGTAACATATCCCTCTTCTTCTATCTGGGTGGTTCAATGGTAGCGTTAGGGTGTATCAATGATACTGCTCGTCTTCCTCAGTTGATTAACTTGTCGATTCCAGTCTCGATCGGCACCGGCCGGAAAGCATAAAGCCATGGTTGAATCATTAGGCCCTTCCAACCAAGTCATCGATCGGCACAACGTCAGTCTTAATTTGGTATCCTTCATTGAAGAAAATTATAACATTTTCATGGTCATTATTTAGGTAATTCATTGTTCATGCCTAAATCATGAAAATTTGTTTACATTTTGGTACAAAAATTTGCACACAGAGATATGAGTTCTCACTTTTTGTACACATTTTTATTTCTATTATTTCTCTTCTTCCTCTGTTAAGGAGTATGATCAAGTCAGATGACTCAGATCTATCAGGTGACGGTTCTCTTCACATAGTGGCAACACTTGGGTGTATCAACGATACATATAGTTAGGGTGCGTTGACGATGACACTTCACATCATCGGTTATGCTCTCGGTGATAAAATATCAAAGCTGACAAGGTTGTAACTCATAACAGTAAGCAATTCCGGTCAACACACCGGCCGATCCATTCCTTAATTTGGTATGGTTAAACATATTACTTATGTGTGTAACACTGTAACATATTTTTGAAAGCAGCATAAGTTATTATTATTAGGGTCGGTGACCATTAAAGTCAAATTCTCTATAGAATTGCCCAATAAATCGGACAAAAAATAAATTTGCCCAATAAGGTTGATTAATAAAAAACAGGAGGCAAGTTGACATTTTTATACAAAAAGTTTTCTAAAATTACGAAATGCCACTAGCATTTCAAAAACGATCTCTCTCTCTTCACCGATCTCCCAGTCTCTCTCTCTCTCTTCACCGATCTCTCTCTCTCTCTGATTCTCCCTCGTTAATTGACGAATCAACGAGCTGAGACTATGGACGAACTCGCCTCGTCGAGATGAAGGCAAAGACAATTCACCCCCGTCGTGGGGATCGAAAATCCACGGAGCCGCCGAAGCTTCTCTCCTCCATTTCTCTCTCCCCGCGTCGGCTGGACTATCTGAGACCACTTTTGGCCTCTCCGTGTCGGGGCGAACGATAAGGCACCAGTCCGGTGCCGTAAAATGGCCGGACAAAGGAGGTGATGATCGGAGCTGACGGTGAGGGAGGAGGTGCCGAGGGAAAGTTCTGGGCTTTCTCCCAATCTGATCTAGCCCCTAAATCCAACGGTCCAAATCTATTGGTGATTTGATCAATGGTTGACAATAAATTTATTATTGTCAAACAATAAATTTATTATTGTCAAACAATAAATTGTTATCTTCAGACAATTGTTGTTATTGTCAGACAATAACTAATTTATTGTATAACAATAAAATAATTCATTACGCTATGTTCATATTTATTGTCAGACAATAAATTACTTATTGTCAGACAATAAATTACTTATTGTCAAACAATAAATTGTTATTGTCTTTAAACTTCTTATAATAAAAAAATAAATTGTTATTGTCTGACAATGAACGTTTTATTGTCAAATAATAACTGGTTTATTGAGTGAGAATAAATGACTCATTGTAAGGCACTAAAGCAATTTATTGAGTGACAATAAAATAATCTAAATTTGTTACTATGTGACACTAAATTTGTTATTGTCAAACAATGAAAACAAGAAATTTCCCTTTATGTTCATTTCTCAGTAGCAACTAGCAAGTGATCAAAATTGAAACCAAGACTAACAAGATTACAAACTAATGAAATCCATCAAACAAGTCTAATTTCAGATATTTACAATCATGACAGCTCCACTTCAAAGTCAAGTAATCACAAATCTCATGGAATCCTTTTTCCACGGTATCATTAGAGCCACCAGTTTCATCCATCATTTCCATTACCATAATTCACAAGTTTAAAAAGGGGCAGACACAAGTTTATTGACAATCTCAGTCATCTCATATTCTTTCCATGCACTTGCCTGCTTAGTTGCTAGAGAAAACAAAATTTGCAAATACACGAACATTATAGTTAATGGTTTACAAGTATAAACACTCACATGAGATCTTAACCTCATCAAAACCAATACAATTCTTGGCATGCAAAATCATGAGATCTTTGCAACCCTTCAGTAATATGATGAGATTATCCCGATCAATTCGTGCCCCATTCAAGAACAAGATCTTAATGTCAGGGACTAAGTTGACGATTGCCATAGCCTCTTCTTTATCAATTTGGGCATTAGATCATGATAGTGTTAAATGAGAAAAAAGCTTGCAGTGCTTGCTGACTACTGCAAGTATTTTGTCCAATTTATCGCAGTTGCCCAAGAACAATATGCACAAATACTTGAACTTGCCAATCAAGTCGAGGTTGATGTCTTTCAACAACAAACATCTTGGTAAACCCAAAATCACAAGGCTAGGACACCTGCAATTACACAATAGTTTGAACAAAGTGTCCAAGGCATATGTCCAAAACCAGCCCTGACTACAGTAAACCAGCACAGACCATAAACCCAAAAATACAAATTCTCCAAAACTCTACCAAAATCGAAAACCAAGGACACAAACATGTAGAGAACAACGAGGGGAAGAAGTTTGATGCCTTACTCGAAGACAATCGTCACCGGAGTCGTCGGAAAACATGAAAAGTTTGGGGCTTCAATTCTCCTTCCTCTTCGATCTATTTGAGAAACCAAGACCACAGCTGTGTTCGTATCATTGAGACGAAGCTGAAGCTATCGATTTCTTCCTCCTTTGTGGACTAAATCGGAAAAGTTCATCGGAGTTGCCGGACCTTCTCTCCTCCGTTTCTCTCTTTTTCGACATCTATTGGGTGAGCTACCACCGCCGTTGAACTCCTCATGACGGGGCGAACAAGAGGCCCCTAGTCCATTGCCGGGAAGTGGCCGGACGGAGGAGGGCTGGACGGTGTCGCGGCAGAAGAGAGGGAAGGTCGAGGGGCTCAACAAACTCACAGACCCAACAAGGGTAAAAATGTCAAACATTTTGGGCTTGGGCTATAAGGATTAACCTTATTGGGCAATAATCTGACCTCTTGGGCAAATTACCCACCTTATTGGGCAAAAACAGGAACCTTAAATCTAATTGGGAATATATGTAGCAAAACTAACCTAATTGGTAATTTGCCTTTATTATTATTATTATTATATGGTATTTTTTTTTGTTTAACTAGTGTTCAAGCAAAATATGTACATTTATGCATGTCTTCTTGCTTATACTACGCCACCAAGTGTAAGAGACGACAGTTGAGAACTGTCGTCTGATTGAACCGTCAACTGTCGTCTAGTAGCCTGCCGTTGTAAAATTATTAAGACGACAGATATTCTACGTCGTTGAACATTTATTCAGACAACAGATTATTACTAAAAAACTGTTGTCTGATGAAGCCAAAGTATCAAAATTGAAAGTTCATCTGTCGTCTGATATTCTATTCAACAACATTGATATGTCATTTAAAATGCAGGTGAATCACATTATCTTTATAAAATGTGTAGTCATTCATGAGTTTAAAAGACATTATTCTTTCGATATCTGTCGTTTGTTATTTATGTCAAAGACAAATATCAGTTGCTTAAAGGGAAAAAGTACTACAGTTTTGAAAATTTATATGTCGTTTAACATTATATAGAATTACAGTTGTTTGTATTTTTCTGTTGTTATACGATATGATACACAACAGATTTTTCTAATTATCGGTCATTTTAAGTTGATTCCAACAACAGAATTCAGGGTTGATTATGTTGTCCACTTTTTTAAAAAAATAATAGTTATTGTCATTCATTTGTTGATTATACACCACGTATACAACTAAATTGCTATTCTTGTCATTGATATTCATCATCATCCTGGAAACCAGCCACAAACTCATAAATATATCCATAATTGCATTGGATGAACCAAAATAAATTCAGATTCCGTCATTACATATACACCAAAATGCATCCATAATAAAGTACAATTGTTCCCACTACTTGAATTATTCTCTGCCTAATATCTTCAGCTTCTTTGTCACCCAAAGAGCCTCGATACGTGCTCTTCTACTTCTCAAACTCAGCCTTGTACACATTCCAAAGAGTTGTGCAATCTACCACTACCACAGTAGTTGCGCCAACTTACTTGTTTGCTGAAAGTTGAAAAGAAAGCAAAAGATCGAGATCAATATCATTGACGTTTTAACTTTCAACTAAATCGCAAAGAGTGATTATATACCTTGCATAAACAGAATACCAAAGCCACTACAAGCTGTAGCTAATAGACACTCCATCACCGGGAAGAACAGGAAGTTGTGCAGCTGTTTGCTCACCTCCCAAAGGAGCAAATTGTCCAAGATGCGTACCTTTTAACAATAACAAAAGCATATTAGCATATCATAATTATCATTCTAGCTGATGATACCCTACAAAACTTAAAATTATCGATTGAAAACAAAACTAACAAGCTATAACAAAATTCATAATAAGCAGGATAAAAGATCACCACGTATTTACATGTCCGAAACAATGTTTCTAATTCAATTGCTACCACCAAATATTAATGTCAATAAAAGCTATAACAAGGAGCTGCCACGTAGACATTTTTATGTAGATAAGTAACTCAGAACTCTCACATAGCAGGAGGACTTCAAAAAAGAAAAGAAAAACCAAAAACAACTTTTCCAAGTAGTTACTACGAACCTTGTGATAAAAGCGAGTATAGAAACAATCATTGATGATTGCAAAACCAAAACAAGCACAAGTTGAATTAGATCATGATGAATATCGTTGCAAGTAAAATCAAGTTATCTCTTGGTTATTAATTGTTCTACTTGGAGCAAGGTGACACCTTTGCTCATCGTCAAGTGCAAAGAAAATAATTCATCATGTTAAATATGATAAGAATTAAAAGAATTCAAATCACAAGCACCAAAAACTGATATAAAGCCTAATTTTTTACCTTGAAAAGTTAAGTCAACCCAACCAACCTATCACCTTTCATGGAATGGCCGTTAGAAAAAGCAAAAACCCATACCAAAAACCCATAACAAATATACTATCATACAATTAGAAACACAGGAAATCAAGACCAACCCACAAAGCCAACAACAATGGACAGAAGTAATTCCAGGTCTTGAAGCTCGCCAACGCAAAATGCCCATGATCACAAATTGAGTAGACTAGTCAACAATGGACCACCCATTAAGCAAAAGACAAAACAAGCCAATGGGGAAGAGAAAGTCGGTTTCTTTATACCTGAGGAGGCAGAGAAGGTGGCGGTGGTTGAATTGCAGAGTCAGAGAGACTTGGTAAAATCCCACACCATATTGGCCCATATTAACCAGACATATGAATTGTTAATAAAGGAAAAACACCCAAATTGATAACAATCAATTGTTAGATTTTATACCAATCCAATAGAAGTCTGCAGCTCTAACCCAATCATTGTTGCTTCCTTACACTTTTAGCATTTCAATTCCTTTCTCCTTAACAGGAACAACAAGAACAAGATCAAATTAATTGAGGTCAAAACCATCTGTAAATTCTTACTGAAACTACAAATTAAATAGACCCACACCAAAACAAATACCAAAGAGAGAAGAGAGAGAGGTATTACCACATCCAAGAATCAAAGAGCTTGCCAAAAAGCTTGCTTACAATCTCGTTTTGTTTGTGCAATGCGTGAGTTCTTTTGATATTAACTTAAACTACTGCTGGCCAAAGTACGATATATGATTCAGGTAGCTATTTAATCAACCATACAAACACACAGTTACTACATAAATCAAAATAGGCACAAGCAATTAAACAAACCCATAGCATACTGATGTGAAATCTACTTCACAGCTCAAAATGAAGTAACAGCAAAGTAAATAAAAAAGAAAGAAAATGCAATTGAGGTCTATTCCCCCATAATTTCCTCAAATCTAATAGCTTTAAGAAAAAGTTTAAACAACCAAAAACCAAAAGGTGCCGGTGGTTGAATTGTAGAGTCAGAGAGACTTGGTAAAATCCCAAGGCAAAGAGAGATTGAGATTTTAATCAAGAAACCATCTGCAAAAGCTTGCAGAAACTAAAAATTAAGCACACCCGCACCAAAACAGATACCAAAGAGACAAAGGAGAGAGCGAGGTATTACCACATCCCATAACTAAATAGCTTGCCGAAATCCTTTGCTAAACGGCATGAGATAGAGAGCGATTGAATAAAGACAGATCGATCGATGGAGCGACGGCTGGAGATCGAAGAAGAGCTTGGGTGCTGGTGGAAAGTGAGTTTTAGCACTCACTCACACTGCTACTTCGTAATTGATCATGTACTTCCAATCATCAATGATTCATACAAAAATTAAAGAAAGATAATATCTACGAAGGGATCAGATCTATGTTAATTTTACTATCGGTGCACGAAATTTGAAAAGTGTCAAGAAATAGATAATGGACTACATTGTTCCCAACTTTCATTCATATCTATTACAATTGCCAACAACTAATATATATAACCAAGTTCCCACAATCGGAAGAGACCACAAGGGAGAGCTGCCAAAAGCCCATTATCCCCACCATAAGGAAAAGCAAACCAACATAATCATGAAAACATTTTGTGATTCCCTCCACTTAACCAGACACCACTTTAAGGTCTAATAAAACAAGACAGAGGCATTATTAATTCCACAACAACAAGCACACATGTACATGTGAACCTGTAAAGAGATACTTTTGAGTAGAGATATTTCAACAAAAAGGCCGGTGTGTGAAAATTGTTTACCCAATGCAATCTTTGCAGGAGCACCGTCTTGAACTGCCTCAACAAACCACGGCCACTGGAGCCGGGATCCAATCTGTGAGCCTCCTCAAACGCTTAGAACCGACCTTACATTCATACATTCAAAACCAAAATTAACACTTTGAGAAAACAAAATCAAACGCTAATTACAAAATCGATCGGCAATTAGTTCATACAGAGATAGGCGACGCAAGGGCGCTCGGTCTCGATTTTCATTGGCGACGCGGAGGATCGGAGCGATTGATGCAAGGGCGGAGGGGATAACCTCGTTGTCGAAGACCTCTGTGAAGAACGTCATCGTGGCCGCGCTCCTTGACGGCCATCTCATCAGCCCCTGCGGGCCGGATTCCTTCACCAAACGCGTTGATTGGAAGAATCAGATCCTCACTTTCTTCACTAGTGTTGGAAAACAAAGGAGATTGAATTAGAGAGAAACTGCGTGGTGGTGAATTGGGCTCGGCGGCACTGGGAACAGAACGATAGTAGGTAAATCAGAGATGGAGAAGGAAATTAGAGAACCCAGAGAGAAGCGTGAGGGCGAGTCTTAGATCTGAAAGGGGAGGACTGGGGTTTTTCGTTAGGGAGTTCAAGTCTTTTGTGGGACTTCTGGTAAACTAGGGCTATTCGAGAGAGGGAAACGAGATTTTAGTGAGGCATCTGAGAGGGAAACGAAAAAAAAAATTCTAAATGTGGGAACGTCTAGAAAAAAAAATTAAGACATAACGTTACGCCAAAAAAAAAACCTTGGGACCTTTTTGAGTGAGATTTTTCAGACGACAGATAATTTTAGAACTGTTGTCTTAACACACCCAGTTAAGAAATTTTTTCTTAAAACAATTTCAGGTATGGCGTATATCACAATCAGACCACAATTTTAATTTAAATGTCGTCTGAAATTTTCAGACGATAGAAAACATGCATTCTGTCGTTAAATGTGTGTCGTCTGATAACATTATTGACGTAGTATATATATGTTATTAATTAGCAATATATTACCATAAGTATGGAAAATTCTATTGTATGTGAACATATCTTATACGTACAATTACAACTTTTAGGATTTAATTACTCAAACAATAACGTGTTTACTCTAATGACGACTTTATGCACCTTAATTAGGGCTTTTTGGTAGTTACTACATGAGTTGTCGAGGTGGTAATATGTGTTCTTAAGTCGTAAACTATTACAATTACCACTTTTAGGACTTAATTACTCAATCGAAAACCTAATTTACTTTAATGAATACCTTTTGTACCTAAACAAGGACATCAATTCTCTCCTCATTATGTATGAGAAATGTTAACATATCATAGCCTTAGAGTATCTCCAACAATAAACCTATTATTTTTAGCTAAATTAGCTAAAAGTTAAATATAACCAGTATTTTTTTTACTTCTGCTCCAACAGTTGTAGCTATTTGTAAGTTAGATTGAAAACAAGAACGTTGAAAACTGAAAAATATAGCCGTTGGAGTATTTAACTTCTACTTGTTTTCTCTCTTCTGTCTAGCTAAATATAGGTAGAGAATTTAACAAAAGTTAAAAAAGTTAAATTTAACTTTTGTTTAGGTAATCTGTTGGAGCTAGCTTTTACCCTAAATTTAGTTATATTTTAAATTTATTTTAAAATGGGTCATCTGTTGGAGATGCTCTACTCCATAAGTACTGTATATACTATATGTATAAGCATTCAGTGTCAAGTAGTTCCTTTTAGCTATTCGAGTACGTAGTATCAATTATATCTCTCTTTGTTATCCATAGAGTATATATATTATCAAATTTTGAGAAATTCGAAGGCCTTATGCTAGATACCAGTTTATTGGTTTACAATTTTTTATGATTAGATATTGATTTTTTTTTTCAAAAAAAAAAACTATAGATTACCAGTATATATATATATATATATATATATATTTAGAATGGACTTGTTTATGGTAGATTTCTCTGAAATTCAACGTATAAGTTTTCATACAAATGATGAAAGGTTCAGACCAGAAAAGAGAGAAAACAAAAGAGAAAAAAAGAAACTCTAAATAGAGGAAGAAGATGCATGACAGTAAACTTGAGCGAGTTGCATAACGGCCGCATATTAAAACAAAAGAAAAACAGAAAACAATTTGCATGCAATTTGCATGTAACGCTGACGCTCGCTTCGCTGTCCCGCACTCACCTTTGCCAAATGAATCAGAGCTCTTCAATTTGCGCATTTCTCGAAGCCCAATCAGGCTCGGATTCAGGCATTCAGCTCCGGTCTGTCCGAGCCTAAGCCTACCACCGACCGAAGAGCGCTAAATGCGAGGGAAGCAGCTCAACCAGTTCATGCAAAACATAGAAGCTCTTCGCTGAGCAGTAGAGGTAGCTCCGTAGCTAGTGATTGCGAGAGAGAGGCAGAGAGAATCTGAGAAGCTTAGAGATCCAGATCGTAGCCTTGCGGGGCCCGGCCGGGGGGGGGCCCCTCCCGCGGCGTCCGGTGGCGGGGCGGGGGGGGGGGGTTCCGGGAAAGGGCGGAGGGGGGTCTCGGGATTTGCCGCTCTGGAATTCTTCTTTTTGAGGGGGGGTTGGGAAAATCGTGTTTTCCTTTTGTGTATTGATGTGTTATTGGGGTTTTGTTTGTTTATTTTTTATTTTTTTTGTATTTTTTTTTTTATTTTTTGTTGATAAATTTAATATTTTTTTTTTTTTTTTATGGGGAGGGGAGTGGGGGGGGGGGGGGGGGGGGGGTGGGGGGTGTGGGGGGGTGGTTTTATTTGGTGTGTGGGGGGTGTGTAATGTATTTTGAAATTTTTTTAAATATAGAAAAAGAATAAGGTTTTAGATGTTTTTAGGAAATTTGAGGAGTTGTTGATATAAAGATTTTTTTTGGGTTGTTGGTTTTTGGTTTTTTGGGGTGAATTTTATGTTTAAGTTTTTTTAAATTTTTGGGGGGGGGGTTTTGGGTTTTACCTCTTTCTCCTTCGGTTTGTAATTTTCCCCCTCTGCTTGCTAGCTTAATTTGTTTCTCGTACTAGCTTTCAGCATATTACAGATTATATTGTTCTTGGCTAACAGATGTACGTGTTATTTCTGGTGCATGCATGCAGGTGTTTACTCTTGATCGAATTATATGTATACATATAATGGAGAGTTCGATCACTGAGATCATGGAGGTCTCTATCTCCGTCGCCACCGAATTATATATATTCGGAGGAGATTACTAATGAAGCGGACCTAGAAACCGGGCACATATTAGATGAGGAAATCATTGCTTGCCTTTCCTCCTTCTCCGTCACCGTCGTTACCAAAACGCCTAGACAATATTAATCCAGAGTGAGTGGTGGAATTAATTAAGCAAGTCATTAAATTAATTAACCTCCTTTTCGTAATTTTTCATCACCTTCAATTTTTCATGGATCTGACATCTATTATTGGCTTTCGCAGTGCTGGGCGTTTGAGGGGGATGTAAAATGGTTAGAGATTGCTTACTATACTCATCTGGCGGCATATATGGCTTGCAAGTGCATGAGTGGGTAATCACTGACCTAGACAAATTGTCTGATCCCGTCAGCAGCGGAATTGCAGTGGCATTGCAGACTTCAATGAGTTCTGCATCTGTGAGTCTGTGGATGATCATGTTGAATATATATGTAGCTGACTTTGGAGGTTCAATCAGAGTAATGATAGTTGCAAAAGAAGCAAGCAAGATACTGAAACTCGATCGATCTGTTCCCCTAAATGTAAATTATGTAGTGATAGTTTGTGACTTGGAGGTTCAATCAGAGTAATGCTAGTTTGTGATCGATCAGTTTTAATTATTCCTGTAATTTGTAACTCTTTCGTGTAATTTCTTTATTAATATATATCAATGAGAAGTTAGTCAGAATCAGGTTCTGAAGAGTTTGAACCTACAACATCGGGTTTTGGAGACCCAAGTTCTACCGGATTGAACTAATAGCGCTTTATTATTGTACTTATTCACCTGCCATATATTACTTCATCAAGGCCGTAATCAAATTAAATATGAACTAGGGTGAAACTGTTTTGCTTTCATATGTTTATGGTGTTCTTATTATCAATATATAATTATATATGAGCAATAAACGCGTCAACTAGCTGTAAGCAATTAGCGTCAAATACCTGACCTTCTGGTAATTGTGAGATATGAATTATATGATCGAAATGGCAAAATGATCAATGTAATTAGTAGGGCCTGCTGACATCCAATTTTTTTTTTTTTTTGGTGTTTTGGGACTTGGTTCTTGTTTTGGGGGTTGGTTTTCTGGGATACGAAGGAATTAAATGAGGAAGATAACAAGCTAGTGTGAGGAGGAAATGAACAAAAGGGCCTGACATCAAAGTTTTACACGTGAACTTTCATTTACAGGAGGAAAGAGGCAATAGCGTTAAACTCGGCCCGCGGCCGGGGGGGGGGGTGGCCGCGCCACGTTTCGGGCCCCCTTTTGTCCGGGGGGGGGCCGGCGGGGGGGGGGGGGGGGGCGGGGGGGGGGGGGCCCGGGGCCCTCGAACGGGGTGCCTTTTGGGGCTCACTCTTTTTTGGGGGGATCCGGTTTTGTTCTTTTGGTTTCGACATAATAGTTTTCTTGGTTCTGTGCTTCCGTGCGTGTTTGTTCGCGCCTCGGTGACATCGGTTTTTTCGTTTTTATTTTTTTTTATTTTTTTTTTTTTTTTTTTGTTTGTTTACAACAATAACCAAATTAATTTTTTGGTGGTACATCAGAGGTTAGACAACAACCAAAATATTTTTTAAAAAAATAATAATAAAAATAAAATACTCTAATTAAGGGCGTTTGTTTAGATGCTGCAAAACTAATTAAGAGCGTTGGTTTTGTTGCTTTCTGCAACAAATGGTTTTGTTGCTTTCTGCAACAAATGGTTTTGTTGCTTTTTGCAACAAGAAGTTTTGGTGCTTCCTAAGTTTGTTTTCCATATATAATTCAATTCCATAACTGTCACATATAAAACAAACTCATAAATCAACAAAACCAGTAGACTGATGTCGCAAATTTCATGAACTGTATTAATGAGCAGAATTGAACACTCAAATTACGGGTACGGTTTTGCTGGGGCCTCTCGCAAATTTAAGGGGATGCTGCACATTTGAATTTAAACATGGCCAAACACGTACGAATCAGGCTCAAACGCAGCTTCGGTCTATTAGACCTCAGCGTTACAAATGTCAGGAGCTGATGAAGGTCCTGACATCAAAATATCAAATTTTTAGACATGCATGAATTTTCATATACAGGATGAAAGAAGCAATCTCCTTAATTAATTAAGCTCGTTGACAAGATATTTTATTTTTGTGATGGTACATGATACATTATAGGGGTTCCCAGACAACAAAAAAATAAAAATAAAAATAAATAACTAAATTAAGCTCTAGAATTACCATTAGCTAGCTACTACAATACATGCCAGTCAGCACTGACTTGGGCCACCAATTTGGGTTGGTGTCTCTTAATTACTAGTTTGACACCATTGGGTTTGATCGGTGTAGTGTTATACAAATGTCACCGAACATGGGTGTAGTGGACTTTGGTGGCTGCATGGTGGCTAAAGAAGGCATTAGTGGCTTTTGTGGGCAATTGACACCCATAAAGGATGGTGTCCTATGACCATATTTGTAGTAGGCGCTGTATCAGTAGCAAGCAGCTGCAAAACCGATGAAGGATTTGTTGCTTTCTGCAATAACCGGTTTTGTTGCTTCCTGAGTTTGTTTGTATGTGTGACCGTCAATCTCCATAACCGTCACACATGCAAACAAACTTAGGAAGCAACAAAATCAATGCACTCACACAATTTTCATGACCGGCATTTATGAAGCAGAAGAAAACACTCAAATTACGGATACGTTTCTGCAGGGGCCTCTCGCTAGCTAATTAAGGGAATGCTCCACATTTGAATTTAAACATGGCCAAACCTAAACCAGGTTCGGACTCAGCTTCGGTCTATTAATTAGACCTCAGCATTACAAACGATAGGAGCTGATCGAGCCAGCAATTGCTACAGATGTATGCCGCAGAGAGATTGAAGACCGATCGATCTGGTTTTCTATTGGTATATGCATGTAATTACTTGAATATTGAATGAATGAAATAACTTTTACCTGCGTTTTTTGTCCTCAATAATACGTGTGACAGCTTAGATGTTTTATTTTTAATGGAAAAATTATTAGTGCCTGAGGTAAATGCATCCAAAAACTTTAGTATGTACGTAGGCTGATGAAATCATAAAGAATGAAGAAGCTAGCTCAGATATTTCAAAACACAAAAAGCAAATCTTACTAGCATTATTGTTTCAAATTAAGCTTCATAGTAACAGTGGCGAAGATGAAGTTTAAAGGGAAGTTCATATTACAAAATATGCATGTAAAGCCGAGACTACAAAAGAGTTGCATTGCTTCAATGCAGAACAGAGCACTAGCCAAACTTTCAGCTCGATCTGCATCCTAATTCCATTGTCTTCATCGTCCTAACTACCTGGTTCGGGTGCACCCTCAAGGGCAATGACACTTTCAGGACCAGATGTATGGACAGACTAATCCATTCATCGTTTAACAACCCATTAAACACACACAAAAAAAAAAGGACATGTAATTAACCTTACCAAGATAATCCAGTCTTCCATAACTGTCACATACAAAACAAACTCAGGAAGCAACCAATTAAAACAGACGCAAAAGCAAAGCACTCAGGCAATTTGCATGTAACAGTAATTATGCAACGGAAAAAAACACTCAAATTACACGTCCGTTTAATTTTCAAGTCTCTACTGAATCCAGCGAGGATTAAACTTCGACCTGTCCGAGCCTAAGCCTAAGTGCCTAACCCACCACAGGCACAAACAGGTTTATAAATGTGAAACAAAAGCAGAGCTAGCTATGCGTGTGAGTTTGAGAGACTCTGAGAGGCTGAGAGAGATCGGAGGATCACTTTCTCTATGAGAATGTCTTTCATTCTCTTTCATGCAGTTCATATGCTATGAGTGTCTCAAATCTGATAGAAGAATCATTATCATGTGCAGACTGCAAAGTCTGCCCAAACTGAGGATTCATTGACAAAATGGAAGCTTCTTTTTTATGGCCAAAAAAAAAAAGACGAGCTTCCATTTTGTCAATGGAGTCCTCAGTTTGACCCTCATCATTGTGATAAAAGTAAAGAGGAGATGGGAGTCTTGAAGGGTTGCTAATATATGGTTTGGAATCTATGAAACAATTTTCGCATCGTCGTAGTTCAAGCACTTCATCATAACCACCAAATCTCTACCTCAACATCACAGCTAGAATCCCCATAATCCAGTCAACGGATAGCTGAAGATCGATATCTGTGTATGATCATGATGTATATGTGTTGGTTTCATTTATAGTTTGTCTTTGTTTTGGCATGGTCATGATCATGAGATATGATATATGCATGTTTGTAAATTAACTATGTAAGTAGTTCAACTATATATGTTCCCCTAAATGCAAAATTATGTTTATGTAGTGAGTTAATTAATCATTCCTGTAATTTGTTATTCTTTTCTAATAAGATCAAAACATTATCAGTACATAAACAATATTGTCACGAGGCAATACTAACTTTGAGAAAAATCTCATATAGAACATGAATTATATCACCATATGCAATTTTTGGTACCTGAGCTTTAGGCCGGAGATAAAAAATATATATATTATTCACTTTTTTTTTGTTCTTTGTTTTCAGGCATTATTTTTTTTTTGGATCAAATAGAGAATTTCATTACAACCAAATGGTAAAGTGACTTATTCATAGAGATACCACACCCCTACATCAATTAGAAATATCATCAAGAATCAACTCCTCCAACCACGGAAGTCCGTTGGGGGGAAAGGGGGTTTTAGTGGTTGAAAAATATGGTTTTGTTAAAATTAAAAATTCATCTTTTCATAAATTCTATCAATTGTTTTTTCTTTATTGATTTTATTATCATATAATAGAAAAGTTTTATTATTTTTTTGTGAGTTTAAGGGAATAGGGGTTGAATGGTTTTATATTTTAAGTATTGGGAAATTTGGTAGGGGGGTTTTTAAGTGGTTGGTGTTGTATTATGTGAGGGTTAATTAAATAAATGAATCATAGTGTAGTTTCATGTAAATATTCTTAAGTGGGGAGTTGGATTATATAAAAATTTTTATATTATTTGGTGGTTTTATGAATGGGGGTTTTGTGTTTTGGGGGGATTGTTGTGTAATGTAATTTTTATTTCTTTTTAAAGGGTAATTGGGGTGTTTTATTAAATTTTTTTTATAAAAAGTTTATAATTGTGAGGGGAAAATTTTAATTTAAATTTAATAAATCATTGTATTGAAGGTGATTTTTAGGGGAGTATATTTTTCTGAATTGTAAGGTTCTAATAAGTATAAGTATTATTTTGGAATTATATTTTTTTAAAATAATGTAGGGTTGGTAGAAGGAATCATTATCGGGGAAGTTAAGGGTCGTGGGGGGGGTGTCTTTGTCTGGGTAAGGGTGAGATCGAATAGGAGGAAAATGGAGAGAGAGAGAGAGAGAGAGAGAGAGAGAGAGAGAGAGGGTGTGGTGGGGAGTTTGGTTTTAAGGTGTGGGGGGGGGGGGATATTGAAGGGGGTGGGGGGTAAGAACTTCTTTCCAAAACACAGGTCCAACAACTGGAATAGCAGCTTTAATTAGCAAGCGCATGAGCCACCATATTGCTTTGTCGGGGAATTTTCTTCCAAGTAACTTTCTCTAATTGGTCTGCAAACATTTTAATATCGTCGAAGATCGGTCCTTCCTGTCTAAAACGGATTTTTTTTTTCTTGAATGTAAGAACAATTTATTTGTACATGGTTTAATTAGACTTGATTGTGTTGGCTTAATTTAAACATCGTACGAGAAAAAAATATATGTTTTTGTAAATTGTTTACATGTTTGAGAAAAAAAATCCTTAACAACACAAATTTTAAAGATAATTATTTTAACTGATATTCAAAGGGGAAAAAAAAAGAGTTGAAAAAAAAATTAATCAAGTTCAAAGCTGGGGGCCTGGGGATATATCCCGAGCCCCAATACTAGGAGCAAAAGCAAGGTAACCCCTAACCTATACACATCACAAATTCAACTTTTTAAAAGCACTTTTATATAATAATATTACTAATATCACAGGGGGCAATTGAAAATAAAAAACATAAGGGCTTTAATTATGAGCAGTACTTGACATTTGAATTATTTATCACTTTGTTATCTGACATACGAAAGCTATCACATTAGTACGTGACATGAAAACTCGATCCAATTTTGGTACCCATTGTCAATAACTCAAGAAGTGAAAGAAAGATGAAGAAGAAAATCGAGGAGGAAATGAAAGAAGAAAGAAGAATAGAAGTCTGAAATTAAGAAAGAGGAAGAACGAAAAAAAAAAAAAAAGAAAAGGGAAAGGAAGAGTGGCCGAGCGGGGTTGAAAAAAAAAAGAGAGAGAGAGAGAGAGAGAGAGAGAGAGAGAGAGAGAGAGAGAGAGAGAGAGAGAGAGAGAGAGAGAGAGAGAGAGAGAGAGAGAGAGAGAGAGAGAGAGAGAGAGAGAGAGAGAGAGAGAGAGAGAGAGAGAGAGAGAGAGAGGGAATGACTAAAATATCCATGGAAAAAGTCACGTGAGAGTTGTTTAAACGAAGTTATTGACAGTGAGTATCAAAATTGGGTCGGGCGCGGCTTCAAATATCATGTACTAATGTGATAATTTTTGTACTTCATGTATCAAAATGATGAACGTCTAAATGTCAAGTACTGTTTATGATAAAAACTCAAAACATAAGACTGATGCCCCCAAAATCTTTGGGTCTTGGTCCAGGGCCAGGCCTGATAATACCTAAACTATTCCTCATTTTGCCATTATAGTATTTCGGTCAAATATTCTTTTAAATTGCTTATGTGACGTGGACAAAACAGTCAGTTAATGAAATTTTTTCCGACTCACAGTCTAACTACAATATATTTTCCCAATTGATCTTACGAGGAGGGAGTTCAAAAACAAAAAGGTCAGGAAAAATACTCTTGATTTAGTCCAAGTGGTAAGAGATGTGAAATATTTGATTAGATTAGGTTAATTCAAAGATTCATTTGGCTCTTTAATGTTAAAAAAAGAAAAGAAAAAGGGGAATTATCTCTTATCTTTATTAAATTTTCTGTCCACATTTCTTGCAACTCAGTCAAACCACCAAATGGCCAATACCAAACACGAGTCTCCGGGCACCCAAACTCCACTACTAGTCGACGACGACGATGACGTGATAGAGGGCGCCGTCGACTACCAAGGCCGTCCGGTCCTCAGGTCCAGCTCAGGCGGTTGGCGTTCCGCCTTATTCATCATAGGTAAGGCCACAGTGAATAGCACGTTCAGGGCTCTGTGCATAAATTAATTACCGGATATGAATTTGTTTCAGGTGTGGAGATTGCGGAGAGGGTCACCTACTATGGGATTTGCGCCAACCTTATATCCTTTCTCACAGGGCCTCTGGGACAGCCAACGGCCACGGCGGCCCAAAATGTCAACGTATGGGACGGAACGGCGTCGTTGCTCTCTTTGTTGGGAGCGTTTGTGGCAGATTCTTTCCTCGGACGCTACCGCACCATTGTTATTGCTTCTCTTCTCTACATTTTGGTTTGTCTCTCTCTTCCCCCTTTGGATTTTGTGTGAGAATATATTAACTATCAGTAAAAAAAAAATTCATGTACTGTCTATAGTAAAACCCTTTCATCGAGTGGTAAATGTAATGAGCCAAGATTAACGATTTTTGCTCTGATGGGTTGTCTTTGGCAAGAGGAGCCTTCACATTTTATTCAGGACCCTTCTTGAAAATCCATGTAATTCAGTTTGAGCTCTGATAAAATACTTTATTTAAGAGAACGTTTATATTGCTCATGAACATAGAAAACTTTCATTAGCGCTATAATCCATCCAGTGTGTTTCGAGAGTTACCATTAGCGCTGTTAGTCTGGTTTTTAATCACATTATAAGAAAAATCTTTACAGATATGGTATGATTTTATTTTTCCTTAGGATGGAATTTGCTACGTACTGGAAGTTAGGAATGATTATGATGTAAATTTCATTATTGTTTCCTACATCTTGCTATGTCTAAATACTACTATTCTTTATCTAAATTGGAACAGGGACTTGGCTTGTTGACTCTGTCGGCCTTGCTTCCCTTTCTAAGTTCTTCTGACTGTGAAAAAACCAATCCATCCACATCATGTTCTTCACGGATCCAAGAACTGTTATTCTTCTTCTGTATATATTTAGTAGCTGTTGGGCAAGGTGGACACAAGCCTTGCGTTCAGGCTTTCGGAGCTGATCAGTTTGATGGACAAGATCCAGAGGAATGCAAAGCCAAAAGCTCATTCTTCAATTGGTGGTATTTTGGTATATGTGCAGGTCCCTTGTGTACATTTTCATTATTAGCCTACATACAGGACAACCTGAGTTGGGGTCTGGGTTTTGGAATTCCTTGCATTGTGATGGTCCTTGCATTGTCTATTTTCCTTCTTGGAACTAGAACTTACCGTTATAGTGTCAAAGGGGATGAGGAAAGCCCGTTCGCGAGAATTGGTAAGGTGTTTGTTGCGTCATTAAGGAATTGGCGAACTTGTTCTTCAGCAGTAACTTCTGAAGAGGAATCTCGAGGAATTCTACCTCACCAAAGTTCTGAACAATTCAAGTAAGAGAGTTGACTGCAATATTATTTAGATTACAGGAAGTAGTTTGATGCATACGTAACTGTGAAAGCCTAATATACCATGAATCTTGGAGTCCTTCAAAAACATTGATAATAGATGAAGATTTTTATCCATGATTAGAACTTCCTATATGGCTACATAAATCTGGCGTTGGATGTTGAGTTAAAATGATACGGAATGAAGGTAAATTGAGTTCCTATATGGCTCAGATTTTTCCTTTTCCTTTTGTATTTAAGAGAGCAGTTGGAATTTCATAAAATGATAGTTTCCTCATCAAAGTATCATACCTGTGGGTAGTTATTATGTATTTGGTGGCTTCAGGTTGCATTGTTTCTTTCTATTGCATTGACTACCATATGTATTCTGGGACGTACACTATTTTCAGCTTCACCAACAGAGGGGGAACTTGCAGTTAGTGACACAACCTTGCTGGCATTCTCTATAAAGGAACACCTATTATATGGTTTACTGAAGTCAATTGTCAATTTGCTCCACCTTGTATTTCACTATTTCCTCATCTTGCATATGTTTATACCAGAAATCTTAACTAATTAGATTCTTAAATGGACCAAAGGTCTTCTGAATTTCAAGCTCCTTTTACATTATTTGAATCCTCTGATCTGGCAGGTTCCTCAACAAAGCCTTGCTTTCACCAGATGATTTCAACGGAAACGGGAAGGTAAAAGTGTGTACCGTTCTTGAGGTTGAAGAAGCAAAGAGTGTTCTTAGGTTATTTCCAATATGGGCTACTTGCTTGGCATATGCTATTGTGCTTGCACAGTTTTCGACATTCTTTACCAAGCAAGGTGCTACCATGGACAGAACAGTTATGCCAGGTTTTGACATACCAGCAGCTTCACTTCAGACTTTCATCAGCCTCGCAACTATTATCTTCATTCCCATTTACGATCGCATTTTTGTACCAATAACTAGAGCTTATACTAGAAAACCCTCTGGCATCACAATGCTACAGAGAATTGGAACAGGGATGTTTTTATGTGCTATTTCCATGGTTGTTGCAGCTCTGGTTGAGATGAAAAGGCTCCAAACTGCTAAAGATCATGGTCTGGTTGATATTCCATCTGCCACAGTTCCAATGAGTGTTTGGTGGATGGTTCCTCAGTACTTGTTGATCGGATTAGCCGATGTTTTCACAATGGTTGGTCTACAAGAGTTTTTCTATGATCAGGTGCCAACTGAATTAAGGAGTGTAGGACTTGCCCTCTACCTCAGTATATTTGGTGTGGGAAGCTTTTTGAGCAGCTTTCTAATCTCTGCCATTGAGAAAGCTACCAGTGGGATGGGCCAAGCTAGCTGGTTTTCTAATAATCTTAACCGCGCGCATCTTGATTACTTCTATTGGCTACTTGCTGGACTGAGTGTAGTAGAATTGGCTATCTTCGTTTACTTTGCAAAATCTTACATTTATAATAGGAGAGGTACGATATAAAGACCATGTTCTTCAGTTATTGTAATTATTTAGTGAATTGTAATATAAATGTTGTCCTCTCACCATCCACTCCCATTGTTGTAAATATGAAAATGAAGATGCAAATCACGCAATCATGTATAAACCATTACAGATGTCCAGAAGTGGATATTATCATATTATAAATGTGTGATGGCAAATGACTTGTCTATCATTTTTTAAATATGATTCATTACATCTGTAGTTGAACTACAAAACACGCTCAGGTAACTGGCGGTGCAGATGCCGGCTCTGTCTCATGTGTGTGTGTTAAAGACTGATCTGGTGTGGACTTTGCTGAAATACAGGGCCGCTGAAACGGTGGTTTTTCACGGTTCCAACGGTGCGGTTATTTTCACCAAGTCCGTAGTCTCTGTTTATATGAATAATTGAATGTGTATATAGCAGCATATTGGATTAATTTTTTTTTGTTACCATATATTGCATTAATTTGCTCATGCTGATATGGTGTGTTTTTTTTTTCCAAAATAATTTATAAATGCAATGTCCTAGCCATCCTAATTTTTCCAAATATTATGATCGCTGCTCTTGTTCATTTCCCAAGAATTCTCTTACAATTGTCAACTTGTCATATACAAACCTTCCAGTTCATCCACTTCTATGCAAAAAAAACAAAAAAAAAAAACAAATGGTCATACTCATACCGTCATACATAAGAATTTTTTTATTGGTCAAAAGTCATATATAAAAGTTCAGTCATTAGAAAATTTGTGTGTACTCTAAAAAGTTAAAAGTCACTTCTACTTGTGAGTTGTGGGACGTTGATTATATGCATAACCAATATCTTAGAATTCATCTGTTCGAATCTTATTGACATATGAGAATAAATGAGATAGGGATAAAAATAAATAAATAAATAAAACACTTCTCCAGACACCCTCAAAGTGTGAACTTTTTAAACTTTAAGATTAGAACTTTCTTACCATATCCAAAATTAACGTTTGTTCGCGCTGGAAACCGCTGCGAAGAGTCGAACAGTCTCTTTTCTTGATGTGCGGGCGTGCCAGTACCACATGGTACAATGATGCAGTCGATGCGCTGAAAACCTGCTTATTGATCCGGCGAATATGAATGGAGAGAGAACAAACTCCGTCAAGGTTCTTGTGTGAAAAGGCCTAGATGGGATCTAGAGCTTCGAAAGTGTTTCTTGTGAACTAAGAAATCGATACTTCCTTAAGATTAGAAAGCAGAGCAACAAAACTGGGAAAGTTGAAGTACTAAGATGTGATCTTAGCAAGGTTGCAAGGACGCAAAGGTGCTCCGGAGAGGCTTAGATTGTAAGTTTGTTCGAGGAGGTTTTGAGTTTGCAAGTTTGCTTGTAGAGGTTGAGAACCCTTTTCTGATTGAAAAATCTTCTATTTATATTACTAGGGTTAGCGAATCCTTATTCAATAAGGATTATAGATTTATTGTCCTTATAGGATTCAAAATTAATAAAAATCCCTAAACAAATAGGTTTCCTTCATTGAAAAGAACTGTAAAACATTAAGATTCCTTGAAAGAAAAGGCAAGCAAAGCCAATTAACCAAAGAATTAATGCCAAGTTATTAAAGCCGCAGGAATCGGCTTATGGGCTACGAAAATATCCTAAAATGTTAATTTTGGCTCAAACATAGCCCCCCAGGCCTCGAAATCAGGCCCAGGCTACGCCATGATTGAAGAGGGCTATAGTCAAGCTCAGCAGACACAATCTGCATGGCGGATGTGCATGTGAATATCGCGAATGGTCTCAAAATAGGCCTGAAGACAAAACTAGTATTGGGACCACAGTTTGGTCGCATAGATAAAAATAAATATCTTGGAAATCCGACATTCGCTTAGGGACATAGGGGTAGTATTGTCCCCCTAGTTTGACTAAGTGCGGCGAGTGGATAAAAACCACAACAATTTGGTTTGAATACTACAAACTTAGGAGAACTAAGTGTTGCCCCCCTGTCCAGGCAAAGGGGATGGCGAATCATCGAATTCCCACACACTGGGATAATATTTCTTAAGGTAACAACCATTGATGAGATTAAGGTGGAGTTCACCGTCAAGAAAGCGCAGATGGTAGGCCCCTTTGCCAAGAATCTTGTCAATGACGAAGGGTCCTTCCCACCTAGGAGACCACTGTCACGCCCCGGACCGGATGTCGGTGGATTTTAAGCACCTAAATCCGAATCCGAGGAGTGAGCGTAGAAAAAGTAAAATAAAATAAAATAAAACCGAATACTTTTTAGAAATCGTAGAAATAAAAACAAAACCTTTACAACAGAAAATCCTCTTCTGCTCTAATCCACTCTCGTCTTTACCCTTTCGAAACTCGTAGGTAACCCGAAAACAACACCTTGTGGGGTGAGTTTCGTCCCGCTCTCGGTAGGGACAAACCTTTAAGTTTATTCTTATAGTGTTGCAACCAAGTTATAAAACAATAAATTAAAGTACAATAAAATCAAACTACAATCATATTAATGCATGAATGTCAAATACTTCCTTATCTACCCTTAGTCCATATAACTCCACAGCGAGCCTACACTCCCATACCGTGTATTTTACCAACCGGGGGTGGCCCTGGAAGTTTCTTATATGATCTAACACCCATAACATTCCCATTTCTTTTGAGTATCCTCTTGTCTTTTCCTCCCTGTCGCCTCCCGAATTCCTTTATGCAATTCTGCTCTTCGGGACATGAGATCGTACCTACCAGAGTAAGACTCAACACACAAAAATATTTTTCTCTCAATCTCAATCTCAATCTATATTTCTTTTTGACCATTCTCCTTCTCCATCCTCCAATTCCTCCCATGCATCTGCATGATACTCTTTAATTCATAACATAGAAATTAAATAACATATGCTTTCAAAACATAAAATCAAACATCGTGCTAATTCATCAATTAATGAAAGCAATAACATCCAATAGGTAATTCAACCAACATCAAACAATTCCCAAATTATTAAATTACTTAACAATATAAAGATAAGGTTTCCGAGTCCCCTACCTGGATTCCAAGTTTTGACTCCACCCTCAATGTTGATACCAACGCCTCGCTTTCGATTAACTAAACTTCCACTAACTCATTTGTCTCGAATCCCCATTCGCTGATATCCATCGAATCTCAATTCCGTTTCCTTTATCAACCCACTTCAAATCGAATTGACCAAATACTCCGAAATAATAGTTGGCTAGTGCTTCGCTTCGCATTGCATCTCTCATTGGGTGTTTAGCCCTTATAATTACTAAGGACACCCAAATCCTCTTTTCCCATGTTCTCCGTAGCTTTTTGAACTGAAATCTGAGTTAATCCCCACCACTACTCAAATATCCTCAAAACAATTAACTTCTGCTACAACGAATAAATACAACTCGACTCCAAATACTTTGTGCTTCCAAGAGTTAAATCAAATAGCTACTTTGTGTTCACTACCCCAATACTCATCATTTTGGCCACTTTGGAAATTCTATCAATTTCCACAACTCCTTATTGTGTAGCATGATTAATCCAAAGTCTCACTTCCAACTCAGTTTTGTTTCATACTTCGTTCATTGAAACCAATTAAGAAGCATGAATCGAAAACCAACTAAAACAGTTACTGCAGTATTTTTTTTCCAGAAATTCCTGCAGCATACCAGTAACTTTGGAAAATCATAACTAAATGCAGAAACATCCTTTTCAAGAGATTCCAATTCCAAAATAATCTTTGAGATGTCAACTACAACTTTCTTGAAGACACTGCCTTCAAATTCCCAAAGGAAAAGTACAGTTTTTAATGCAAAGTCAGCTGGGTCAGAAATCCAGAAATGCAAAATCGGCAGTGCAGTCCTGTGACTTTGTAAATTCATAACTAAATGCAGAAAAATCATCTTTAGGCGATTCCAATTCTGAAATAGTCGTTGGGATGTCTGCTACAAATTCTCAGAAGGAAACAACTTCCAAATATGAACACAGAAGTTCAGTAATTAACAAAATCGTTGCTGGGTCAGAAACTGGGAACACAATTCCAGATTGCAAGTCCATGCTTTCGATCTTGAGTTTAACCAAGCAATACTTGACCAAAAACTACAAAATTAAACTGTAATTGAAGCCTTATGTTCTAACTTTACAAACACAGATTGAAGGAATTGATCCAATATCAGAAAAGAACCAAAGTTATCCCAAACTACAACTAATTCCAGCAAACCCGTACAGGCCATAAACACCAAAACTCCAATTCTCCAAAACTGAACCAAAACCGAATTCCAATTATACCAATGTGTAGAACTCGACGAGAGGACTAAGTGTGATACCTCAATCGAAGCAATCCATCGCCGGAGTCGCCGGAAAACGTAAAAACTCGCCGGAGCAGTAGGAACTTCTCCTCTTCGATTCTCTCTCCACAAACAACAATTAGGAAATCTGAGAACATGAATGAACTCGCCTCACTTAGACGAAGCTAAAGATACCAGATTTAGTCGCCGTCGTGGCCGGAATCGGAAAGTGCCATCGGCGCTGCCACTTCTTCTCTCCTCCGTTTCTCTCTCCACCGGCGTCGTCGTGACAAGCCGTGACCACCTTTGATCTCGCCGTCTTGAGGGGAAGAGAAAGGGACCGGTTTCACGCCGTGAAACGGTCGGAGGAGGAAGATGGGTTTGGTGGTGTCGCGATAGAGGAGAGGGAAGCGGTCGCGGGAACCTTCTGGGCTTTCCCAAGGCTGATCCAACCTTTAAATCAAAACCAACGGTTCAGATCAATCGGTGGATTGATCAACGGTTGAGATCTGATCATGATTAGATCAACAGTCAGATTTGCACCGATTTAAATATCCTTAATTTTCAAACTTCCAAAGACTAAAACAAATAGCTCGGGTATCCGAAAAATTCCACGAAAATTACTACGAACTCGTAGTAACGTGTACTTTCTAATTATGACCTCAAAAATAAAATTTGTCCAACTTTAAAATTCGAGATTTCACAACCACTTACCTCGTTCACGGCTCTTCTCTCCCAAAGGCAAAATAGCTTTCCAAACCAATTCGCCTTCTCTAAAACTAAGTCCACGTTTCCGCTTGTCATAAACTCTGGAAACTCGCTTCTTTTCCACGACTAAGTTATCCAAAGCCGCTAAACGGCTTTCACTAAGGTCTTCATGTTCCTGCCACATAGCTTGAACGTAATCCTCCCCTATCAGCTGATGCTGTTCCTAAACTCGCAGTGAACAAACATTAATCTCGAGAGGTAATACTGCATCGTGTCCAAACATTAGTGCATAGGGAGTAGTCCCTGTGGGAGAACACTTAGACGTTCTGTAGGCCCAAAGGGTATTATTTATCTCATTGTGCCAATCCCTGGCATTGTCCGCCAACATCCTCTTGATGATATTAATGATAATCTTGTTGTTGGCTTCAGCTTGACCATTAGACTGAGCATAGTAGGGTGTAGAATGTAGAAACTGAATCCCAAAATTACTCATTAACTGACTGACCTCTGCTGCCATGAACGCTGCCCCCCTGTCCGCAACTAAACATTCAGGAATACCGAAATGGCAGATGATGTTGCAAAAGATAAAGCGGAGAACAGTAAGTGCAGATGCCTCTTTAAGCGCTTCAGCCTCAACCCATTTAGTAAAAAAAAATCAGTAACAACAATAATGAATTTATGCTGAGCTGAGGAGTGGGGGTGAATGATGCCAATGAGATCCAGAGCCCAGCCTCTTGCAGGCCATGCCTTGATGATAGGCTGCATAGGAATGGCTGGAATATGATGAACTGGGCCATGCGCTTGGCAGTCAAGGCAACCCTTAGCAAAACTAATGCAGTCTATGAAGCAGGAAACGTATACGGATACGGGGATACGATACGGCAAGGATACGCGAATAAAATAATATATATTAATAATTTTTTTCTCTCTCATTGTTCTCTCTTAGCACAGACTCCCTTTCTTTTATTGCTGCAACTCCTTCCTTGGTCTCATCAATCTCAGACCGTGAGATACTAAACTCAAGGCTTTGATCTCCTCTCAAATCTACCTCAGACCCAAGCAAATCTTATGGGTTCATGGATGAGAGAGATAGAAATTGAAACACGGAGAGACCGAGAGAGAGAATCGATTCGACTTCTCTCCTCGAGCCACCACCCTCCGAGCACAACCACGGTTGTCACAGATCACTTCACCGGTCACCTCGAGCCCAGGCGTCTCATCTAGAGTCTCAACCGATCGAGACCTTCACAACCTCAAGTTCATTTTCCTACCGTCCAATCCGCCGCAAATCCACCAAGTACTTGGGGGTTCACTTATCTGGCAACTCCTCTCTCTCAACCGATTAGTTCACTGCCAGACACAACCATCTCAAGCAGCTCCTATTGTCCAGACTCAGACGATGAAAATCGACAAAAGCAGAAAAGAGGGAGCAAGAAGCTGAAAGAAGAAAGTAAAAGCCAGAAGAAAAAGAATCGGATACAACGTATCCAAAACTGATTCGGACGTATCCTAGACGTATCCAAATATTAGTTTCTCGGATACACGTATCCAGGCATATCCAACCCGTATCCAACCCGAATCCTGAATCGATACTGGATTCGACCCTAAATTTCCGTATCCATGCTTCATAGAATGCAGTCCTTAAGGATAGTAGGCCAATAAAAATCGTGGCGGCGAATGAACCAACGCATCTTGGGACCGGCCTGATGAGAACCACAAATACCAAGGTGAACTTCACGCATGATCCTCTTAGCCTCCAATCCATAAATGCATCGGAAATCCATGCCATCTTCCCCACGCCGCAGGAGTTCACCACCCTTCAACACATAATTGAGAGCAAGAAACCTGACTTTGCGGTCAACATGGGCACTAGGGTCCTCCAAGTAAACAATGATGGGCTGTCTCCAATCTATATCGATGGCATTGAGGGTAGCCATAAACCAATCATCATTATATTCTCGTCTGGCCATGAAAGAAGATAGAGTGCGCCGCTCCACCTTAAGAATGCATTCGCGAACGCCATCAACAAAGCTAATACCTGTAGCAAGCTGTGCTAACTCGTTTGCTGCATGATTTTGCTCTCGGGGAATATGCTCCAAATATATCTCATTGAACTGGTCCAACAGTTCCAAGGCTCTACTCAGGAATGGTACCAGAGTAAAACTAATACATTTGAACTTACCTTGAATCTGGTTAATAACCAAGAGCGAATCCCCCAGGATTTCCACTTCATGGATCCCTATCTCAAGGAGAATCTCCAAACCGATGATGACTGTTTCATACTCAGCCTGGTTGTTTGTACAATTCCACTCAAGCTGGAAAGAATAGGCAAAGTGAGACCCCTCCGGGCTCTGCAATGTGATACCTGCTCCAGACAACTTATCTGTGCGCGAACCATCAAAGTACAATACCCAAGAAGGTAGCAATATGGCTCCAATTTCCAAGTCTCGGATTACATGATCCTTCGGAACAGGGTGATGGAAGAGGAAGTCTGAAACCGCTTGACTAGTTTGTGCCTTCAAAGGCACATACTGCATAGAGAATTCAGACAGTGCCAGAATCCACTTACCGATCCGACCTCTTAGAATAGGTCGAGTAAGCATGTATTTCACTAAATCAGTTTGAGCCACTACTCTTGTGGTGAAAGATAGCATGTAATGGCGTAGTTTGCAACCAGCAAAATAAAGAGCGAGGCATAACTTCTTTATGGGAGAATACTTGGTTTCAGCATCTAGCAACATCTTGCTCAAGTAATAAATAACATATTCAATCGTCTTTCCATCTTCTTTTTCTTCATCTTGAGCGAGTAGATCAGCAATAGATGTCTCAGAAGCTGATATGTACAACTTTAGGGGAGCCCCTGGCTTTGGAGGAACCAAAACTGGCGGGTTCGCTAAGTAATCCTTGATTCTATCAAAAGCCTCTTGATGCATACGCTCCCAAACAAATTTATTTTCTCCCTGAAGCTTGAGCAGTGGGGAGAAAGGTGTAATCTTACCAGCAGAGTTAGAGATAAACTGCCGTAAAAGGTTTATTTTACCCAATAGACGCTGTAACTCTTTTTTGTTTCTTGGCGCTGGAGCATCAATCACTGCCTTGGCCTTGTTGACGGGACGTCAAAGTGTAGTGGATGAATGTATAGTTTAATGACCGGGGTTGTCGTGTCCACGGGGATTGGTGGCCCAAGAACCCCCTCGGTAATATTAGTAACCATGGCTTCTTAGCACTAGATGATGTGATTAGAGGTGGATATAAGATGTGTGTGGCGATAAGTGCAACATAAAGTAATGTAACTAAACTAATGCAAATGAAATGCAAAGAGGAGGAACATGGATAGATAAGAAATGGTAGAATGATTGGGAGTTTCGGGTCTCTCCCTAATCCATATCGATGGATAAACAATCAAATTCACACATGTTGAAAGGCTCATGTATTAATCCCCCACATTCCACCCATGCAATGGTTATGGAATGTTATGCAATCTAATGTATTCTTATGCCAACAAAGGTTCATAAGAGTTGAGCCTTCATCAATACTATCAATGAAGGTCCTCCCTCACAAATGTGAAGGGGGTTGAAGCACAAATGCATAAAGTAAATCACACACAAAGCCAAGTTGATTAATGGATCAAATCCCGTACCCTAGCCGTACTAGGGTTCTAGGGCCATGGTCTTTTCTTATGTATCTTCATGCCATGCTATGGTTCACAAAGTCTCTTAATCTAGACAACTTAAGCCATGCAGGTTCTCAAATTGCTAAACTAAGGCAATGGGCACTAAGACCTAGGGATTCAAACAAGACAAGCTCATCACATCCATTGCCAATTGTCTAGAGAGAATAAGGTTATCAAGCTCACAATCTCTACCAAAATAGATTAAACACATGCTTTTAGAAGTGATAAAGTTCCTAGACATGCATCTAACACATAACAAAAGTGGACAATGAACATATCCATATCAAAATCTCAAGCATAGATATATAAATCAATCAATCCATTTTCATTGGGCTAGGGCACACACCCCTAACCCCCAATCTTCAAGGACTACTCACAATACATCACAAATAACATCATGTTCTCAAATGTATCTAACTCAAAGACAAAAAGAGAGTAAAATAAGGTGAAGAGATGCTCAAGAAGGTAGGCCAGCTGGTCCTTGCTGTCACCAAGTGGTTGCAAGCCCTCTCCTTGTGCTCCTTAGTCTCCTCCTTGCCTCTTCTTGCTCCAAGCCTTCTAGAACTTGAAGTTGTTGATGAAACCCATGAGATGGTGAGTAGATGTGAGAGAATGGAAGGGAAAAGTGGTTGGGGATGTAGTAGAGGGTGTATGGAGGATGTTTGATGAAGGAAGTGAAGTGAGATGAGGTGTGGAAGTGATGAAAAATGGATGAGGAAGCCAAAACCACCCTATGAACAGACGGCGACAGGTGAACGATGCGGCGACCGTCGCACGCGGGCTGATTTGAGGACTTTTGGGGCAAGATGGAGGAAAGGGAAATGGAGGCTTGAGAGAATTTTGGGGACTTGTGGTGTCTAGGGTTGGTTGAATCATGAAAATGGGAGGTTTTAGAATATATATATGTGGGGGTAAAGGGCTAGGATTAATAGGGAAAGATCCTAGGGTCCAAAACATAGATCTAACACACACAAAAGTACCAAAATGTCATGGGGTAGTTAGGAAAGTGTATAAGCATTAAGGGCAAAGTGGTAATGTGTGCTAGGCATGCAAAAATCAGATTTGGGACCATAGGGAGACAAATATGTGGGTGGAAGGCTAGGAGACAAAATGTGACCCAAACATTAAATGTTTTGTCCCCCATTTGAATTTGAATTTCTACTCACCACCAAAATGTCTCAACCAATCAAATGAGCTCTCCTATAGTGTGTAGGAAACTCATGCATGAGTTTGAGTGTGATGCTTTCGGGGTTGACCATGTGGGCCCGGTTGACTTCGGTTGACTTTTCGGTTTCTTGGTCTCAACTCCGGAATAGTGTTGCTCTTCACTTCTAAGGCTTCAATCTTGAATTCTTGAGCTCCAAAGTCACGGTTGACTTTTTAGGTACTCCACGAAAATGCCTCAAAAGCTCCTGAAATGCATCCATGTTGTCCAAGTTCCAATTCTCCCAAATGAACCTACAAAATGAGATAAACAAGGGTAAGTGGAATTATTAGGCAATAAGGAAAGCATAAACCAAGCAATTAGAAGCACTCTTTATACATAAAATATGTATAAATCACTTGTCTCCAGGAACCTCAATGCCCCTCTGATGAACAAGAAAACCAAGAAAATCTCCAGCTTGAACCCCAAATACGCACTTAGCTGGGTTCATCTTTAGCTTGTGGATACGCATTCGCTCAAAGACTTTGCGGAGATCAACTAAGTGATCATCTTTGAGCTTTGACTTGACTACCACATCGTCAATGTAAACCTCTAGAATCTTCCCAAGAATGTCATGAAAGATCAAGTTCATAGCTCGTTGATAAGTAGCCCCTGCATTCTTGAGACCAAATGGCATAACGACGTATTCGAATGTACCTGTAAATCCCGGGCACCTGAAGGCTGTTTTGTGCATGTCCTCTTCTGTTACTGGAATCTGATGATATCCAGCAGTGACATCCATAAAGGAAAGCATTTCATGCCTTGCTACTGCATCTACCAGCATATCCGTCACTGGCATAAGATAGACATCTTTTGGAGTAGCAAGATTAAGGTCTCTATAATCGACACAGACGCGTATCTTGCCATTCTTCTTGCGAACAGGCACGATATTAGAGAGCCACTCATTGTACATGGCTACTCTAATGATACCTGACTTATGCATCTTTTCAACTTCTTTCTTAACTGAAACCACTGTGTCCGCGTTCATTCGCCGAGGTGCTTGTTGGACTGGTTTCTTGTCAGGCAAGGTAGGCAATCGGTGACACACCAAATTGGGTGATAGACCTGGCATGTCTTCATACTTTTCGGCAAAGCAATCCTTGAATTCAAGCAACAAGTCAATGAGCCCATTTAAATATGTACTAATAGCCACTTCCATTGGCTCTGTATCATTCCCAACGTTGACCTTCTCAATGGGATCCTTGACTTTAGGAGGCGTGTCATCTAGAGCGGCGGGTGCCAACTGTATTACTTCCTCTTCCTCTTCAGGTATCTGATCAAGGACGTCCTCTCTAATATACTCAATGGTAGCAACTCTATCATAGGCTTCAGCTTCAACCCAATACATCTGCAATCTTTCGTATAAGGATAAGCAGGCCTGTACTTTTTCTTCAGTTAGTTGTACTATCATTAGGAACGTTGCGATTGTGGCACAACTAGGGAAGGTCTGGAGCCGTCAGATCTAGTTTGAATCATTCCCCATTATGCTAAGTCCGAGGCCGTCACCCCAAAAGGGCGGCCTTGGCGTCAATACCCTGTACTGCAAGAGGGCGCATGTCCCCGTTGTAGTAACTGACATCAATTGAGTTGGCAGAAACTGAGAAAGGCCGCGGATCCGCCTTGAACAACTCAGCCTCGTCTGTTATTGGATTCCAGAGGAGTAGTTCCTGGTGCATGGAAGAGGGAACGCAGTAGCTCCTGTGAATCCAATCCCTACCAAGAATACCACTATATGGTGATGTACATTCGACCACGAAAAATGCATGAACTGCATCCGCTGGTCCAAGCTTAACTTTCAAGAATAACAACCCTAGGGTCTTCGTAGTAGTGCCAGCAAAATTCTTTACTGACAGGATTGTTTGCTGGATAGCCGACTTCTTGATCCCTAGGATAGTCATTGTGCAGACTGTGATGACATTGACTGCAGCTCCTGAATCAACCATCATCCTGTTGACTTCCTTATCCTCTACAACGACTGTAGTGTACAAAGGCCTCAAATGCATAGACATTGCCAAGTTCGGCTTGGAGAACATCATGAATAGCTTCTTTAAGGCAGAATCCACCTTGATTTGAGGAACTGCCTCCTCTTCTTTGGGAATAGGCTGAGATTTATCATCACCTTCCACGTCCACCGCTTGGCAAGTGTCAGCTGAAGCCGGAGGAACATACTTAGCGGACAGGACGTAGACCATATCACAATGCAATTGCGTTCAAATCTTCCTTGTCTGACTCGTTCGTACTGCCCCCTTCATCTAAATCATCTTCTAGCTCAAGATCGAGTCCAGGTTCGTCTAAAGGGATGTCCTGGTCCACGTCCACCGTCATTTGTTGTCTGACCAACTCCACATCAAAGCATCTTTGATTTCCTGAGAATGAGCTAAAGGAACCTCAGGAATAGGTTCATACGTGGTAACCGCTTGTTCTACAGAAGGACCTGCAGGTGCCTCATTCGCTGAAGTCTTGACAACTGCAGACCTTATTTGCTTTGGCCTCCATTGCGGCTTTGCCATTGGCTTGGCCACGGGAACTGATGACCGCTTGAATTCCGATCTGGTAACATTCAAAGCCACGTTAGGCTTAACTGGTGCTGAAACTACCTTTGCAGCTGGTGAGGCTTCTTTTCCTTTGAACCTCTTCACGGAAAAAGCATCTAATCGGTCCGAACTCTGAGCTGCCATTCTGCTGAACATGCTCACTCTGGGCGGTACTGGTTCTGGCTGCACACTGGGCCTCCCAATGGTGATAATGAGATTTGCTGTCAGCCGTTGGACTGTCCTCTACAGTTGACCAGGTGTCTTATCTAGCTGTTCTGGCCTGACCAAACCCATATCCAGAGCAACTAAGGTATGCTGGGCTCGACCAAACCGTCGTTGATAATTCCATCTCCTGGTAGGAGTTATCTCCACAGCTCTGCCTCTTTCATGGATATACCACTTCTCCTCCTTGATAAAGGACTTTGAGGCAGGTGGGACATAGGGTTTGCTCAAAATATCAGGTTGTGGTGCCGACTTAACAGGTTCGCTATGGGATGCATTCATCACTTTCATTCGCTGAAAGAGATTAGAATCTCTTACTGCAGATGAAACTTCTTGCTGGCTACGAACGTGTTTAGGGCTAGCAGGCTGGAAATTCTCTGGTGGCGAACGTAACGCTGGATCCGCCTTAGGATGGAATTTGAAAGAGTTTTCAAGTTCCTCATAGCTTACTGGAATTCCACACTCTACCTTGCAACGCGAACATAAGACTACGACCGAAGCTTCAGAGGTAGGTTTAGCCTTTTTGGGAATAGGCTCCTCCTCCTCTCGTGTCTTTGTGGTCAACAGATCCAGAGTTGGCCTTCTTCTGTTCCGCTTATCCTCGTTGAACTCAACCATGGCAACTTCAACATTTTCCGCTATTTCAAACTGGATTTTTCCTTCATTAATCCACTCCTGGATCTGATCCTTCAATCTGACGCAACTAGCAGTAGTATGAGTCCAAATATTGTGGAACTTACAGTATTGTTTTCCCCTCATCTGTTCGCTGGTTGGGAACGCGCCAAAGGAAGTCCTGATGAGGTCCGCGGCGATCAACTCATCCAAAATCTCAGGAGCCCATGCTGCATTGAACGAATAAGCTTCGAACTTAGACTTTACCCGCCTAGTTCGCCGAGATGCTCTTGCTGGCACAACATCGACCATTCCCACCTGTCCTGAACATAGCAATGGAAAGGCTCAAAATCGAGTAAAGCAGCAGTCGTTTCGCCTTTTACCTATATTCGCCCACTATTCAACCAAACTTGAATCTGGTCCTTCAGCTTAATGCAATCAGAAGTATTGTGATTCCACATATTGTGGAACTTGCAGTACTTCTTGCCTTTCATCTGCTCAGGCTTTGGATAGGGACCAAAGTCAGTCTTGATCAAGTTCTGGTTGATTAGTTCATCCAGAATCTCACCCGCCTTGTTGGCATTATACATGTATGTCTCAAACTCTGGCTTGGTGAACGCCATTGTTGAGATTTTCACTGGTTCGCGGGTGATCTTGAGGCTTCTAGGCTTCGCAGCATTGCGCCCTGTTAACTCCAAGGCTGCAATATCCTCGGTATTCAATTCATCCTCCTGATAAGTGTGATGAGGATACGAATAGAAAGGGTCCACAAGACCATACACAACACTAACATTCCTTTGTTTTCCAGGTACATATGTTCCCCTAGAGGCATTCGCCTTGTCATCAACCTCATTGAGCAAGAGCTGATAACTGCCAACCTTGTTCATCAAGTCTGCCAAGCTGGCGAACCGTACATCATTATGCTTAGTCCGCTGCCTTTGCTCTAGGTCTTTGATGGCAATTGTAATGGCATCCGCCTCTGTGATGGGTGACTTTCATTTAGCCTGCTGAATTTTAAACCTTTTCAGGAAATTCACTGAAGTTTCTGCACGCTGCTGGTACCAATAGAAGAAATTAACTTCTGCAAGCTTAACTTCTGTCCTCGATTACCAATAGAAGTACCACAACCTCTGGTTCAACTTCCAAGATTCCTATATTTCGAATTCAAACCAATAAACCATAATTAGGCCGCAAAAGTACCAAAATTGGCCGGAAAACCACTGTTCACGGTGGTTCAACACTACCCAAAATACCAAATCTCCAAAACTCAACCAAAAGTGAAATCTAAAGCTACAGACGTGTAGAGCTTGACGAGAGGATCAAGATTGATACCTCAATCGAAGAAATTGGTGGCCGGAGTCGCCGGAATTCGAAGAAATCTGCCGGAACAGTAGGAATTTCTTTCCTTCGATTCTTGAGAGGAAGCCAAAGATACCGGCCTTCTTGAGAGGAAGCCAAAGATACCGGTCTTGTCCGCCGTCGTGGCCGGAATCGGAAAACCCGATCGACGCTGCCACTTCTTCTTTCCTTCGTTTCTCTCTCCATCGGCGTCTCCGTCACTAGCCGTGACCGCCGTTAGGTTCGCCGTGTCGAGACGAAGAGGATGGGATACGTTCGCCGCCGTGAGGTGGCCGGAATAGGAGGTCGGCGTCGGAGCAGACGGTGAGGAAAACGGGTCGCGGGTCTGTTCTGGGTTTTCCCAAATCTGATCCATCCTTTAAATCACATCCAACGGTCCAGATTTGATCTTGATTAGATCAACGGCTGAGATTAAACCGCCTTTAATTCCTTAATCTCTAAACTTCCAAAAATCAAAACAAATAGCTCGGGTATCCGAAAAATACTCCGAAAATTCCCACGAACTCGTCGTGACGTGTACTTCATTCTCGAGTCTTCAAATCGAAGTTACGACAAAAATATAATTTCCGAAGAATTCTCGAAACCATTTAAATATTACCGTGATTAGGAATTTAATCTCGATTAATATTCAAATTAATCCTTTAATATTTCCGGGCTCTCACAACCACATTCATCGTTTCAACTTTATCTGACGGATTGTATTTGTCTGTAAACTATTCAACGAACAGATGACCAAACAATCTCCAATTCGGCTGATTTTTTGCAAGAATAATTCTTGAAAATAAATTTAAACGGTTAATGGTTCCCATGATTGAGTTATATTGTCAATTGGTCAGAATGAGGATGTTCGCATTGTAATTCATTTGTGGACGTCCACATGTGAAGGGGATTAAATTTATATTGTGACATAATTAAGTAGCACGCGGAGATCACTGATAAGGGCGTAAATACGCACTTAAAACGTCTTTAATTACTTGGATTAGACTTTTCTAAGAGCTTATTTGTCTATTTAATACAGTAGAACCTGTTTAAATTAATACTCGATAAATTAATATTTTCTTTTAAATAATAGAATTGTCCAGTCCCAACTCGGGACCAACGTGCTAAATTAATAATCTCGATAAAACTATAAGATAATACATTTTAAATATTTTCTTTGTATATTATAGGTCCCAAATATGTTATAAATTAATAATTAGCTAAAAAGTAAATAATAAATTGATTATGAAGTTTTCTCAAAATATGAATAAATAGTAGTTTGTTTGTTTTTTTAACTTCAAATCTAATTGAATCTCATCTTTAATTGTTCGCAACGCGCCCAAAAGTTTTGGGGTTGCTTTCTCGTATTGCAACAAGAAGTTTTGGAGTGTCATTGATGCTTTGAGTGCTTCCTTGCATGACACCGGTACCAAAGGTTGTGTATCATCAACAGATTCAACTTCATCTTTAGAATGTTCTGCCATGTTGTCAACTTTGAATTTTAACTTGTCATTTGATGTGATGAATCGAATTCATTGAACTTGTTAAATGAATAAATATAATATGTTTAATTACTGTTAAGCTAAAAACTAAAAATATCTTTGTAAATTAATAATTATTAATTTATCGATAAATTGATATCTCGCTAAACTAATAGAATTTAGGTGGTCTCAACGCTATTAATTTAAAGAGGTTCGATTGTATGTGTTTTCGTGTTAATAGGGAAATTATGAGCAAAATGATAATTTCCACAAAAAGGTACATTTTGGAGGTTTTAGCGCAATTCTGGAAATAACGAAAAGTCAACCGTGATTTTTAGACTTGTGGATTATAGATATTGTACGAAGATTTCGAAAATCGTTTCGAATCCCGATAAATTATCGGCGAACCACCACTTATAGAAGCGCAACCACCACACGCGGTGGCGGAACACAATTCAAATATCCACATTACATTCCCATATTTATATTTATATTTATTTATTTATATTTATATTTTATTATTTTTATGTGTTTTCTTATTTTTGTATTTATCTAATTATTTGTTTATTTATTTTACTTTGTCTTTTGTCTTTTTGACTATGCAGTAGATGCCAAAGCCCAGCACCACCTTTGCCGGCAGCTTCACCTTGGATCCCCGACACCCAACCTTGAAGTCCGAGACCACTCTAACCCGTCCTCCACCCATCCTTGACTTCATGCTGCTCCTGCTTCCCTTACTCTTCTACTTAACCCTCTGCAATTGAAAGGAAATCAAGCATCCACAACAGCATCTCTGCTCAACCTACAATTTCCATCACAGACAACAATTCACAATCATGCCAAGCATCACCAAGCTTCTGCACCTCACCACCGTGAGCTCCTTTCCACCATCAACAACCTGCAAGTTCACTCTCCCAATTCACAATTCAATCAATCCAAAACAGAACCCATCACCAAATTCACCACCTGCAGCAACCGTGAACAACTACCCAGCAATCATAATCAATTCACGGCAAGCCCAAATCCCAGGTCGTGATTCCACCGTGCCTACCATCACCGCCGACCAGTACCCAGATGGTTTCCAACCTGCAAATCAGAATCCCAAGCTGCTGCAGATCACCACGCCGCTGAACCCATTCACGATGTCATAGCCGCATCAAGCCTCACCGCCGCAAAGCAAGTCTGCCGTGCCATCACTGCCATCGATCTATTCAATCGAGCTCGTGCTCTCTCTTCATTGCCGGGGACACAACCATTTCGCAGCTGCCATGGCCACGTCGTGCTTCTCTGCACCCATCAACCGTGCCGGCGTCAATCGCATTCCGAGGCCGCGCCTCATTCTCTGCGCCCCTGCGCCTCTCACTGCCGTCGATCCAGACCGGTCATCACCTGCTGACAAAACGCCGCTGCTCTCTTGCTCTGCCTCTCCGATGAAGAGAAGAAGAAAGAACGAAAAGATGGAAGAAATTGAGAAAGAACAACGCACCAGCCCAGGAGAAGAAATAAGAAAATGAAGATGGGCTGAGCCGGAAGAAAAAGAAGGAAAGAAATAAAAGATTTGGGCTTTTGACCAAGTCAAAGCCCATTGACCAAGCCAGGCCCAAAACTGTTTTCTCTGCACCTAGCCCATGCCAGCCTTGAAGCCCAATTCAATTTGGGTCCCGAAAAATCCAAAGCCCAACTGCTTTGGGCCCCCGCCACATCTAAAGACCGTTGATATAGCTGAGCCCTCCACCTATGCCAAAAGTGCAGTGCCGTCTTCACGCGCACACAATAGTTGAGCCTGCCACTTATACCTGCCAGGCGGTGTTCAGTTTCTGATCACATGGTTGAGTCGTCTATCCGCACTCGACGACAAGTGTCAATTTTCATGGACACATCAGTAACATTTCTCAAACTCGTTTAATTATTATATTTATTTTTGTTTAATATTAATTTCCGCATTTAATTTTTGTGTGAATAAATTTGGGAAATGTTATTGTGTAATAAATATGAATTGTTTGAAACCCCAGTTTAATTGTGAACATGTTGTGACATTTTATTTAATCAATTTTATCTTTGGGTGAGAACCATTTTACTGTATATGTCAGTGATGAATTCCTTATATGTTTGCTTTGGGTGCATATTTAGTAAGCGTGTTAGGGTTCTATAGTTATGAATGTGTGATGTCTGCTTCTTGTTAAATAAGATTCCTCACACATTCTTGAGTGACACTTGTTAACTGCGGTTAGCATGTAACTTTGTTCCTAGGATAAGCAAGAGAACACCAGTACTTGTGATGTCTTGTGATGACTCAAACCCTTTTGAAACTTAATGATTCCTGCGTGTTAAATCTAGTTTTTAGACTGCACGTTAGGGCCTTTACGGGACCGTTAGGAAATACGTTAAGGGTAGAACGTTTTCTCTCTTAATATACAAAGTAAGAAAGTAGTAATAGGTTACGTTCAAGCATACCGAGTTAGCCTAGGCATCTTCCTCTAGAAATATAAGAAATTAGATAGAAACACAACATGTGAGCATGATTTTCGGTGGTAGATTTTAATTCCTAGTTACTATTAGTATTTTAAAAACCAAAAATCCAAAAAATATTTCCTTTTATATATTTCTTGTTTTCAAAACCAACACCTCAAAAACTGAAAAACACTTTCGTATATATTGTACATTTTTGTAAATAAATTCATTGTTGTATAGTTTATTTAATTTCTGTGACATAGATTAGCAAATAAAAGAATCATTTGTGGGTAATGACTTTTGTTTCCACTTTACTATTTATCGACATTTTTATTGGTTGCAAGGATTTGTATATAATTATATTCTTTTATTTTGACGAGCGTTTTTGCGCGTATCAATTTTGGCGCGTGAAAATATCTATATTAATCACTGCATATAGGTCGGGGGGGAGGAGAACCTACTAAGAAGACAGTGTTTTTGAGCAAATTAACAGGGCCGGACGCGTGGTTGGAGATTGAGCTGGGTGAGTTCTTTTTGTGTAGAAGGAGAAGGTAGGGCCGGAGTTGAAAATGAATTTTTTTGGCGTATGTGGGTGGGCATTGGAAGGGTGGACTTACTATCAAAAGGGTTTGATTCTTCTTCTTTTTTTCCTAGCAAGACTAAAACAGAAAACAAGTTGCAAAGTTAACTCTCTTTGCTGATTAATTTGGGGAGATTCTCTAGTGATGACCACTATAATGAGGACTTGGTGCGGACTTTTCAATTAAGACCTACTTTTGGATTACATTTCGACAAATCAACCGTTCAATATTTAGATATTTATGAGTAGATCACTTCTACAAATTTTCAATGAAATCTAAAATCGTTAGGTCATCAATAATTGTGATTTACCATTTATGAATATGAATGGTTCAAAATTAACAGATTTGGTTCCTCCATTTATTTAGTCTAGTTCGGTACCTTAACGATTTCAAATTTTGTTGAAAATTTGTAGAAGTGATCTACTCATGAATATCTTAACATTGAACGGTTGATTTCTCGAAATGTAATCGAAAAATAGATATAACAACCATTAATCGAAAAGTCTTCACCAAGTCCTCATTATAGTAGTCCTCACTAGAGAAGTTCCCGATTAATTTGATCGAGAATCTTTGTAATCGACAAGAGACAAAGACTTTTTACATGCAAGTCTTTGATCATTTCCCACTTCTGCCCAGGAATACAAGATTTGCAAGCAAACAACTATATAAACAACAAGCTGGTTAATGTAAACTGAAAATATATAAATGACATATAATCACCAAGATCAATCACATCAGTATATTTAGATACAAACAAAGCTCTTATATTTCGTACTAAGATTAATAATAGAAACATTACCCGGAGCAGCCATGGATGACGTAGAAGAAAGGACTTCTGCAAAAGCTCTATATCAAGTATCTTATGTATGGGGCAAGATGCTTAAGGGTGGGTTTGGTAAAGCTGGGCTTTTAAGTGAAGCTGACTTTTGCTGTGCTGTGAAAATAAGTGGCTGCAAAGCAAAGTGACTGAGTGTTTGGTAAACTAGTTTTTCGAGCTTAAAACTCAAAGTGCTGTGAGTTTGTAAAATGACCAACATAGACATAATCCTTATAATTTTTTTTTTGTTTTCTTTTTCTTTCTCTCATTTTTCTTTTTCTTCTTTTTTATTTTTCTTTGGTTGAGGAGAAACATGAATTTTTTAAGTTGAGAGAAAACAAACAAGAGATGGATTGGAAATCTACATTTGACAAAAAAAAAACAAAAAAATAAGAACCAACTCTAAAATGGCCAAAACCAGAAAACTTAAGAACAAGTCGAGCATCCTTTTACAGCAGGTAGCATCTCCAGCAATCCAGCATAATAGAAGAGATTAATCTCTAAAATCAAGGGAAATCAGATCTAGCCCTCATTTCACTTTCATATCCACTTGCATAATCATATCCAATTATCCAGACTTCCTATCTTTTTTATTTTCTTACATTATTTGTTTTTTTTTTCATTTTTCTTCGTCTTCTTCTCCATCTTCTCCTTCTCCTTCGCTTCCTCTTCCTCTGATCCCTCTTCTCCCCCCCCCCCCCCCGTGCGGCCTCTCTCTTTTCTCCCTCTCGGTTTCTTTCTGTTCTTAGCTCTCCCCACCGCCATTCTCATCTTCAATTCTCTTCTTCTCGATCTCTCAGACGATTCTGTCCCAATATCTCTGCAAACAAACAAAAAAATCAAGCAACCCAGAAATTCTCTTCTACAAGTCAAGTTTCTTTTCTGCAATTTCAGAATTTCTTCTTGAGATCTTCTTTTTCCAATTTCTTACTCTATAAGTTCTCTCTCTACAAAATTTCATCTCCAAGCTTCCTCTCTACAAATCTTCGTTTAATTACTCATTTTTACTCTTCAAGAACTACAAAAATGGTGACCAACCCTTTCTTTCTTCTCTATTTTCGACAAAACACAGCCCAACTCCGCTATTGAAACAGCCGCAAGAACGCGAGGAGGAGCGGGAGCAGAGGAGGCCGACCCCTTTCTCTCTTCCTTCAGAATCGTTTTTTGGGTTTGAAAAGTGAGGGATTTTGATTGTCATTATACTAGAAGTGTAAGGGTATAAGGGTCGTTTCATAAGTTTCATTAAAATTCTTCTACAGTGTAGCGCGCTACAGTATACTAAAAGCCATTGGAAGCACCTCTTTAACGGCTTCGGCTTTTGGCTTTAGAAAGCCCAAGCTTCCAAAATAAGCAGCTGTTTTTAACTTTACCAAACGCATTGGGGATGCTGTGCTTCGAAGCACAGCAGCTTAAAAGCTTTCCCAAACCCAGCCTAAGACTTGTGTGTTTAGAGAATGCATGGACCTTATTTATATAGTAGCACAAGGACACAAAAACCTCCCATTAAAGAATTTGTATCATCTCATATGAATGTGCTTTATGAATATTAACTAGAGCAATTATCTCTCAATTGTAACCTATGGAATACAAAATAACAACCAAGCCTCCTATACAACATCACATCAGATATCAATTGATTATGTTGTATCTGGACTAGAAACCATCACAATTCATTTTACTTGATACTTAATTCACTAATTGATTACATATTCTAAAGTAAATGATTGGTAGTCCAAAGTAATTTCTTACATTCTCCCACTAGGACAAAAGTCATTTATTAGTAATCAAATCACTAAGGACAATCAAATAAAAACTGAAGTGTGCACAAGAATAGTGATGTTTCTAAACTTAGTTTAGCTTAACCAAGACTGCAGGAAATAATGCAAGACAATGCTTAAGGGATTACCTGTATGAATGCTCACTGTATGCATTTCCACACTTAATGTTGTTGTATCCACAACCCCATTCACACAGAAAATAGATAGCTATCAAAAGAGAAATAAACAGAAGCAAACAATGAATACTCAAATCACATCAAGAAACTTCTGATCATAACATGATGAAAAGACAATTCTATTTAAGTAAAACAATTGTCTATTACAAGAGTAAAAACCTCTTCCAAACAAAACGAAAGAGTAAACAATGAACCAGAAATAATAATCAAATCTTTAAAAGCTCCCACTAGGGTCAGACATCTAAAGCTGACAAAACCCCAAAATCTGAGACATGCTTCTTGAAAGCTGCTACTGGTAAAGCCTTAGTAAATGGATCTGCTAGTTGTGAAAGAGTACCAATTTTCAAGACTTCTATCTCTCTGTACTTCACTCTTTGTCTCACACTATAGTACTTCAGATCAATGTGCTTTGAATTTGTAGAACGTTTGTTGTTTTTGGTAAAATAAACTGCTGCAATGTTGTCACAAAAAAATTTCAAAGGCCTGGAAACCAAAGAATCAATAACCTTGGTTTGCATAAGAAAATTTATGATCCACATTCCCTCACAAACTCCCTCATATATGGCAATGAACTCAGCTTGCATAGTTGAAGTTGCAATGAGAGTTTGTTTCATGCTTTTCCAAGTTATGGCACCACCAGCTAGTGTAAAAACATAACCCGAAGTGGACTTATTTGAATCAGGAAAATGCCCAGCAAAATCTGAATCAGTGTATCCTACTACTTCAAAATCATCAACTTGTCTGTAAACCAACATGTACTCCTTTGTTCTCTGTAAATATCTGAGAATCTTCTTACCAGCAACCCAATGCTCATAACCAGGATTGGATTGAAATCTAGCTAGAATGCCTATAGCATAGGCCAAGTCGGGTCTGGTACGCATATCTCCAGATGCTGCTACGCATATCTCAAACCTCTTCAGAATTTTATTTATGTAACTTTGCTGAGATAATCCCAGCAGTTTCCTTGTTCTATCTCTTTTGATCTCAATTCCCAGCACATATGCAGCTTCCCCAAGATCTTTCATGTCAAAATGCTTTGACAAAAAGGTCTTGGTATGAGTTAGAAGTTTCAAGCTGCTACTAGCTAGCAAAATATCGTCCACATACAGTACCAAAAAAGATAAAACTCTTCCCTTCCCTTTTCAGATACACACACTCATCCACAATGTTTTCAGCGAAGCCAAAAGAAGTTACCACTGAGTCAAATTTCGTATACCATTGCCTTGAGGCTTGTTTCAGTCCATAAATTGATTTGTTCAATTTACAAACTAAATATTCCTTTCCAGGTTCAATGAAGCCTTTAGGTTGAGCCATGTAAATTTCTTCTTCTAGCTCTCCATTCAAAAAGGCCGTCTTCACATCCATTTGGTGAAGTTCCATATCAAAGTGTGCTACCGTTGCCATAATGATTCTGAAAGCATCCTTTGTAGAAACAAGAGAAAAGGTTTCTGTAAAATCTATTCCCTCTTTCTGAGTGAAACCCTTTGCCACCAGCCTAGCCTTGTGTCTCTCCACGCTTCCATCTGCTGTTCTCTTGGTCTTATAAACCCATTTGCAGCCTACAGGTTTGTAGTTAGCAATTGATTCCACCAACTCCCACACAATGTTATCAATCATCGATTCAAGTTCAGCTTTCATTGCACTTTGCGAACTGCTAGCAAATTCACTCTCTAAAGCTTCATTATAACTAGTTGGATCAGAATCTTCACCCCAATCAAAATCAGTTTCTTGTAGATATATCACATAGTCATCTTCACTAATGGTTGACTTTCTGATTCTTTGAGATCGTCTAGGCTGAGGTTGAGGTTCTTGTGCAATGATATGTTGCGGTTGGGGTTCTATAATCTGCTGTTCTGGAACCTCTAAGGCTACTGGTTCAACACTGTGATCAGCAACTTCTGTCATAATTTCATCTTGTATTACAGGTAAATGCAACACATAATCGAATGACTGCGATTGTGAAGAGGATTCTGCAATTTCTACAGTGGCAGTGTTTTCAGAATATAATTCTTCAAACTCCAGCCCATAGTCTTCTGGAGACTTAGTATCAAGCATCTCATCAATAAACCTCACTTGGTTATTTCAACAATTCTTGTGGTGTGGTGAGGTGCATAAAGTCTATATCCTTTAGACTTTTCAGGGTAACCAATGAAGTAGGAACTTATTGTCTTAGAGTCAAGCTTTTGGATTTGAGGATTGTAAACCCTTGCCTCAGCTCTGCAACCCCAAACATGACAATGAAATAGACTGGGTTGTCTATTATTCCACAACTCAAAAGGAGTCTTGGTCACTGCTTTGCTTGGTGACCTATTGCAAAGATAATTTGCAGTTTTTAAAGCTTCACCCCATAAGAATTTAGGTAACCCTGATGAACACATCATGCTTCAGACCATATTCAACAACGTTCTATTCTTTCTCTCTGCTACTCCATTCTGTTCTGGAGTTCCTGGTGTAGTATATTGAGCTTTAATTCCATTTTCCTCAAGGTAAAGTGCGAAAGGTCCTTTGTTTTGCCCTGCTTCTGTGTATCTACCATAGAGCTCTCCCCCTCTATCAGACCTTACCACTTTAATCTGTTTGCCAAGTTGTTTTTCGACTTCCTTATGAAAGACTTTAAAGGTTTCAATCGCTTGTGACTTTTCAGAGAGGAGGTATATGTGGCAGTACCTAGAGTAATCGTTTATGAAGGTTATGAAGTAGGTATTCCCACAAATAGTTTTGTGTTTAAAAGGACCACAAATATCTGTGTGAATGAGCTCTAAAAGGGCACTGCTTCTGGTGGCATTTTTCTTTCTGGTGTTTGTGATTTTCCCTTTGATACATTCTACACAGTCCCCAAAATCAGAAAAATCTAGTTTTGGAAGGATATTTTGTTTTTCTAGAATAGATAATCTTTCTCTAGAGTTTCACCAAAAAAAAAATATTTCTCTAGAGATGTGTCCTAATCTTCTATGCCAAAGGAAAGCAGATTTTTCATTGAATTTGGTTCTCTTAACACCAGTGACAGTGTTAATATTAACTGCATTGTTCTCATTATTTGTATTATTTTCAAGGAACATTATTTTCTTTTCTTTTTCCGGTAAAGAACAATGCAACTGAACATAATCGTTAATAAAAGAACCAGTGCCAAATTGCAGGGAATTTCTTGAGACTTTTATTCCATACGAGTCAATGAAAAAACTACAACCAAGTTTTGTCAAAAGTGACAAACTTAATAGGTTCCTTCGCATAGAAGGTACACAATAAACATTATTCAATTCTAGATAATTTCCCAAGCCTAAATCCAAAACTAAAGTTCGGATTGCCTTCACAGCAACTCTCATTCCATTCCCCACACAAAGCTGATCCTCATCACTTCTTGGTACTCTCGTCCTTGTTAACCCCTGTAAGGAATTGACAGTGTAAAGGTGAGCCTGAGTCTATCCAAAAAGATTGAGGCTGAATATTGACTAAGTTAAGCTCTATGTAAAAGGCAGAATTAACGGTAAGGCTGTGGTTATCTCTCTTAATCATCCAATTTTTGAAACCTTGGCAGTCTTTCTTGAAGTGACCTGGCTTCCTACAGAAAAAACCTTGGCTTGGTACGATTTGTGGGCCTTGAAAGGAGCTGGTGCATGTGCATTTGCAGAAGCAGAGGCTATTTTGTTACTAGTAGTCCCACTGTTCTTCTTAAACTGATGTCTTTTGGGTTTCCACTTTGGTTTGCTCACTAGATTCACTGACTTGCTCACTGTTCCAGTCTTCTCAGCCTTAAGTCTGCTCTCTTCTTGGACACAAATAGAGATGAGTTCATTAAGACCCCACTTGTCCTTCTGAGTATTATGAGTCACCTTAAGCTGAGTGTACTCAGCAGGCGGAGAGTTCAGAACAAGATGAACCAAAAACTGGTCACCTACCTCGAATTGGAGGTTTCTGAGTTTGGTAGCTACATCTATCTGCTTCATGATGTATTCCCTGATGCTACCAGTACCATCAAAACTCATGGTCACAAGAGAGTGCATGAGAACTGATGATTCTGCCTTTTCAGACTCCTTATACTGCTCAGAGATAGATTGCAAATATTCCAAAGCATACTCAGTGTCTGGAATGCTTCCTCTCACAGTCTCAGTAATGGTTCTCTTCATAAGCAACAGAGCCATCCTATTCTTATTGTGCCAGTTCTCATGTTTGCTAATCTGGTCTCCAGTGCTCTCATCAGTGACAATAGGCTCAGGTTCTCTTAGTGCTACATCATATCCCGGAAGTCCTAAAGCCAGCTCTATATCCATTTTTCAGCTCTTAAAGTTGGTACCAGTGAGGCGCTCAATCTGAGATAAGCTAAACGAAGGGGCACCTATAGGAAGCAATTAAAAGATGAATTAGTTTTCTGAGATTTTGTTAAGTAGGCTGTGAACTTAAATTTTTCTGTGTTTTATGAGAAATTTTGATAGTTCAAAAGAACACAGAAAATCATACAAACTTGAAACTTAACAAAATAGAAAAGGACAACGAATTTCAATAAGAAAATAACACAAAGCCCCATGACAAAAAATATTGTCATCACAAAAAATATTTCATGGTCTGTTAAACTATAGAATCTTTCAAAAAATTTCAATGAAGAATGTTGTGTGCACCATGTTCATCAAAAAATTTCAAAAGGTTACGGTCCATCCGTTGATTTTCTTAAGGTTCTTATAATTAATTCAGAACAATCAACTTAAGCTGCGTATTGATATAAAATGATATTTGGGAGCAATATCAATTTATATGGCAGCACAATTCAATCGAGACATTAATATTATATAGGAGATATGAATCAGCAAGATTTTATACAAAAGCACTCCATTCTATTGATCGAGGTTAATAGAAAATCATAATCAAGTAAGCAATATGTGTATCTCAACATCAAGGATCAAGATTGAATTTGACTCTAAACATACCTTTGCAATTGAGTTCCTGCATAATGAGTTAGCAGAGATAACCATTCTCATAAACGATCGATTAAACTCTATACTAGCTTGAAGCCGATTCAATTTTCCCCAAAATTAGAAACATCCCAAGATCAGATTTTGATCGGTGCTCAGCGAAAACAAAGAACCCAGAAAACGTTTAAGTCCTTTTAGTCAATTATCAATCATTTGGGTATTAAGAATTAGGGAAATTATCACAAATGGTACCTGAACTTTACTTCCATTATATAGATGGTACCTGAACTTTACTTTCGACCACAACTAGTACCTGAACTTTTTGTTTTCATCCTAATCGGTACCTACCGTTACATTTCGTCAATTTTCCGTTAAAAACTTTACAAAAAAAGAAAAAAAATTGTCATATTCTTTCCTTCCTCCTCCGATTTCTTCTTCTTGCTCCTAGCTGGAGATATCATCTCTCCCTAATCCTCCATAGATAAATAAATAAAAATTATTATCTTCTTCTTCCTTCTTAAGGAGACATTGTGCAGATGATTGATCACAATTTCCACAACCTGAAATTCAATCAATAGTCATCATCACAACACCATCCTCTCGGTTCACAAGCCCATAGCATTTTTGGTCTCTACACCCACTACTTGTAGTCACCACGTCCAAATCAATCCACTCATGGCATTTCTGCAATTCTCGAGTCCAAGCTCAAGACGAAGCCGTCAATTCCTCACGATACCCAGTCATGGCACTCCTCTGTGCTCACAACCACAACCCCAATGTTGTCCCAGACCACAATCTTCAATTCATGGCACCCATCACCATGCCTTTCTGCCGCCGTTGCTCACCACCGAGCCTCGTCATCTCCCTTCCTTTATCCAAACTTCATCATCTCTGCCGTGTATCTATTTTGGTCACCCAGAAACTGTACACACATGCCCAACCATCTAGAGCTTCTCTGCTCTCCATTCATAGCATCATCACCACCACTACACAAGACCAAGTCGCCGGATCAATTCATCACTTTGTTGCACCGCTGCTACTATCAAATCCATTCTGCACCCACTGCATCTCTAATCCTCCATGGACAGAGCTCGGCAGAAGATTAGGGACGCCGTCAGCGGTCATGAGTATGATTGATGGCAGCGACAGCAGAGTAAAGTCATATCAGGTTTGGGCTCACGGTGGTGCGGTCTGGGGCGGCGGGTGCCAATATTTTGGAGTGGTGATGTTGTGATTGATTGATTGGGATCTTGATGATTCTGGGTTGCAGGGGAAAAGAATGAGAGAAAAGGAGAGCTCTGATGGTGATTGAGAAACCGTGAGCGAGAGGGAGAACAGGCGCGGACCTGGTGATGGAGTCGACGAGGAGAAAGCATAGACGATGATTTGGGTGACCATAGAGGTTGAATGGGTCTGGGTGTTTGGATTGCTGAAATTGTGAAACTAATGGATTGAGGCTCATGAAAGCTTGTAGGTGAAATTGCAGAGAAGGGCTCTGGTTAATTAGAATTGTTTTGTTGGCTGTGAACTTGAATTGAAGTTGGTGAAATTGGTGAAGGCATGACATGGTGACTAGGGGATTGTAGGTGATGGTGACAATTCCGAGCTTGGGCTTGCATAAAATGGTAACAATTGGGTGAAGAGATGATATCTCCAGCTAGGAGGAAGAAGAAGAAATCGGAGGAGGAAGGAAGAAGAAGACATGTTTTTTTTTTCATTTTTATAGAGTTTTTAACGGAAAATTAACGAAATGTGACGGTAGGTTCCGATTAAGATGAAAACGCAAATTTCAGGTACTAGTTGTGATCAAAAGTAAAGTTCAGGTACCATCTATATAATGAAGGTAAAGTTCAGGTACCATTTGTGATAATTTCCCTAAGAATTAAAGGGTTTTGGGCTTCCATAGGCTTCTAAAGCCTTATACTGCAGCAAAGGTTTTTTTTTTTTTTAAACGACAAAACATTTTAAGAAAATTCCAAATAAGAAACATAACAAAGTTTCGATCTAAATATTTGTGATTATAGCTCTGATTCCAATTGTAAACTGAAAATATATAAATGACATATAAACACCAAGATCAATCACATCAGTATATTTAGATACAAACAAAGCTCTTATGTTTCGTACTAAGATTAATAATAGAAATATTACCCGGAGCAGCCATGGATGACGTAGAACAAAGGTCTTCTGCAAAAGCTCTATATCAAGTATCTTATGTATGGGGCAAGATGCTTAAGACTTGTGTGTTTAGAGAATGCAGGGACCTTGTTTATATAGTAGCACAAGGACACAAAAACCTCCCATTAAAGAATTTGTATCATCTCATATGAATGTGCTTTATGAATATTAACTAGAGCAATTATCTCTCAATTGTAACCTATGGAATACAAAATAACAACCAAGCCTCCTATACAACATCACATCAGATATCAATTGAGTATGTTGTATCTGGACTAGAAACCATCACAATTCATTTTACTTGATACTTAATTCACTAATTGATTACATATTCTAAAGTAAATGACTTGTAGTCCAAAGTAATTTCTTACAGTTAATTCAGAAAACTCGTCCATATATCATGACTTGAGAAAATGTCTACAAAATAATACAAATAATTCCGGTGCAAATCAAACGCCAATAAAACAAATAATTCCGGTCCCTCGTGATCGGTTAACGTATTTTCACTTAGGGAATGAAGTGATCACAAGAGTACCAAATCTGCCAGCATATAATGAAATAAGAGAGGGGTATATATGTCTCTGCTTCTATTATCCACATAGCCAAACTCAAGCCAATCAATGAATTTCTATTCCAAAGAGTGCCATATTAGCTACCATTAATTATATATGCATATGAGTGCCAGAGAATACTCGTATCCAACAGTGGTCGTATACTCGTGCCCAATGAGTGCCATATTCAATCGCAACTGCAGTAATGATGTCATATGCATTAGTTTATGTGTACTACAGTATTAGCTAATTAAACGAAGGGCCATCAGGCCATGGATTGACGACGTATAATCGTCCATCTTATTGGTAATTTTCTTAGGATTTAGGCTTATTAAAATTTACGACCCTTATGTTTCGAAAAACCTTGTGCATTTTACCGCCTAGCTACCATTATAATTTCAATACATTGCAACAGATTGTTATAGAATTATAACAACTTCGTACCTTTATCTTTAATCTAACTGTTAAATGATGATATGATCGACAATACTTCCGCAAAAGCACAACAATGGAGTTTGTATTGATGTCATGGTGTATGTGGTTGGTGATATATAGGACAAAAATTTAGTCGATTTCGACAAAGAAAATCAAAGGGAAAGAAACGTCGTCACATAAGGAAGAATTATTTAAATATCGGAAATTTGTATTCAAATAAACTTTTTAATGATAAAGTTTCTTGGAAATGTTTTTTTATATATATATCGGGTTTCTTGAGTGAAAAGTTTGTTTTTGACTGTGAATTTTCATATATGGAACGTATTCTTAATCCCTGCAAACTCCAGTTTGTTGAATTTTCATCGATGTAAAAAGATACTTCAACATGTTTTGACCACTAAAAACTCAATTTTAATGTGTTTTTATCGGTGTCAGAATACGTAATTGCTTCGTGTCTAAAACTAAATCAATAGGGCCGGTTGTGCAAATCTCGCAGTGCACGTGTCACAATGAGACATTGTAATCTTTTTTTCTTTTGGCCAATGTAGTGATTCGATCAAACTTGAGAAAGAAAAAAAAAAGAGTTGACCCAAGTATAGGACTATAGGGTATGAATTTAATTAAACCCTCTAGTTTACTTAATTCAATAAAATTAACATTAGCATAACCTTAATCTATTAACGTCGTAAGACTGGTGCACTAAAAAAAAACAAAGATGTTTCTCTTTTTTTTTTTTTTTGAAAAAGGTAACCTTTATTAGAAATAAGAAAATAGTTACATATTATGGGAGTGACAAGTTGTAGTCACACCTTCATTCACAACCCGAATGATAGGAGAACCACGCACATCCCTAGAGGAAATATTGGTTACAAGAAAAGCGTCAGAGACAATCTGCATGAGCCAAGAAGGCCCAATCTCGAACCACTGATCACGCCCGTAGGCTACCAAGGAGAATCTCGAGAGTCCCGATACCACCCCACGTACAACCGCCGTAAAGACAAACGCCCTCTTCGACACCGTGTCCCAAACAAACCGGACCACGTGCAAGGATCGCTTGTCGGCATATTGACGACGAAAGCATACTCTCGCCACGCCCACCACCGCATACTACCACTCAACCCCAACGGGCACCACGCCCGTCCGGCCACACCTACCACACGTCGTCGAGGCGGGGGACCTCCATCGACACGGGGGCGCCGCCGGACAAGCAACAAAAAAACCCTTAAATTTGCCAACCCTAGCCCGTCTTCTTCGGAGCCCCTTGACTGGGTCACTTTGGTATGATATTAATTAATAAGATGTTCCTCTTCACATTGAGCTAAAAACAGAACATAAATAACTAGACCTAAACCTTTGTTCTTTTTCTGAAAAGCCTATATGTTATTGCTAAAAAAAAAAATCCTATTTGTTCTCTATAGCTAGACTTAGACACATCCACACGTATATGGTCTACTTCCAAGCAAGACAGAGAAAACGAGTTGCAAGGATGCATCTTCCAAGACCTTGACCTATTGTGCATGCAAACAACATATGTACAACCTGCAATTCCACACAATTTGGGCAAGATATCTAACAACCAAACGCTTACATAAATAACTAGACCTAAACCTTTGTTCAGATATCTGAAAAGCCTATATGTTATTGCTAAAAAAAAAAATCCTATTTGTTCTCTATAGCTAGACTTAGACACATCCACACGTATATGGTCTACTTCCAAGCAAGACAGAGAAAACGAGTTGCAAGGATGCATCTTCCAAGACCTTGACCTATTGTGCATGCAAACAACATATGTACAACCTGCAATTCCACACAATTTGGGCAAGATATCTAACAACCAAACGCTTACATACCACACACTTGGCACCCAACACATTTGTGAACATTATCTGGAACCAATTTATTGAACCACTGCCTTGGTGCCTGAGAAAAGTTTTTTTTCTTTTTAATCCCCACCCCCAACCTATGGTGTTAGTAAGATTTGAATTTCTGAACTCCATAGTATTTGTCATTTCAAATAATCAACATGTCACTACTCGATCACCAGCATAGTTGAGGCAATATATAGTATAACTAAAAGTCTAATTTCTTTGTTGCTAGCTATCATGAAAAACCAAAGATGCACATACCCACAGCTCACGGGCATGCTTGAGACAATTATGAAACCACTTCTGACCCATCCTCTCTACCTCTCCTTGTTTCTATACCAGCTTGTAACCCTACTCGTAGCTAGCTACACTCCTATCGAATATATCACCCTTGCATGTGGCTCGTCCAGCAACCAAGTGGACCGAAAATGGACCGGAGATATCAACTCAAAATTTTCCCCCATAGAAGTTATCCCCTCCCAAGTCAGAACCTCGTCCACAGCAAGCCAGGACCCGGTACCATTCTCTGCAGCGCGGCTTTCTCACTCGGAATTTACTTATAGGTTTCCCCTCTCTCCCGGCCAAAAGTTCATCCGCTTGTACTTCAACCCAGCTTCATACCCAGACTTCAACAAATACAAATCCTATTTTTCTGTCAAAGCCGGTGGCGTCACCCTTCTCAGAGACTTCAACGCTTACGCCGCTGAAATTAATTCCATGGAGCGCTTCATCAGAGAATTCTGCTTCAACATAGACTCGAAACAACAGAGTCTAAATATCACATTTTTCCCAGCAAGTGACATCCCAGATGCCTACGCGTTCATCAACGGAATCGAAATCGTGTCCATGCCAACCAATCTATACTACACCGCAGCCGAAAGCCATGGGATTGTGTATCTGAGCCACCGGAACAACTATTACATCGAAAACAGCACAGCTCTGGAGAGGATGTACAGAATCAACGTCGGTGGAAGACAAGTCTCACCCGAAGGAGACACCGGCATGTACCGCAACTGGTATGCAACGGACGATCTCTACTTAGATTTTGTAAGTAGAAGATCAAGCATTATACCACTAACAAGTAATGTTGAACTGAATTTTTCCAAAATTCCTGAGTACACAGCTCCAAAAGAAGTTTACCTAACGGGTCGGTCAATGGGCGGCAACAACAAAACCCTACAATTGAGCTACAATCTCACCTGGGTTTTTCCTGTAGATTCCGATTTTTCTTACATGGTAAGGCTACATTTTTGTGAGTATGAAATACATACCCCTGCAGAAAGATGGTTCTTCATCTACATAGCTAATCAAACGGCTGAGAAACGAGCGGACATAATCCAGTGGAGTGGTGGAAATGGGATTCCAATATACAGAGACTATGTCGTGTTCATGTCTAACCCTGGAGGCCAGAGGAAAGTAAATCTCTTTATCTCATTGCAAGCAAATCCAAGAGATTGGCAGACTAAGCACACTGATGCAATTTTGAATGGGCTCGAAATCTTCAAACTATTTGACTCTAATGGCAATAATGTCGATCTGAATCCCGACCGACCGCCAGAGGTGACACCACCTGCGCAAATGCCCAAAGTTTCAAATAAGCTGTCAACTTCTATGATTGCCATTGTTGCAGGTGTACTTTCCAGCATACTGGTGTGCTTTGTCCTCGGAACTTTGGGTATCAAGCGACGGTGGAAAGCCAAGGACTCTGGCTCCAGAAACAGGTCGACGAAGTCTACCATGACCCCTGGATCACCTTTACCATCTTATTTGTGTCGTTACTTTTCACTGGCAGAGATCAAAGCTGCCACCAAAAACTTCAATGATACTTTCATTATTGGAGCAGGAGGATTTGGTAACGTATACAGAGGATGCATTGATCGTGAAGCCACTCCAGTTGCCATCAAACGACTGAACCCAGAGTCATCCCAGGGTGCCCACGAGTTTAAGACGGAAATTGAGATGCTCTCCCAACTCCGTCACCGCCATTTGGTTTCACTCATTGGATATTGTGCTGATGAAGGTGAGATGATTTTAGTGTATGATTTTATGGCACGCGGGACCCTCCGTGACCATCTCTACGGCACCGATAACCCGCCTCTTCCTTGGGAACAACGGCTTCAAATTTGTATTGGCGCTGCTCGAGGGTTTCAGTACCTTCATAGCGGTGCCAAGGGTACCATCATTCATCGTGACGTGAAGAGCACAAACATTTTATTGGATGACAAATGGGTGGCCAAAGTTTCAGATTTTGGGCTGTCGAAGGCCTCGAATAACATGTCCAAAACTCATATTAGCACGGTGGTGAAAGGTAGTTTTGGGTATCTAGACCCGGAATACTATCGCCGACAACGTCTGACTGAGAAGTCAGACGTGTACTCACTTGGTGTAGTGTTTTTCGAGATATTATGTGCTAGGCCAGCTGTGATGCAGACAGACGAGTTGAAGCAAGTGAACTTAGCTGAGTGGGCCAAGAGCTGTTATCATAATGGGGAACTTGATCAAATCATTGATCCAAGTTTAAGAGGTAAGATTGTCGCCGAGTGCCTGATTAAGTTCACTGAGGTAGCTATCAGTTGCATGCATGACAATGGGACAGAACGGCCATCCATGACTGATGTCGTTAGGGGGCTTGAGCTTGCACTTCAGCTTCAGCAAAGTGCAGAAAGGAACATCATCTACACCGAAAGGAATATATATTGAAACTGAAACAAGCAGCAGTGAGCAACGTTGTGCCACCAACGATTCCATTAAATGTATATCTGCGACAATCTTCTCTGAGATTAACGACCCAAGTGGGAGATGAAGAGCATCATTTTAGAGAAATTAATGAGAGCAATCTGGGTAGAAACCCGGTAATTACATTAAATAATTCATCTAGATTTGTAAGGAAAACTAGTAGAATGAAAAATTACTTGCAGTCAAAGTTCCAAATCACATTTTAGTATTCTATATTGTCACAATGTTAAGGTGTAATGTGTTGGATTTTTGTTTAGGGGCTTTGATGAGAATGATCTCACAGAGGTTTAGTAACCTGCAAGGTGTTCTTGGCAAGTACTAAGATTACTGCAGTAGCAATAACTTGAAAAACAGAGTATGAATATTCAGTAGTCTTTGCTTGATATTCTTACAACTGAGATTACTCTATTCTAGGTTAACATTGAACCAGCTACGGAAAGGATCAACAACTAGATATTAGTTTACAAGTTGCATATAAGCATAAACTAAGACAATATCTAGATACGTGAACAGTAAAGTCAGTGGAGAAATTTCAAGAAGGTGCACTTTTCTTAATGCCTTCGTCTCTTGCTTCACTTCTGATTCACTCTTGCTTCAGTCTTGATTCAGTCTAAATCTAAATGACAGACCTATCTTTAGCTTTGCTTTAGTTCAGCTTCAGTCTAAAATGACAGTCTTGTCTTTGGTCAACAACAGGAAAGTATTTATTCTAACACTCTCCTTTAATGCTTTCCTCTTCTTTCTTCATTTTCTACACACCAAGTAGGCTTCGCAAGTATTTTAACCTATCTCTTAGCAATGCCTTGGTGAAGATATCAGCCACATGATCCTTAGTATTGCAATATACCACATCAATTTCTTTTTCTTCTACTGCATATCTGATGTAGTGAAACTTGAGCACAATATGTTTCGCTCTGCTGTGGTACACTGGATTTTTGCTCATTGCAATTGTAGACTTATTGTCACAGAGGATTGGAATTGTTGAATCCTGTTTGTCACCAAAATCTTTTATCACCCCTCGCAGCCATATTGCTTGTGAAGTAGCAATTGAAGCTGACACATATTCAGCCTCTGCAGTAGATAAAGCAACATATTTTTGCTTTGTAGAAGCCCAACTATATACACCTATACCAAGAATAAATGTATACCCTGATGTGCTCTTCAAATCCTCCACACTTCCTCCCTAGTCACTATCACATAATCCAAATAATTTTGGATCCACATTTCTCTTATGCATGATACCAAAGTCAAGAGTACCATGTATGTACCTCAAAACTCTTTTTGCAGCACCATAGTGAACACGAGTTGGATTGTGCATAAACCTGGACAATAAGCTAGCAGCATACATAATGTCTGGTCTGGTTGTTGTCAGATACAGCAAGCTTCCTACAAGACTTCTGTAATTAGTTTGATCTACTTGACCACTACCATCTTCTTTCTGGAATTTTTCATTCACCACCAACGGAGTATAGACAATTTTGCATCCAATCATTTTGAACTTCTCCAGTAGTGAAGATGCATACTTCTTCTGTGTAATGAATATTCCATCCACATTTTGGACAATGCCAATTTCAAGAAAATAATGCAAAATTCCAAGATCACTTATCTCATACTTCTCCATCATATCAGACTTGAAGTTAGAGAACATTTTTTCACAACTTCCAGTAAACACTAGATCATCAACATATAAAGAGACAATTAAGATGTTCATACCTTCAGTTTTTGTATAAAGAGCTGGCTCATTCAAACTCCTTTCAAATCCTCTTTATGTGAAATAGCCATCAATCTCATCATACCATGCTCTGGGAGCTTGTTTCAGTCCATAAAGTGTCTTTCGCAACTTGTAGACTTTCTGCTCTTTGTCTTTGATCACAAACCCTTCAGGTTGATCAACAAATACTTCTTCTTTAAGTACTCCATTTAGGAAAACAGACTTTACATCCAGCTGATGTAGAAACGTCCCTTTTGAGCAGCTATTGAGATTAGACCTCTTATGGTCTCATGTCTCGCAACTGGTGCAAATGTCTCATGGAAGTCAACTCTTGGCTTCTGTGAGTATCCTTTCGCTACCAATCTAGCTTTGTTCCTCTGTATGGAACCATCTTGATTGAGTTTACTTTTATAAATCCACTTCACTCCAATGATAGTCTTGTCTTTGGGTTTGTCAACAAGATCCCATGTCTTGTTCTTCACAATGACATCAATCTCATCTTGCATAGCAGTCCTCCATTCTTTCTTCTTTGCAGCTTCTTCAAATCCTCAAGTTCAAATAAACAAGAGTTGCAACTTTCATACACATCATTTAGGTTTCACATGCGAATTGGAGTTGTACCTGATGTAGAGGGAGCTTGTGAAGACGCTGGAGATGGTTGTTCTGGACTGTGAGCAAGTGACAGTTAAGGTGAATAGACTTGCTCAATCTCTTTTTCATTTTCTTCTTCATTCTCATCATTTCGCACACTGATTTGCGCAGGTTACTCTAGAACTGAACTATTCTTCCAATCTCATGCAGCTTTCTCACTAAAGAGAACATCTCTGCAAATGATAACCTTCGTTTTTTTTTGCAGATTGTAGAGCATGTAGCCTTTTATATGCAAACCATATTGATAGGCGGTAAAAACCGACATCATTAATTATGACCTTAACTTCTTAAAAATTGTCGTAATAGTGTAGCGGGAAGTAAAATGGTCATTTACCAATAGGAGATTGTTTATTTACTTTTCTATGTCACGAAAATTAATTACTATATTATATTATTTAAAGACACAAAACAACATTTATATAAATAAAACACACAAAATACAAATTAATAAACAAAATTAACTAATACAATAAACTAAAACACACCAAAAATAAATCGGACATACTCTTCAGTGAATCAATCGGACATACTCTAGGGTGAACTCAAAAGATCTGCCCAAAAAGATCAAAATGGGGAAACCACTCGCCGGAAAGTGCTCTCAAGAAGTCTGGTTTGGCATTCTCATCTCCTTTATTTTGTGCTTTCTCTTGCTTCCCTTTGATTATCCAAGTACTTTTTTGGGTGTCAACAATGGTGTCAATCTCTTTGTGAATACACCAATTCACCCAATTGGCATTCCAAAGAACAAGACCACTTCAGTTGCTAACAAGTCTGCCACATACTCATGCTCCGGTCGGTACATTTACATCCATGATAATCTTCCTGACAAATTCAGCAAGGACTTGCTCAAAAATTGTGATTCTCTTACTCAAGGGAGTGACAAGCCCAACATGTGTCCTTACTTAGAGAATTTCGGTTTTGGTCCAGAAATTAACAACTCTGAAGGTGTTTTAGCGAACAACAGTTGGTTCTCCACAAACCAGTTCTCATTGGATGTCATATTCCACAACAAGATGAAGCAGTTTGAGTGCTTGACAAACAACTCAACTCTGGCTTCAGCCATTTATGTTCCAATCTATGCTGGCCTCGAGGACAGTCTCCATCTGTGGGATCCTAACCTCACTGCAAGAGACTCCTTCGGTTTAGACTTTGTCAAGTGGGTCTCGACAAGATCCGATTGGAAGAAAATGTGGGGCAGAGACCATTTCTTTGTTGTCGGGAGGATTTCTTGGGATTTCAGAAGGCAAACAGACAATGTCACTGATTGGGGTAGTAAATTTCCGGTTCTTGCCAGAGTCCAAGAATATGACTATGTTATCAATAGAAGGAAGTTCGTGGACAAATGACATTGCTATACCATACCCTACAGGCTTTCACCCTGCAAAGGATAGTGAGCTGTTACAATGGCAGAACAAAATGAGAAAACAAGAAAGGCCTTACTTGTTCGCTTTTGTTGGAGCACCAAGGCCTGAGATAGAAAGTTCAATTCGGGGCAAACTTATTGATCAGTGCCAAGCTTCAAGTAGTTGCAAGTTACTAAACTGCAATTCAGGTGGGAACAATTGCGCGCACCCGGCTAGTATTCTGAGGGTGTTTCAAAGATCAGTTTACTGCTTGCAGCCTACAGGGGATCATACACTAGGAGATCAGCATTTGACTCTTTTCTAGCTGGTTGTATTCCAGTTTTCTTTCATCCGGGTAGCGCTTATTCCCAATACTTATGGCATTTACCAAAGAATCATACCAAGTTTTCGGTGTTTATTCCGGTTAAGGATGTAACGGATTTGAATGAAGTCAGCATTGAGAAAATCTTGCTTGGAATTTTAAAGGATAAGGAACTGGCAATGAGAGAGGAGGTTATACGGCTTATACCAAACCTGGTGTATTCAGAACCAGGGTCAAGATTAAGGACCCCAGATGCATTTGATATAGCGGTCAAAAGAATTCTTGAGAGGATCGAAAATGTTCGGAAGGAGATTAGACAGGGGAAGGATCCTAGTATTAGATTTTCCGAGGAGGAAGGTAATAAGTCCAAATTCAATGTGACCATATAGAATTAACTTGATTGAATGATATACGTACATTGTGTTTAGACGGCAAAAAGAGATAGAGACATAGAATAAGAAGTGCAGGTAAAGAAATGAATTAAGCCAAAATTGTTGCATTTTGGGGTGTAGAAACTATATTACACAATGCCAGTTCTTAGTTTCTTACACAGCATACATTATACCCTGAGATATGCTATTCTCTGATGTTATTAACTTCAGATATTCTCATTCTACTATATCATCATTGTTAGTCTTGGATCGATGTGGGATCCACTTGAACGAGACAACTGAAATGACTTCTCGATTTTTTTATTTTATTATTATTTTAGAAATGACTTCTCGATTTAGACGTGGGTTATGTAATCAAAATAAATAGAAATAGGTAATTGGGTTTTGTTCAATAAAGTATTCTCTTGAGTCAGCTAGCCTTGAATCTATTTGTATTCTTGTGCGATTGAGAAGACACAGAATTGAAAGGAATCATTTTCCGAATTTCAAACATAGTATCAGAAGGGCAGGTTTCATACAGAGAACTTGGTGTAGACTGAAGAGTCCGCTATTGCCACCATAGGCCGGTAAACACAAGGTTCAAAATGCCGCTGCCCAGTTTGAGTGGTGACGGCTACAATCCAAAAACGGCATCGACGAGGATCAGAATTTCCGGCCAGTTGCAATATAGAAGGAAGCAGTCGCGCACCGGCGCCATCTTCCATGCGGTTTGTTCTTGCTTCTTGCTAGATTTTCTTTCTTCTATGAACTGTATGTGCTTCACTGATCACCGCGTCCTTTCTTACTATACTGCAATATGTTTTGTCATCATATACATTATACAATCAAGGTTTTTGTTTTTGGTTTTTATGAAGGCAGGAATCGAACTTGGGATCTTTTAGTACTTAGAAATGTCTTTACTATTAAACTGTTACTTGCCTTTAGCTTTTACTTAAGGCAACTAATATTTCGTCAAAGTAACACCGTGGCATAAGACAATACAAGTACGTACGAAATTTTTTATCGTGTCATGGACTCATTCCTTTAGTGACGCGTTATGATTTATTGACTCCTTCAAATTAATTTTGTATATACATGAGCATATTTTTAAACTCCTTATTTATCTAGGACTATGCTCAAAATCATAAAACACAATAGTTATTTGCAGGGCCGTCCCGATGCGAAGCGAAAGGCCAAATTAAAATGAGGCTTACATAATTGGATATATCAATTTTTTTTAATTAATATCATATTTGACTGTTCATGTCAGATTTTATTTTTGTTGTTGAGTTGCAAAATTATTATATAAATTCATTAACTCTAGTTATGTATGTTTTGATGGAATTTTGATTTTGTGTATTGTGCGCTTCATATATTTTTCTAAAAGAAAGTGATTTTTGATTGGTAAAAAAAAAAAAAAATAAAGGGTAGTTATAGAGTGAGACAAAAGAAAAAGGGGAAAAAATGAGAAGAAGACAAGCTCTTAGTTTTGGACTTCATATTCTGATTTATCTCATGTCTCTGAGGCCTCAATTTTCACTTTTTCAGTATACAACAGGTCTTTGTTTAACAAAAGTTTGATAATAGCCAAAAAAATAAAACAAAAGTTGTTTGAGAAAAGTAGATTATTGTAGAACTACTTAAAATATGAGACCTTTTTTAAAGTGAGGCCCAAGGCGATTGCCTTGGTTGCCTTCCCTTTGGGCCGGCCCTGGTTATTTGATCAGAAAATAATTTCCTACTGAATATTGTATCACACGGGCAGATTTTCGAAAGACTACTTAATTAATATCGATATAGGTGACTACCAACGAACATTGCATAACCCTTAGTAGAATTTTGTCGAAATTTTCTTGTGTCTCGATTTTGGCCTACCAAATGAGAAAACATTTAGTACAACATGTTCCTCGATCTCTTCCTTTCATATCTACCATTGGTCCATTGCTGAGCTACAAATGTAGACTTAAATCTTATCAACTCAAAATCTAAGTGACAAGACGGAGTCTGCAACAAAATTTGACATCAATTGCCCGACTCTACGACGATGGTTGGGATCGATGGCAGGAGTTCGAAGACGATGGACAATTGGGCCTATTGGAGTACAGTGTTGATGTTAGAATTAAAATTGTTGATGACTAAAATTGATATTAACAATTAGATAGTAAGATTGAGGTCGGCAATCTATGTTAGCCAACATGATTAAGTTGGCGATGCACCAAAATCCAAAAAAAAAAAAGAGAGTTTTGAAACGGCTTTTCAAAGTAGTCATTTAATACAGAAGTGTTTGTTTCGTCCTACTTTCACTATTTTTCTATTAAGGAATGCCCATACTCGTTGTCATCCCATTACGACCTCTTCCTATTTCTTCTCAAAATGTCACCATCTTTCCTTATTTTCGTGATTAAATTAAGGAAACAAAGAAGAAAAAATGTGTACAACTCTTTTAAGAGGAAATGACCAATTCCTAGTAGTTTTTGTCATTTTTGATTTAGGTATATATATAAATCCTAATGTAGTTGTAACCTTTGGAAAAAAAGAAGAGATTAATTGAATTGACTCAATGTATTTTGTTTAAATGTGCATTTAAGTCGCACCAAATATAAGACATTGTACCATACACTCGAGTATAACATATTATCGATTTTTCTAGGATTAGATTTATTTTTCACTTGATCTAGCGGTAAACAAGCTCGGATTACGTCATTTACCAATGGTAGAATTTTCGAAAATAAATAGCCTAAATTGTTGGGCAATGGTGAGAATAGAGGATTCATGGGAACATAGGTCAATTTAGAAGGTGGAAATACGACCACCCCTATTAAAACCATGCAGATTCGCTAGTGTATCAAATCAGACCCGGCTTTGATTGAGGTAGATCTTTCTTGGATTCAACTTTTTCCTTTTTTGACCACGTATCACATCCGATTATTGATGAGATCACTGTCCATTTCTTCTCCAATCTTCCAAATTCTGAAGCAATTACCATTTGCCTGAATTTTCAAAACCATATAACCCATTTAGCACAGAGAGAAACATTTCAATGAAAAGAGTCTAGCTTCTGGCTTCATTACGACTCTTGAATCACGGATCTCAGGAGTTGTGATGGCAATGTTCAAGTCCCTTTGGTTTGAGGTAGGTTTCTTCTTCTTCTTCGGATTTTGCTTTTGGGGTTTGTGATGAACCATATGATAAACACAATATTTGGTTGCAGAAAATTAACATTGAATACAAAATTATAAATCAAAAGTTCTGTATGGCTTTAAATTCTGAAATGATACCACTTGTATAGGCTTTTTGCTTACTTTGCAAACAAAGAATTTCAGATTTTCTATCATTTTCTCATCAAGATTCACGTCTCTCCTCTGCTTTGAGATTCCACTAACCGAAAAATAGGTGTTGTTTTTTGTAGAGAGCTTCTCATCCAGATCAAATGGAGAAACTACTCACCGGAAAGTGCTCTCGAGAAGTCGTGTTTGGGATACTCATCTCCTTTTGTTTGTGCTTTGCATGGCTTTGCCTCCATAATTCAAGTTCCTTGGGTTTCAGGGTCAATATTTTGGGGAACAGACATGTTCACAGTATATTCGATTCTTGTTCCGGTCGTTACATTTATATCCATGATGATCTTCCTGCCAGATTCAACTATGAGCTGCTCAGCAACTGTAAGTCTCTTAGTGCAGGGAGTAGTATGTCTAGTGACACAGCAAATATGTGTCCTTACCTTGTGAATTTTGGTCTTGGTCCTGAAATCGAGAGCTCTAAAGGCGTTTTAGCGAATAAGAGTTGGTTTACCACAAACCCCTATTTGTTAGAAGTCATTTTCCACAACAGGATGAAGCAGTATGATTGCTTGACAAACATCTCCTCTCTGGCTTCAGCAATTTATGTACCATACTACACTGGCCTCGACGCCAGTCTCCATCTTTGGGATATGAACCTCACGGTCAGAGACTCTTCGGCTAAAGATCTAGTCAAGTGGATAACTGGAAAACCCGAGTGGAAGAAAATGTGGGGCAGAGACCATTTCTTGGCAACCGGAAGGACTTCTTGGGATTTCAGGAGGCAACATGACAACAATTTGGACTGGGGGAGTGGCTTCAGGTTCTTGCCAGAGTCGAAGAACATGACTATGGTTTCTGTAGAAGGAAGCTTGTGGAAAAATGACTTTGCTATTCCATACGCCACAAACTTTCATCCAGCAAAGGACATTGAGATTGTTCAATGGCAGAACAGAATGAGATATCTAGAAAGGCCTTACTTGTTTGCTTTTGTTGGCGCGCCAAGGCCTGGCATGCAAAAATCTATCAGGGGCGAACTTATTGATCAGTGCCGAGCTTCAAGTACTTGCAAGTTTGTACATTGTGGTTCTGATGGGATCAATTGTAACAACCCGGTTACGGTTATGAAGGTGTTTCAGAGCTCAGTTTATTGCTTGCAGCCTCCAGGGGATTCACACACTAGAAGATCAGCTTTTGACTCTATGCTGGCTGGTTGCATTCCCGTTTTCTTCAATCCGGGGTCTGCTTATTCCCAATATTTATGGCATTTACCGAAGAATCATACCAAGTACTCGGTGTTTATCCCGGCAAAGGATGTAACAGATTTGAAAGAAGTCCGCATTGAGAAACTCTTGCTTGGAATCTCAAAGAAGAAGCAATTGGCAATGAGAAAGAAGGTTATAAAGCTAATACCAAAGCTGGTATATGCAGATCCCAGGTCAAGATTAGAGACCCAAGATGCATTTGATTTAGCTGTTAAGGGAATTCTTGAGAGAATAGAGAATGTTAGGAAGGTGATTAGAGAGGGGAAGGATCCTAGTATTGGTTTTGCAGAAGAGGATAGCTTAAAATACACATTTCCTGATACACTAGAATAAGGTGGATTGAATGCAGTACTTAATGTTTATAGAACAATAGGAGATCAACAAAGTAGTGCAGACGTAGAACTTGAAAGCAAATTAAGTTACTGAGATTTAGGTGTAGAAACTATAAGAGACAGTTCTTTCTTCTGAGCTCATTGCCCTCCAGCAACCAAAGAATAGATTTAAACCTCAAAAGGAAGGAAAGGAATGAAAATAAAATGCTTATGTAGAGCCTAGACATAATTTTTTATTTTATTTTTTTAAATTGATGAGAGACATAAACTTATGATGCTATTATGTAATGAACTTCTAGTTTTATAAAACAGAACAATTTCTTCTTCAATGAGTTTATAAATAAAATGGAAGATTAGGCGATACCAGTGAGGATATTGATTGTTACCCGTTGATTGATGTTGATTTCAGTGGAAACATTGTGAATTCTCTAAAGCCCAAACTGTGGACTGTGGCTCCGATGAGAATGTACAGGTGATGATAAAATACATTTGGTATCGTTAACAGCTTCACCGATTGTTTTGGATATTTTTTATTCATTACCCAAAAAAAAAAAAAAGGTGGAAAGTGATCTAGAGAGGAGAAATGAGGCAAGTCAGGCAACCATCCTTCTTCTCCGCTTTCATCTTACTGATTTTCAGAACAGAGCGTTTTCTTTTTCAACTGCTTTCCATATTTGATCCATTTTCCAAATCCATAAAAATAATTATTAGTTTCCAAATTAAAATTAAATTTCCAAAACCATATACAGTATTCCACAAGGCTAAACTTCAAAGAATTTTGGACACTGCCAAACTAGAATACAGTCTAAAGAAGTTGTGTTGATTCCTGAATTCGGCTCTCCTCAGTCATCACAACACTGCTGGTCAAAACACAAACACACATGTTCACTCAATTAACATATAAACATACTCAAAAATACAAGAGGGAATCTACATGAATCAATCAAAGACCTACAATCGCATAAGAAATAGGAACATCAGATCTTTGGTTTATAATTCGTTCTATATGAGTACATGTTCTGAGAGATGGAATATGAATTAGGGACCCTCTACATAAGCTTTTGCTTTCTTTCTTTTCCATCTAATTCTCAGAAGTAAAGAACAGGCATTGTGTCAAAACCGAAAAAAAAGAACAGGCATTGTGTCATAGTTTCAAGATACAGAACTGCAACGATTTTTGTTTCGTTTCTATACCTGCAGTTCTTATTCCATCTTATTTTGTTCTCCAAACAGAAAGAATTGCATTCAAAAAGTTTATTCTAATGTCTTAGGAAATGTGTACTTATAACTATCCTCATCTGCAAAACCAATACTAGGATCCCTCCCTTCTCTGATCACATTCCTAACATTCTCTATCGTCTCGAGAATTCCCTTGACAGACAAATCAAATGCATCTTCCGTCTCTAATCTTGACATGGGATCTGCATACACCAGCTTCGGTATTAGCCTGATAACCTCTTCTCTCATTTCCAATTCCTTCTCTTTTGAAATTCCAACCAAGGTTTTCTCAATGCTGCCTTCTTTCAAATCTTCTACATACCTCACCGGAGTAAACACCGAATACTTGGTATGATTCTTTGGCAAATGCCATAAATATTGCGAATAGGCAGTACCCGGATGAAAGAAAACCGGAATGCAACCAGCCAAAATCGAGTCAAAAGCTGATTTCCTAGTGTATGAATCCCCTGTAGGCTGCAAGCAATAAACTGAACTCTGAAACACCCTCATAACACTAGCAGGGTTGTCACAGTTAATCCCACCAGAACTGCAATCTATCAACTTGCAAGCACTTGAAGCCAAGCACTGATCAATAATCTTCCCCCGAATCGAGTTTTGCTGGTCAGGCCTTGGTGCACCAGCAAAAGTGAACAAGTAAGGCCTCTCTAGTTTTCGCATTCTGTTCTGCCATTGAACCACATCACTATCCTTTGCAGGATGGAAGTTTGTTGGGTATGGAATAGCATAGTCATTTCTCCATGAGCTTCCTTCAACTGACAACATACTCATGTTCATGGACTCCGGCAAGAACCTGAGTTTACTACCCCAATCCGAAACCTCATCTGTTTGCCTCCTGAAATCCCAAGAAATCCTCCCAGCAACCATGAAATGGTCTCTTCCCCACATCGTCTTCCATTCGGGCCTTGTCGAAAGCCAATGTACGAGATCTCTGGCCGAAGAGTCTCTCACAGTGAGATTGGAATCCCACAAATGGAGACTGGCATCAAGGCCGGCATAGAATGGTACATAAATGGCTGAAGCCAGAGTTGAGTTTTTTGTCAAACACTCGTATTGCTTCATCTTGTTGTGGAATATGACTTCTAAAGTGAACTGGTTTGTGGAAAACCAACTCTTGTTGGCTAAAACCCCTTCAGAGTTGTCAATTTCAGGACCAAAACCCCAATTCTTAAAGTAAGGACACAAATTGGGCTTGTCAGTCCCTCTAGTAAGAAGCCTACAGTTCTTGAGCAAATCATAGTTGAATTTGGGAGGAAGATCATCATGTATATAAATGTAACGACCGGAACAAGAATCTGGGCTAGACTTGGTAGTTATTGAAATGGTTTGGTTCTTCATAAACCCAACTGGGTGACCTTGTTTTTCCACTAAAAGATTTGCCCCATTGTTGACACCCAAAAAAGTTGAATAATCAAATGAAAGCAAGACAAAGCAAAAAATGAAGGAGATGAGTATGCCAAACCAGAGGTCTTGAGAGCACTTTCCTAAGAGTGGTTTCTGCATTTGATAATGTTGATGAGCAGCTATGATAGGGACTTGGAGTGAGTGAGAGAGGTAAAAGAGAAAGAGATGGGAATTTGGGAATGGGAATTGCTTTGGTTTGGGGGAAGAGGAAAAGAAAAAGGAAAGAAAACTGAAAACCACACTCCACTAATGCAGTGAGAGGGCCAATGTGGCAATACAAGTACAAAATTAACTTTAGAGGAATCAAAACTGTGATTTGATCCAACTATTGGACCAAAGACTATTGCTTTTTTCTGGATTGGTGCAAAGTTTCTACTGAGGGAGGAGTCCATCACTCTGTCGGTGGCTTAAAGTAGGAATGAGAAGGGAAATTGACCAGGGATGATCATGGCCCTTAAATGGGGTCAAAAATCAAATCTTTCATTTTCTCTGGTAGTTTTTATTGGGATCAATTTTTTCTATGATTTGCCTACAATCATGCCATTGACTCGAAAAGTTGATTATGTCGATCATTGATATAATTGGTGAAAGACATATTCTGTAAACTTTACCAAAAACGATTGGAAAATTTTCAGATAAAATTTGAGATCCATGAAATTACCAAGTTTGACAAGTACCATTGATTGCGTGCCGACACAAGATGACGATACTAAAGTTTTAACCTGCGCGCAGTACTAGAAGAACTGAACTACAAGTAGTAAAGTACGTCGCAGAAATTGCTCAGAAAAAAAAAAAAAAAAAGTACGTGGCAGCAGTAGATCGAGACAGCAACATGACTTTGGGCGGCAGAGTTATTAATGATGCGCAGTATACCATGTCCTCAGGCCCCAGATTACGGCTGTGATTCTGGTTTTTGTTCCACAACAAACTTTATGATACGTATAGAATGGACCTCGGTCAACATCATTTCCTGTGAAAGTACATAATAATAAGAATAAATTTCGGGAGCGGCTGGATTGTACCATGTTTTTATTGTACATGATGACGTGGCAGAATCACAACCGTTCATTTCATATTTTAATTGCAAAAAAGACTAACAGTTATTAACGTTGATCAACGTTGCTGAGTTAAAATCCTTTTTTGCCCTCCCACTACCCTGTCAACCCAGAGAACTCCAGCTCTTCCATTCTTCCACTCATTTCTTTGTTCAATTGTTCTTCCCCACTATTAGAATCAGCCTTCGATTTGTGCCTTGTTTGGGTTGTGAGTGACTCGAGAAAGGTACAAATTTTCGATCCGTCCTCGATATATTAGTGTACGTGCTGGAGAATGTGGTTTGATTGAGCGCCAACCTCAGATTCTGAGGTTTGGCCCTCAGAGCCAAAGGATTTTTGGGTCCGGCCGGCTAGCTTTCGATGATCGAAAAAAATTTCGACACCGACTGCTATGTCACAAATAAATACGGTTATATATATGGTGGATTACTGATTATCAATCTCAACCAGTAGTAGGTAATCATGCTGGTGTGCTGATACTCATCCGAATTGTAGAAATCCAAATTCAGTTGATGATAAATTTAGTGTTCATGGATTGTTTTCTCTGTTTGATTCTATTTCACAGAAGCCCACATGTTTTGGTGGCTCTATATAAGTCCTTACAAAGTTGAACATCCTTCAAAGCCATGGCCAATCATTCTGTGGCTTCAAGGTGGACTAGTAAGTTTTTAATAGATTATGATATGGAATTAGTGAATGTGATAAAGTGCTAAACCCATAAAGGAAAACTGTGTTCGTTCTCCATAAAACCCAGAAATCTTTTATATTCTTTTTTAACATGGTTGCAAAAACAGAGAAACTTTGAGAGAAATTGTGTGTGTGTGTGTGTGTGTGAGAGAGAGAGAGAGAGAGAGAGAGAAGCTGAGTTCACGATTGATGATTGATAAACCCAAAATTTGAAGCCAAAGAATGCAACATGGTTGCAAAAACAGAGAAACCGAGGGGGGGAGGTGGGTTTTTGGGGGAGTGGGGGGTAAAAAAATTTTTTTTTTATTTCTCTTCCCCCTTTGAAATAAAATAAAATCCCCCCACTTTCAAAACATAATTTGGTTTTTTTTTTTTTTTTTTCCTCCCCCTTTTTTTTTATTTTTTGTATCCCTCCCCTCTTTCTTTTCTTTTTTCTAAATAAAAAAAAAAAAAAAAAAATAATTATTTTTTGTTTTTTTTTTTTTTTTTTTTTTTTTTTTTTTTTTTTTTTTTTTTGGTTTGTTTTTTTGTTTTTTTTTTTTTTTTTTTTTTTTTTTTTGTTTTGGTTTTTGTGGGAGTAGAACCATCGAATCTTGGACCCGTTTCATCGATTTCACCGATTTGGTTATCGTCGTCGTTCTCGTCCATTTCGGGGTTCCCACTTCGCTTTGTGTTGGGTGTTTATAAATCTATGATTTTGATCCTAATTTCTCTTTGTGTTGGGTATATATGTTGCTTTCGTGTTTGGAGGTTGAAGTGAGATGACTTTCGTTGGCCCGCTTCCGGAGAAGCTGGCAAGATTCATCATTTCAATATAGTCCATCGTCTTGGTTTCTGCCTTGAGATTGTGACATCTTCATCTTCTACCATGTAAAACGATCAACATATGAAAAAGATAGAACAAGGGAGTAAATTGAAGGTTGAAAAGTTCCCGACCACTTGGTCATATATGACCAAATAGTAGAACAATCGGCCATTGGATTTTTCTTAATTAAACTTTAGCATTTAGGCAGGAGAGATTTTTGGTGTATTTGAAGGATGAGGTCAATAACCCAAAGCTTGAGCCCGGAGTACATTGAAATGAAGAAGATGAAATAGAAACAAACTGAGGGGGGGTTTTTTTTTTTTTTTTTTTTTTTTCGTGGGGGGGGGCAATTAGAGGATGGTTCCTATCAAGGGTTGAGGGCGGAGTTGTTAAAAAAAACTCTACATGACGTGTTTTAATTGCGAGGTCACGACATTTCTCGCTATACGATGGAAAAATTTCTCCCCGATATATAATCAATTAAACAGTTTAATACTTATTTTATTTATTTTTCAAAAAATAAATACTTATTTTATTAAAAATAACAGTTTAGTACCTAAAGTTGTAGTTTGTTTGATACTTTAGTATTTATGTTATTTTTTCTGTTAATATGTCTTTTTTATAAGGGTATTTTCTTCACTCTGGTCCTAACAAAAAATTTAACATTCATTTTTTTTTGTCAATATGCCCTTTCTTTATTGATTAATTGTTTTTTTTTCCTTCTCATTTTATAGTTTAACATTCATTTGAAGGGGGTGTAAATTTTATATTTATAGGTATAAAAATATATTTAAACATTCATTTTTAACTTATTTATTGAAATAAATTTTTTTTTATTTTATATTTTGAATTTTGAATTTTTTATAAATATATTACACCTCCTAAAATGACTTACTATTTTACACCCTCCTAAATTGAATGTTCAAATATATTTTAGGAACTGAAGTGATTGAGAGTGTAAAGTTTACTCCCCTAAATAGTGACTGATTTTTTTTTAAAGAAAATCAAAAGAATTTTGTGGGAATGAGGTGACGAAAATACACCTACAAAAAATAGTATTTTAATAGAAAAAATGAAAGAAGTACTAAAGTGTCAAACATACTACAACTTCAGGTATCAAACTGTCATCTTTAATAAATAAGTATCAAACTGTCAAATTGGTCATACATGAGGCACTATAGGAGAAATTTATCCTAATAAATATATATATATATATATATATATATATATATTCATTTGATCGGAATGGGATCGGGTTTTTTCACGTCTCACCATAGTCCCCAGTTTGTCTTGATTTCCGATTGATGAACAAGAAGGGAGTTTACTTGCTTAGTGTGAAGCTCTAAGGTAGTATGTTTACTTGCGTAGTGCGAAAGGCATTAGAGCATTAACAGTGGGAACTCATTTTTTTTACTCAAATTTAAGTTTAAATTGGCAGGAATCCAAATTTCAATCCATCGGAATAATGTACAAAATGACTTACTTTATTAGGTGCCACAGTGGTGCATGACTCATTTGTAGACATAAATTTGGATCCATAATTTAAGTCATCTCCATTGTGGACTCAAATTTTTGGACTTAAATTTAAATCTCTTTCATTTTGATGAATTTTTCTCTTCAAAATCTCTCTTTTAGTTGCACATGGGGGACCCACAAAAATATATCCATTTTTTTTAGTCAAAACTGGTCATATATTTAGGTCCAACATTTAAGTTTTCAGCAAGTATACGTCGATCAACTATAGATATTTTTAGACCCAAATTTGTGTCCCCATTACTAATGTAAGAATTAGAAAAAATAACACCACATTCGATAATATAGACAACGATGTTTGCTCCTGTTAAAACATATAAGATAATTCACTCGAGAGAAACAATCCCTCCACTTAAAAAAATACTTTTTATTAATATTTTTTTAGATAGGAAACTTTTTACTAAAGTTTATGAACAAACCATAGCTGGCAGCCTGGCATAGCATAAACCTTAAACAATAAGAAAAGAGAGCAACACACAATAATAATGGAGGAAACATTTTTCACTCCGGGCCTGGGTTTTTCATTTTTGAGGACATAACACAGCCCACAATTTTTGTAACCCAAAACCAAAAGAAGGAACAACTCCAAAACCCCAAAACCCTGTGTTTGGAAGCTGGTAGAGAGCAGGACAGCAATGGAGTCTGAGGTGAGCTTTTTGCTCCTTTTCCCTTTACACCGATTGCCATTCTAAAGCTTCACTATCTGAAACTCAATAATGTTTCCGCGTTAATCAGAAACCAAGTTTCGAACCGTTTCGGCTCTTCTCGTCATCGGGGTCAGGATTTCTTGAACAACCAGAAGCCCCTCTTCCTCCTCCACCTCCTTGTATCGAAGTGCTTCCTTCCGAGGTATTAATGCAAACCCACATGCACAAATGAGTTTCAAGCTATAACATTGAATAATTGATTGATTTTATTGCGGACATAGATTTCGCCTTCTGTGAAGTACACTGTGGAGCCAGTACAATTGGGTGGACTTACATTGCTCAAGGTCACTTTCTGCTTTTTCCTTCTGTTTTGGTTACCCAGAAAATGGGGCATATTATCTCTATGTTTTTGTTCTTCTGGAATATAGTTCCCTTTTTGTTTGGAGTACTGGTTTATTGTTCTTTCAAATCTGTATCCAATGAAGCTAGGAATATCAATGTTGGTAATCTCTAACATTTAGCTTAATCTGAGTGTAACTGAGAGTTCATATATGCTTTAATACAGGGCAGAGTTAGTACTCAAGAAGTTTTTACGCTGTCCAACTCCGATTTAGTTCCTGGGAAATATGAAGGTGTATACATTTCTTCCTATCTTTCTATGTTTGTTAAATGCTGATTTAATGAATTCAAATTTTGGTTCATTTTGTATTATCGTTATTGAATAATGTTTGTTAGTCTGTATGATGTGTTGTTGCATCAGATTCTGATGGGTCTTTTGGTTTTGGGTGTAGGGGGATTGAAGCTGTGGGAGGGTTCACTTGATCTAGTAAAAGCTCTTAGCTCTGAAGTTCAAAATGGACATCTATCATTTACTGGTAAACGAGTTTTAGAGGTGGGCATCCTAACAATTTCAGGTGAATGTACACTGTTCCCACAATGCATAAACATGTTAACACTTGAGCATGCTAAATTTCTTTTGTATTGTTAATACAGATTACTAGTTATTGCTCTGTCAATAGATATATATATACTTATAGTCTAGTGCATATGTATCCTTGGATGGTAATCACCTGTTAAAGTGTAAATATGTTGACTTAGTCATCGAGGTGCAGTTGTTAAATCAGAAACATTAGCTTCTTTACCCTGGATATGCAGCATAACCTTAAGAAGAGAAACTTGTTTGGTTTTTGGTCAAGTTCCTGCATACTTCATCCAGATTGTAGACTTTCCTCGCTAGGTGTGACACTATTCTTATTAGGGTTTACTGGGTCCTTCTTGTCAACTTCAATGATCTATGTTTCAAGAGAACTGATTTTTTTAATAATTCCTAATAAATGGGTAATTCAAGCTTTTATGTCCCTAATATTCTAGCTTCAAACAGTTAACAATCAATTAGAAAAAAAGAAGAAAAAAAACAATGGTAAGATTGATGACTAGTTTGATTTTTTTTGTTTTTCCTTCAATTTTTGCTATTCCAATCCTCCAGTAATTTTGTAATTCATTTTTCAAACCTTATAAACATGTGTGTGATAACATGTAGTTTCTTGCTTCACCTTGGAAAAACAATTCATGTATCACCACTGCGAGTGATTATCTCTGATAAATGCCTTTCCTGGTTGACATAGACATTAAAGCCAGTGTCTCTTATATCCTCTAACTCATTCCTTTCTATGCCTTACTTAGTGTGTTTCCTTTACTGATTTTCCAGCTTGGCTGTGGTCATGGACTTCCCGGTATCTTTGCTTGCCTTGAGGTGAAGTTGTATTTCTTAAGCTTATAAATTTAACGTCTTTAATCATATTCCTTAAGTCTCAGTTGTTGCATCAGGGTGCAGCTGCCATTCACTTCCAGGACTTCAATGCGGAGGTCCTGCAATGTCTCACCATACCCAATGTAAATGCAAATGTTCCAAGCTTCCAACCCCCAGCATTGCAAGAGACGAAGTGTGATATGGGAGTGGAAATTCGTTTTTTTGCTGGTGACTGGCGTGAAGTCCATAAACTTCTGCCCTATGCACAAAACGTTGAGAAGGATCTTAATGTTAGTTCAGGGCAAAGCCCAGATGCTTGCTATGATATTATTTTAATGGCAGAGACAGTTTACTCAATCTCCACTCTTCAACATCTCTATGAACTCATAAAGAAGGTATTCTCTATTTATTTTTTCATTGCTTATAGAATCGGACAGTGAAGCTGCTTTAGGTCTAATAATGTTTTATTACAGTGCATCAGTCGTCCTCATGGAGTAGTCTACTTGGCAGCCAAGAAGCATTATTTTGGAGTAGGAGGGGGAACTCGAAGGTTCCTATCAGTGGTAGAGAAAGATGGTGAGCTAGTTAGAAATTTAGACTCATGTTTAGAAATTAGAGAGCACTATACCACCCCAGAACTTCTTGTCCTGTGTTTCCTGTCTAGCCGACTCATTGGATGAAAGACAGTAGGAGCACAGCATACTAGAATCCTGTATTGGCAGGCCCTTTTTATTTATTTTTTCGCTATTAATTCATGGTTCCTTTGTTAAACATTATGAATATGTTTTCCTTCCCTCTGCTACTGTTTTCTCTATGGTGGTTGAGTCTATCAGGCTTTGGCTTTTGTTGAAAGTTGCAGATTCTTCTGCAAATTTTATCTCTTGTTCAAGAATGGAGGTTTCTGGTTCAGTCTTGTGTGTGTTGTTCTGTTTGGTTGCTTATTTGTTGTAATGTCCTTTAGTTGGCAATCTTATCTGTTATTTAAGTGGGTGCTACTCCCCTTCTCTGCTTGTGTTTTCTTTGTTCTGGGCTGTTGTTTCAGCCCGGTTCCTTTCTAATATAATTCATTCATTTACCAAGAATAAAAATATAATGAAAATGTTTAGGCATTAAAGCTGTGAAGCTCATGAATGTGGTTATTGGCTGTTGTACGTCTCACTGATATATACATATTGTCATATTTAATAGCTTTATGTTATTAGTTTTTGGATGTATGCCTTTATTCCTTTAAAGTCCATGGCTTGATGCCTCCATCCTTTGTCTCAAAGTACTATTTCTACTGATATCTAAACAGGAAATTGAAATTATTTTCCTCGGAATTCCTGTCTGCAGGTATTTTGGCTTCTAGCATGGTTGCCGAAGTTGCAGATGGCTCTTCTAATGTCCGAGAGGTATGGAGGCTTTCGTTTAAGTAGGCTTGGAGTTCTTGTGGATCAAACACTATCCTTTTTTATTTCTTTTGTTTTCAGTCTCCTCCCCTAGTGGAAAATCACTTACCTCCTATAAATAGAATCAAATTTAACAATTGTAAGTCTATATTGCAGACAACAAGAATGTAGAGCATGTTTGGTTATTAGATAATTTCAATTCCTTATTCTCACCCTTTTCGTTTCCCCTGTTGTTTTTCTCTGCTCTATGTAGTGCTAAATGATAATCTTTTGCGGTCTACATTTCAGATTAATGTGTAAACCCCTGCTACTGTTTTCTTTCATTATTCTTACTTGCAATTTTCATTGTTATTGTGTTTAATTTTCGTTGAACATCATATGATTCATTATAGGCAATGTAACACTATCAACTGGCAACTCATTTGCTCTGATGTATCAATTAACCAAATGTCAACAATTGCACCTCAGTCACCCTTAGCTGATTGGTTGTTGGTGCACTTTGCCCACAAGACCTAGAAGTTGTATTTGTACTCAAATTTATTGGGAATATGTTGGAGCCAGAACATGGGTAATTTATGAAAATGGAATTATAGTTTAAACTAAACAGAATCATGGTCTGAAGCCTGAAGGTATCAAGCTCATATAGTTTTGAATTGGTAGTCTTGTAATCGGGTGGATAGTTTCTATGTGGGTAGAGCTCTATTAAGCTGGCTATATTTGTATTATGGATACCTACACAGATTGCAACTGTTTTGACCGACAAAATTGTTTCCTGTAGAAAAAATGCACTATGATGCTCTCTTAAAATACTCTGATAAGGAACCAAAGACATGCATACTATTATAGAACAGAGATGATCTTCTTTTGGTGTGAAGAGTAAAAGAAAACTTGATCGCGGATTTGTTGAAATTTAGATCACAAACAAGCCAAGTTTTCGCAAGCTAAACAAACCAAGTTGGTTCTTTTACCATTGAGAAGCCTTCTGTATTAGCACTGTGCTACATGTGAGGATTCGATCTCAAGAGTTTGGATGAGATTATTGAAGCAAACCAAAGAACAACAAACTAGCTAGATGTGTACTGCATAGGGCATATGATTATCAAAACGGAATACTTTCAAGCCTGCTCGTGTTTGATCACGAGTCGGATCTACACCGATAATATTTAGAGCAGCCTCTATTGTAAGTGTTAGCTGGAGGAGGAAGGCAGCCTCCGGTTTTACTATAAGCTTCGCCTCTAGCACCGCCGTTGCAGACTGGTTCGTCTTTCTTCAAAGCCCCAGGTGAGATGTATTTCTTCTCTGCAAGAAACCTTTTGCTTATTTCCGACTCCATCAGCAGCTCGCTTTCTTGTTCGCACTCTGCTATCGAACCATTGCAGGACGATGATGACGCAGTTGCGCCGAGATAGAAAAGGCCAAGGACTACTAGAACGAAGCAAGATTGCAGGGACACCATGTTTTAGGCCTACCGTTTTTGTATGTTTGTGGCTTTCTTTCTTCCCACTTTGAACTACTTTATAGAGAGAATCATATTTCAAAGATGGTAGTGGAATGAGCATTATAGGGACCGCACTTCACCAACCCTAAAGTGCTTGTGTTCTATTTTCCATGTGTCATTACTCATTAGCCTAAATGAAATGAAAACAAAAAAAACAAAAGTCTCCAATTACTTGTTTCCGAATTTTTTTTCCTTGAAATAATCCTACTATTGGTTAAGCCATGTAAGCCTTCTTATGTTTGAGACCATTTTTTGGGTGCTCACTGCTCACTTAATTGTTTACTTTTTCATTATGGGTTTGGAATTAGGAGTGCATATAAAGACATGAGATAAAACATAGTGTTTCTAAGTTTAAAGATTTCTGAATAAATATAATTTTTTTTTCTTTTAATTTTGGAGAGGAAAAAAAATCGAACTTTAAATGTCGAATATTGTGACAGAAATACATTAAAGCATTTACAAGTTGGTTTGACAAAAAACTAATAATAAAAATTACTAATTTGTTGAAAAAAAAAAGTATAAGTGGAGGATCCTATGTATTGTGATGTATATATGGCTATATCAATGATTATTATCTAGGGTTTGATGGTTGAGGGAGACAACTGATGCCATGGGGATCTGGGAGTCTCATTTTTTCTATAGCCAGTTCACATTTGAGGAACATTCACGGTCGTCAATAAGCCAGGTGGTCCAGTTGCCATTTTCATACTAGATTACTAGACATTTATGATTAATCTTTTATCAGGGTCAAGAATTTCACTATATCAAACACCAATGAGCATGCATGTAATAAAAAATGAAATAAATTAAAATTACTTGGACCAAATCAAAGCTTTCAAAAAACCAACCATGCCAGGGAGGAGTTGAGGAGGTGTGGGGGGTAAAAAATGGCTCAGGCGGAAAACCAATTGAGGAAGCCTTTTGAGAAATTATAAGGGAGAAGTTCGAAGGATTAAATTCAAATTTCTGGAAGAGTACGCAATGAGTCCGAAAATGTAGGTTGTTGATTCGATTTGCAGCTTATAATCAACTTAAATAGATCTTTGAGCGTATGAATATCTTTTGCAAGTGTACAAGTGCACACGAGGTTCAGGTATTATGTCCCCCTCAGTGTATACATCGGTCATCTTATAATCAATAAATTATGCTTCCTAAAAAAAAATATATATCTTTTGCAAGTACCCCCACCTTGATCCAATCAAAGTTGTTAGCTAAATCATCAAATATTATAGAGAAAAGACAAAAAGTTTGAGTGATTAAAAGAAAAAAATGACTAAGTTGCGGAGGGAATCGAACATGAATTAGGAAGGTGCAAGAGTGGCTTCACACAGCCTTGTATTATCTAATGCTTTGAAAAGTATAATGAACAAGGTAGGTTCGAAGTTGAAAACTTGTCATTTAAGGAAGAAGAAACACCTCTCACATTTGGTAACAAGGGTTCCCGGCCCCCTTCATTAACTATCAATGGGAATCATTCAATCCTAGGGGGTTTTGGTTGCTGTTTGTATTTTAGGCTGTAGGAGAATAATAATGAAATGCGTTGGTAACAAGGTAGGATAGAGAGGAACATAATTTGGTTTCTGATATGAGTTTTGGGCCTTGATTTAGTCCAATTCTCATATTCATAATTTCATTATTGGTATAAATTATTGGGCATGAATTTCGAGCTCAAGATCGAAATCACGAACGGTTTAAGTAAAAAACGAGCATTATGTATTGTGGTGTTATTCATAACATCCATGAAAAAATGATTAATTTTCAATTAAAAATCAGACCTAAAACAATGCTTATTCTCATCTTTAAACCATAGATAATTAAACTCAAGTTATTATCATTGTGTTAGAAGCAGACGAATAAATAATCGCACACGTCATACAATTTTCGTCATGTCAAGACTTCGAGAAGGTATATCACACGCCCAAAAAGGACATCGGAGTTAGAAGTCATAGATGATGGAAGTTCTTACTCGATTGATATGTGTGTGGAGGGGGCGACAAAAGATTAAATTTTGGGTCTTCATAACTCTTTGTTCAGGTGTCTGGATTTTGAGTCTATGATGCACTGCCTCGAAGCTTGCAACCAGGAGAACTAGGAAAAAATAACAAGTTTGTTGTCATCATGTTTGAATATATGCTATCAATGTCTTGAATACTAATTGTTTAGCAAACTGATCTTTAAGATTTTCTTAATTGAGTGAAACTTAAAAAAAATAAAAACATACGAATAAAAAATTATCACCAATGTCAAGATTCTTAGTCTTGTCCAAGAGCTTGGAGATGGTATATTATATGGATATCGGGAGTCATAAACGATAGAAATTCTTACCAAGTTAAATGGTTTGCAAAGGGAGTAGCGAGACGTCAAACTTTGAGTCTTCATAAATCTTTGCTCATGTTATTTATTTATTTATTTTTAAATTTTTTTTTACCTTAGTCAGGGTATCTCAAAGGCTTCCAAGACTCAATGACTAATCCCTATGGCGTATGTGAAATGCTCCAACTGTGCATTGCAGCACAATGCCTGACCACTTTGACAACTTCGTGAATTGAACATAGATAGTGAGGTTTCCAACCTGGACGCTGATTCACTGAGTCACTTACCGTGGTTATCTTTGCTCATGTTTTTAGTTTGGGCCTATTATATACTGTCTCGAAGCTTGTGAGAAGGAGACCTAGGGATTATGACAAACTAGTTGCCACCAAACTAGAATATCGACTTTCATTATCTTGAAGATCAATTTTTCGTTTAATGCCACCAACCTTCTCTAAATTGAGTGGAATTATAAAAAAAAATAGAAACATAAAAAAAAAAATTAAAACAAAACAACTTAGTTCTTCAGACGAAAACAGTTCTCTTAGGCTTAGTTTGGTAAAGCTGAGTTTTTAAGTGAAGCTGACTTTTGTTGTACTGTGAGAATAAGTGGCTGCAAAGTAAAGCAACTGAGTGTTTGGTAAACTGGCTTTTTGAAAGTGCTATGAGTACTAAAAGCTATGAGAGAGTGTTTGGTAAACTTAAAATTCAAACGGCTGGAGTTTGTAAATATAGACATAATGTTGGAAGTGATATTTTTACTTTAATTGTTTGATAATATAATGTAATTTCATTCACTTTTATGATTAGCTTAATTTTTTTATATACAACAAAATTATTTTTGAACTATTAATTTTCCTAGATCACAGTGACCATATAGTTTTTTTTTAGAAAAGGGCTCCGGCCGCCTTCAAACCTTCATTAATGAAACTGAATACGGGGGGGGGGGGGGCATAAACCCTCTGTCTATACAAATACATATGGATGAGATAAATATATCAATTACGTCTTTTGCCTTTTTTTCTTATAGTTGTCACTGCCATCTTTTTTTTTCCCTTTTTCCTTTCTTGGGTCCCTGGCTTTAGATTATAACAAGTCCATTAGCAACTTACTTCCGGTCTCTGCCTACTGACATTAAGTATAATCAAGAAGAAACAAGTACAAACAAGATAGAAGTAGATCATTAAAAAAAAAAAACTAAAACGACATATACTGTGGTATAGAGGTAGTGCAGAGAAACCAAAGATTGAAATCACTGAAAATGAAAGTAGATTTGACTACTGTGCCTGTGATCCAAACAAGATAGAGAACAAACACAACATATATGAATGAAGAGATATTGGTTAATTCCGATATGCCTCGAGTCTATGATGATAGACGTGTTGACACTTGACATCAAAACCTTCAACGGAACTCAACTGATCTCAGAAAGAAAAGAAATGCATTCCAAAATAACAATTCTTGGACTGGTAATTAAGCATTCTATATTTGCATTTCAAAATAACTATTCCAAATTGACAATCCACAAAAGCTCAGGAAACACTAAGTAATTAAGCAACACAATCAGATATCTAATAAGTAAATGACTAATGATGGCTTTAGTATCAAGAGTTGAATCAAAAGCATCAAGAACTATGAAATAGAGGGTATCTATCAATTAAAACGAAAGCATTTAACCGGAAAACAGCAAATCAGCTACAACTTTACAACTGTGAGAATCTTGATCTCTGTGGGTCGTTTTCTCGAGCATGTGATGATCATAATTCATAAGTTCATAAACATTACAAATTCCAAAACCAAGGCAAACCCAAAATCACCCATTTGAGATATATCAAATCTTTGATCGAATTTCTGGTTCATATAGTGAATAATTCAATTCAAAAGTACATGGAATCGTATTCATACCTAGTGACACCACCATCACCAAGGTCCTCGGCGTCCTCTGATTTACACACCTTGGAACTCTCATCGCTGAAACGACGCCGGAGCAGTCTCGCATCTCCACCGCTTTGAGAACGACCTTCCCTGGCCATTTTCTCTCAACGACACCACCACAGATATGAGAGATGAGAGATGAGAGATGAGATATGAATCATATCATTCATATGAGAGCAGAGATCAGAGGAGTGGGACGTTGGTTGTCATTATGTAAAAACTATGAGGGCATAAGGGTCTTATCGGATGTTTCATTAAAATTCTGCTACAGTATATCGCGCTACAGTATTTTGGAAAAGCCCTTTGAGCACCTCTTCGGTGGCTTCGGCTTTTGGCTTTAAAAAGCCCAAGCTTCTCCGAGAAGCAGCTATCTTCCACTTTACCAAACACAATTGGGATACTTAGCTTAAAAGCTTTCCCAGACTGAGGCTACTCTCCGTGACTCCGTCCGAATTTTTTTTTGAGAGAAACTCTCCGTCGATATTGATTTGGTTTGTCTGTGTTCCATATCCATCCCTAACCCTCAGTGCACCAATCCCTAATTTCTATCAATAGCGGAATTGGTAGAAGAAGGTGGCCCAAAGCCGGAAGAATGTGTCGGCTGAGAAGACTCGGTCGAAGCTGAACCCAAATTTAGATCTCGTTCTTCGTCATTTCAGGTCAGATATTCATAGCTTCATCCTTTTTATTTCCAACAAATTAATCGGTATTATGCTAGACATTATATGTGATAAACACCAAAGAGGTCAGGACGGTTCAAGCTTCAAGCTTTTGCCCTTTACTTTCCTCCTAGATTAGCTACCAGAATGGATTGTATTCTGATGCCTGATTGAATTGGACTGGACTAGACTGAAGAGGTAAACTCCAATCGTATTCTGAGCTGAAAAGATTGAAAAAATAGTATGAAATGGCTTAAAAGACTGTAATCTCTTCTTCTGGGAATTCCCAATCATATCTAGATCAGGCAACTCTGTGATTACTCGTCGAAACCAAAGACAAAAAAGTGCATGCGTTAGTGTGTTACATCTGTATTTGACCCTTGTGTGATCTATTTTTAGTTTTTTTTTCTACAGCCTCAAATTGGATTGTATTTTTGTATCAGGAAACCCATGTTACTATCAGCTTGAAATTCTCGAATCTAGAATTTTCGGATCCAATTTTGACTATGCAAATGTATAGTTTCGAAAATCATGTTCTCTTGTTCTTTAGTCCTGGTGATGCTTTTTTCAAACGCATTGCATCTTATTGAGTTTACCATCAGTTAATGTGGTTGTACAACCTAATGAGGGGTGGGTGATTACTGATTATACTTTTGATATTGTAATTCGTTTTCTCTGAATTAGAGAAAGTTGCTGGGGTACTGGGTTGGTTGTCAGATTTTTTGAGTTAGGTGGCTCGGCCTGATCATCCAGGTCTTCCAGTTTATCTTGCCTTAGCTATATACATAAATACAATGCCGCATTTGCTTTCTTGATCGTGACGACTGGGGGAAGAACAAATCTACTTCTGCTGTGAATTAGTATTTTTCTTTTTTTGCAAGTTTGTTCTATTTAATTTGTTTCATGCTTCTATTGGGTTGCTTAGAGCCTCTGGGGCGCATTGCTTCATCACACTTAGGCACCTTGAATTCCTGTCCCTTCGACCATCATTAAGTCTTTGTCTCATAACAGTGGATGAAAAGTTCACATATGGCGCCACTTGTTGCTAAAAATGAAACTGTTTTGGTTGGGAATATGCTGCCAATGGATTTATGCTGTGAGTTTGTGGTGTTATGTTGTGAAAGAGTTTATGAATTACATATGTATTTTTTTGCACAATTCATATATTAAGCTTATATTTATGAATGATCAGATAGTTCTACATTCTATCTTCTTCTTTTTAATGTATTTTGGTGTGAAGTTGCTTGTGTAGGAAATCCATAAATCTTTTTTTTTTCTTTCTTGAAGGTCCTTTTGTTGGGAAAGGATTCCCCAGTAAACAATGTTTTTTTTATAGAAAATAGAATAGAGACAATAAGTAATAACAGATTTAAATGAGAGAATTAGAAAGTTGTTTCACGTTCATTGGAAAACAAAGAGAGTCTGAGCCAGCAAAAAAAAAATGGAAAGAAAAGAGATTATCATTCGGCAAGAAAGATAAAAGGGTCATTTCAGGAACATTAGAAACGTTCATTCAGTAAATAAGTATTAAAAAATTAGAAGTAGCGCCAATTTCAAGTAATAGGGGTCGAATGTAGAGTAAGAGCATCTCCAACCCGAAGTCTCATTTTGGGGGTGTCAAACTCATTATAGCACCCCTTCTTATTACTATTCATATGGCATCTCCTGTCATTTCTAACCCAAAGTTTTATTTTGAGGGTGCCAATAATTTCAATATAATATTAATTAATAATTTATAAAAAATGTCTTTAAATAGTAAATAATCATAAAATTCAAACAAAAAAATTTATGTTTTTATTTTTATTTTTAGGCAACCGCATAATTGCGTGCCACGTGTAATTTTTATATAAAATTTGATTTTTTATCTCTATATCGGAAGAGATTTTCTTTGTCACATATTGGCGTATATGAGGTTGTTAAATTTTTTGATAAGATATGATTTCTTATCTCTATTTCGGATGAGATTTTTTTGCCATGTGTTAGCTTATTTGATGTTGTTTAAATTTTGGATACGATATGATTTCTTATCCTGAACCCGGATAGGATTTTTCCGTCACGTGTCACACTCTACAAGCCCTTGAGATTATGATTTTTTTTTATCCGCCACGTGTCATATCTTATCTTCTGATATGCCAAACCTACCTTCCATAAATATGGAGTCCTTTACTCCATTATCTCTCACATATTCATGATCACTTCTTATATTTGAATTCCTTAAATTCTCATCTTCTCTTTGTTTTGATGAAGGAGGAAGAAGATGTCATTACAACAAATCGTCGAAGATATCTCATGGTGGTTGCAGCTTTCTCGCACATCCAGATTATGGAAGAGGAAGAATTACAATGGGGTGATTTATCGGATGTGCATAAGTATGTCCCCACAACTAGAGAAATTATGGATCAACGGCTGAATGCTCTTTACTTCCCTGATCCTTGTAGGTATGAACCTAATGTGTTTTGCAGGCGCTATAAAATGCAACCATGAGTATTTGACCAGTTGATGCGTGATGTAGCCAACCATAACCCCGTACTTTGTTAAAAAAAGACGCTCTCGGCAAACTCAGCTTCTTCACCGAACATAAACTTACATACGCTATGAGGATGCTCGCATACGAACCATCAGTCGATTTATTTGATGAGTTCCTGTACATAGCGGAATCCACAACACTCGAGAATCTGCTACATTTTACTAGAGCAATATGGAACGTGTATCACGAGGAATACCTTCGCCGACCAACGAATGCGGATTTGCGGCAGCTACTCAACTTAATTGCAACATTGGGATTCTTGGAAATGGTGGAGAGCCTTGAATGTATGTACTGGCAATGGAAAAATTGTCATGCATGCCGGATGACACGAACAATATACAGGCTATAAGGGAAAATCGACAATCATTCTATAGGCGGTGGCGTCCTACAATCTTTGGATTTGACATACCTTTTTTGGACTTCCGGGTTCCTTAAATGATCTCAACGTCCTTGGATGTTCATTGTTGTTTGACGACATATCGACATATGCAAAGGTGAAGTGCCTCAAGTTAAGTACGACGTATGTGGTATGTAAGACGACCAATGTTATTACTTAATTGACTAGATCTATCCTAGATATGAGTCTTTTGTCAAAGCCATTAAAAATCTCACCCGGCCAAATACATTTTACAAAGATGCATGAGGCGTACAAAAAAGATGGGGAGAGAGCATTTAGCATTCTTAAAGCTCGTTTTTCAATTATACGAGGGCCAGATCGTGGTCGGAGTAAAGAGAATCTCCAGTACATCATGATGACGTGCATTATTTTGATGATAATAGAACATGAGCGTGAAGAAGATTAGCTAGAGCCGTTCGGCCTGTCATATATCTTTGCTTTCTTCGGAAGGGTCGGAATATTTTCTTGGTCAAACGGTTCCAGCTTATCTTCTTTGTGATCATCTTCTACTATCATCAAAATAATGCACGTCATCATGATATACTGGAGATTCTCTTTACTCCAACCACGAGTTGGCCCCCGTATAATTGAAAAACGAGCTTGGAGAATCCCGAATGCTCTCTCCACGTCTTTTTTGTACGCATCCTGCATCTTTGTAAAATGTTGTGTATTTGGCCGGGTGAGATTTTTAATGGCTTTGACAAAAGATGCGCATCTAGGGTAGATCTCGTAAACTAGGTAATAATATTGGTCGTACTGCGTACCACATAGGTCGTACTTAACCCGAGACACTTCACATTTACATATGTCGTCGAACAACGGTGAACATCCAAGGACGTTGTGATCATTGAGGAAACCTGGAAGTCCAAAAAAGGTATGCCAAAATCAAGTATCGTAAGACGCCATCGCCTCTAGAATGATTGTTGGTTTTCCCTTATAGCTTGTATACTGTCTGTGTCATTCCGCATGACAGTTTTTCCATTGCCAGTGCATACAGTCAAGACTCCCTACCATTCTCGGGAATCCCCTTGCTGTAGCTTTATCGAGTAGCTGTCACAAATCCGCCTTTGTTAGTTGGCGAATGTATTCCTCGTGGTATACGTTACAGATTGTTCTAGTAAAGTGTTGCAGAATCTCGAGTGTTGTGGATTCCGCCATGTCCTAGAACTCATCAAATAAATCGATTGAGAATCTGCATGCGAGCATCCTTAAAGTGCATGTGAGCTTTTGTTCGGTGGAGAAGTTGAGTCTGCTGAGAGCGTTTTTTTTTTATAGAGTAAGGGTCGTGGTTGGCCACGTCACGCATCATCTGGTTAAACACACATGGTTGCATTCTATAGCACCTGCGAAACATATTAGGTTTATACCTGCAAGGATCAGTGAAGTAAAGAGCTTTCTGTTAGTACTTCATATATATTACATGCCACCAAGCACAATCAACACACTCCTAACGGGTCCACATGATGTGTGGGACCCAAGCCATGACATGTGGCACCTTGCCTGACACCCGAGCTACCTCACCGTGGTGGAAGCCAACCAAGACCTCGCCGACAGGCCTCCCATTCTTGCCAAAAGGCTTCGCGACAAGTATTTTGTTATATTTGTAATACTAGCATCCCACATGAGAAATGTATAAGAGTGAGGAAGCCTCCTTATCTATAAAAGGGACTCCTCACTTAGCAAATAGAAGATCCCTAATATGATCTATGAGCTTGTTATCCCATCACATGAGCTTGTACTTCTCTCTCAGACATAGTGGACATTCCAAGTGGATGTAGTCTCTCCTCACGGGAGAGGTGAACCATTATACATCTTGTGTCATCCATGCATGCACAACACTTAGTTTCTACACTAAACACTCGTACATATACTAAGGACTATAGTCCATGCATAAACACTTTCAATTGCTGATCCATAATTTCTCTAGTTCTAGGGACGCAATTACGCCCATCCGATAAACCACCCATTGTAATTCTTCCTCTTCCATAATCTGGATGTGCAAGGAAGCTGCAACTACCATGAGAGATCTTCGGCTGTTTGTTGTAATGACATCTTCTTCCTCCTTCATCAAAAGTTTCCTCAACCTATTCATGACTAAAACAAACAAAATATATCAAAACAAAGAGAAGATGAGAATTTAGGGGATTCAGATATGAGAAGTGATTGTGAATGTGTAGGAGATAATGGAGTAAATGACTCCATATTTGTGAAAGGTGGGTTTCGCAAAGCAGAAGATAAGATATGAAACGTGGCGGATAAAAAGAATATCGTAATCTCGAAGGCTTGCTAGAGTGTGACACGTGGCGGAAAAATTCTATTCGGGTTTGGGATAAAAAATCATATCTTATCCGAAATTTAAACAACGTCATATAAACCGACACATTGCAAAAAAATCTCATCCGGGATAGAGATAAAAAATTATATCTTATCAAAAATTTTAACTTCATATATGTCGACGCGTGATGAAGAAAATCTCTTCCAATATAGAGATAAAAAATTGAATTTTATATAAAAATTACATGTGGCACTCAATTATGTGGTTGCCTAAAATAAAAACATTAATTTTTTTTGTTTGAATTTTATTATTTAAAGACATTATTTATAAATTATAAATTATTATTATATTTAAATTATTGTCTAAAATTACAAAAATATTGTTTGGCACCTCAAAATGAAACTTTGGTTTGGAAATGATAGGAGGTGCTATATGAATACTTGAATAGTAATAAAGAGAGGTGCTATAATATGTTTGACATGCTCAAAATGAGACTTTGGGTTGGAGATGCACTATGGTACAAATTTCAGTCTTTTTTTTCTCGATTAAAATTTATGTTATCTTTTTGAAAAAATGACAGTAGCCAATAAAACGGACTCGGATCCTCTCCTCACCAAGAGGAGAGAGATTGCCTCACCAAGCAATCTCAGCCCTCCATTTCGAAATGGAGGGCCAAGATTTGTTGGTGAGGAAAGGTGAGGAGAGATTGGTGAGGAGAGGATCTCAATCCCAATAAAACCCTGAAACCTCACTATTATATTCAATTCATGTTCGGCATACCCAACACAACTCTGGGCAGGACAACACAGCCCCTACTCCAGTGACTCCCAACGACAACCGTTGCTTTCTAGGGAACCCAGGTATTTAATTGTTTTTATTTCTGAATATCTGATATTTCTTTCGTATAATCCGGAGCGAAACACTCATTAATGTATCAAAATATGAACATGATTGGACAGAGCTCGATTTTCAATTGCGAGTAAGGTTTAATATTGAAAGTTGAAAACCAGAAGAAGAAGAAGAAGAAGAAGAAGAAGAAGAAGAAGAAGAAGATGCAGCAGAGAAAATTAGCATCGTCAGGGAGGCCTACTGGAACAGATGGCTCAGATTTTAACTACCGCATGGTTGTTGACTCTCGTAAGCTTCATAATCTATACTCTAAAAGCACCTTTCCCTCTTCCCTTCTCTACAGGTTTTCTCTCACTTTCTCTGCAACCAAACAGATCTATAGGTTCCCAAAATCTTTATGCTGGATCTTTGTATAATTCATCTGGTTTCTTTGAATTTCAGGGTATCAAAAAGTAGCTGAAGGGAAATCTCGTCTCTACGCGCTTATTCTCATTCAGGTACGCACACCTATGACATGTTTTGGCATTGCAATGTGTACCGAGCTGTACTTCTACCAAACAGGTTTCGATTCTTTTCTTGTCTGAAGTACATGTTTGATAGGTTGATATTTGGTAATGTACTTAGATTTTTGAAGTGGCAGTTTTGTCGTGTAAAGAAATTTGATTCTTTTGATGAGAGAGGATATTGCTTGGCATTTGCCAGTTTGTCAATTTGGTTCGTCGCTTGCAATAGAATGAAATAGAGTTCAATAGTCTGAGAAGTTCAAACAGAAATGAGCAATCAATAGAGAAATAGGACAACTTGTATGGTTCTGGCAGAGTTTATTTCCACGGACGAAAACCTACACTGAAAGAATCGGATAGTATTGTTGCTTCTTCTCTTCCTCAAACCGTATCTGTAATATGAACAAGCCCTTTATGCAGTAGAAATAAATTGTGTAAGTTGTATCTTATTTGATTTGTGTTAGATAGGGAAAATTCGCATTTGGGCACATACTGCAGATGGATTAAACAAGTAGGGTGAATCCCAGTGACCAACTTTAAACATTTCGGTTAGATTTGTTTGTGTCTTTGTGATATATTTCAGTTTCTTTATCATTGTCTATATTAGATTTAAGTCCAACTGGTTGCATTCTCAAGTAAAGAGTACATGGCATTAACGATATCACATCTATTAGATTGCTTTAACAAACTGTAGCTGTGGTGAGTGGTCCTATTCTTAATTATTGTTGATGCTTCAATTTTCATGAATCTCTCTATCCATCTATAAAAGGATTTATTTTATAGCTTTTTCTTTGTTGCTGCAGGCTGTCTTTCTGTTGATAGGAGTCCTATATACATTTCTTTTTACTTCCAAAGGGGAAGGTCCAAATGTGATTGCTATCTCATCTATAGCTATTGGTTCTATTTCTCTGATACTTGGGGACTTAGGTAGATATACGAATCTCGTATTTTTCTTCCAAGCTAGTGACTTCATTTTTGTATCTGCTCTTATACCACAACTTTTTGTTGAGCCAAGGTCGAAGGCGTAGCCGAGTGACTTTGTTGAAAGTTTACATGGTTGCATCATCTATTGGAGTGCTTCTTTCCATTGCTTGTGTTGCTAAGGGAAATGTAACATTAGAGGTAAATTGTTATTTATTTCAAGTTTTGAGCATAATTGACGATTTGTTAGAAGGTTAAGATACTTCTCAAGTTATGATTTAAGAGATTCTCATGACAGAGAAAGTTCTTTATTTGTGACAAGAAATGCCTAGCATTGCAAAACTATACATTCCAAAATTGTTTGTTACTTTCTTGTTTTTGTGGATCTTCTTGATTGTTGTATGAATGTCAAATAGGTTTTCCAAAATCCCAGTAACTGGGAAACACACAAGTTTGAACTTCTTGAGGCTGCTCGCACTGCAATTGGTGAGATCTATACTTCTCTTTGTTCAATGCTAATAGAACTAAAGCTGGATGAAGTCTAATGGTATTCATGTTTTAAATTTCACAGGATTCCTGGTACAAATATTTACAGTCAGCACAATTACTTCTCTAATCAGTAACATGTCTCCACCGAAAAGAACATCTTAGCCTCAACCATACCAATGACATTTCTTTATCAAGATCTTTTAGAGTTCAAATTTTACAATTCGGGGATGATAATTTGATTTCTTCCTAGGTAGTAAACTAGTTGTGTTAGGGATCTGATTACAGTGGAAGAGAATTTGAAAGTACACACACGGGAACTTATTAAGGATCATTATTTATGTTTTACATACAATACTGTAATTTGATCCATTAATGGAACTTTGTGACGTACTCTCCTGCCTCTTATCTCCATCGCACCCATGAAAAAATATGGTGCAAGAAAAATGACTGGTATGTGTCCCTCTAGGATGAATTGGGATGGGGGTATTGAGTATTGGGTTATCACTCTGAGGCATCAATCACATATCCCTTATATTTGCAGTATGACTTTTGTATCAAAATCAAGTACTGTAACTTGATGCCCACATGGTTCTCGACTTTTAAAGGGCACATTGGGAGGGAAACCACATACTACCACACAACCTTATGGATGAAAATGGTGTCGACGCTTCACACTAAACTTACATTCCCTACAAGTGGCAGGGTCCATATCTTCCCCCATAGGAAATTTGAGCTTCCCCAAGGACGTATTTTTACATGGCAATAGCTTCACAGATCAAATTCCTACCAGAAATTGGCCTCCTTTGTTGCCTGCAGAGGTACATTCCGAGGACAATGGGATTCAGGGGAGATTTTCTTCAGACTGGCACGACACTCTTCCTAATCTCAACTTCAACGACATTGGCCTCAGCCAATGCATAACCAGATCCTCTCCGATTGTAATATCCAATGCTTGCCATAAGAAACAGAATAACTTGGACAAGTTCCCCTCTTTAGAATAGCGTGTCTTGGCATTGCCTTGAATTCATGGAGAATGGGAGCTCAGAGGTAGAAGAGGTAACAGAAGCACCCAAGAAACTGAATTTTGTTCAGAAGCTAGACATAGCCATTGATGTTGCTTGTGCATTACGTCATCTTCATAATCATTGTGAAGCACCAATAATTCATTCTGATCTATCTAGAGCCAAGCAATATGTTCTGTTAGATAACCAGTTGACCGGACATGATTCAGACTTTAGACTTGCAAGTTCCATTGTGGGAGAATCGGTTAGCCTGGCCCTTTGTACCTTAATAGTTTTGTGCAGATGTCTTTTCCTGAGTGAATTGCTGACATTGCAGATTCTGGTGTACATCTTCAAGGGGGCACCAACGAAACTCCTGATCAATGCAGCGCAAGAGCTCAAAAGATTAAAGAGTTCTTGAGTTTGAAATTGTGAGTTTTGATGAATTCCTAAGACAATATGTTGCATATAAATTGCGTTCCGTTGGGTATAGTCATAATCGTCTTGAATTGGAACTGTTGTAAATATTTTTGTTCCGGTAAGAGTGGGACTGGTGCCTCTTGCTTAATGCTTCATCACCCCTCTTTTTCCTCCTTGTGAAGTCTTTTGGTCGTAGCAATATAGCAATTAAGGATGAATCTTCCGTAAACTTCCCCATTCACTCTACTTATTTCCCAAAGTAGATTTGAGGAATTTGAGTTTCAAAATTTAACAATTTAAACTAAAAAGTAAAAATGCCAAATTTAAGGGATTTCGATCAATTTGTTTCCTTATTTTTCTTCAGGACAAAATGAACAAAAGAAAAAAGTAATTAGACTGCAATTAACAAAAAAAAAAATGGCAGGACTGCAACCAATATTTATGTAGCAAATTGAACCTTGATTAAAAATTTAAATACCTCTTTATTTTCTGCATGAAACCAGATCAATTATCTATTATGAAGTGTGTCAACATAAAGGGATTGGTCCTCCTTCTTAAGCTATTGATTTTCCTAAGAGAGCTGAATGAGCTAAAAATTCGTTGAACACAAGCCGAACTTGAACTACATTTGAAGTAGAACTCTAGGACATTAAAATTGCATCTGAGAGTACAATTGACAAGTGCATTAGTAAAATTATATAAAAACAGGCATCATTTATTTGAAAGGAAACAGGCATCATTAGTAAAATTATAATAATAACCATCCCATTTTGTCAGTGATTTTCAGTTTTTTACCCTCTATTAATTTTTTTTTCTCAATTTTTTCTTCTAAATTTTATTCTATTTCTTTCTTGGTAAATTTCAAAGAGTATAGAGATGGAACACAATTTGTCACGCCACTGTTTTATTTTTATTTTTGAAGACGGTGAAGGGGAACTCAAACTTAGTATTTCATTCTCATAGAAATACCATTAGACCAATAGTTGATTGATGAACATGTCAGCGTCCAAATCCGCCCAGGAGCCTATAACTGGAGGTGTTTCAGTTCTATTAGGACTATTATTCAGATGAAAATTATTACTAATATTATTGTTATATGTTATATGACTTTGTTTTTAACATGGCCGGAGCTTATCTAATAGATCAGTGGTTATTTCCTCTAACATCTGCGTTGCTGCCATCCAGGTTAATCACGGTTTCTTAATTTCAACAAGGAAATCATTCAATGATGACCAGTGGGCAACACCGCAACACCTTGATCCATATGTATGTTTCTAATTAATGAGTACTTTGTACAAATGCATATTTTGTAATTTGTAGATTGCTTCTTAATTAGATTACTGTTATTTTTGTCTTTCACTGCTGATTCTTATATTTCACTATGAACATATAGTTCTTGAAATGTCATGTACAGTAGTTCAATACTTCAATTTGCGTCAGCTTTATTTTGGGGGTATTTCTAATTCTGAGACATTAATATAAATTTTATCACTGATAGTTTATGTGCGTGTCTAGTGAAAAACATACAGTACGTTTGAAGCATGTCATTATATATTGAAAAATATTATGCGTTTATCAGAAAGATGACTTCAAACTTTCTGGTACACATATGCACACAGCAGATGATGCCTTGCAACAAAAGAAATACAAGGATATTCAATCCAGTAAAACTACCAGAACTTCCATTTGATTCCATAAGTGAGATTTTGAGCTGGTTACCTGTAGAGTGTTTGCTAAGGTTCAAGTGCATGTGCAAGCAATGGTGTTCCTTGATTCAAGACTACAAGTTTGTTCTAAAACATATGGAACGGACTAGTCCAATGCTCCTTCTTTATCCTTGTAAATCCAACGATGCAAATTTCGAGTTTGTTTCAAGTTCGGCAGGCTTGTGTATGGAGAAGAGTGTTAGTAATTCGAGAATTTTTCGCATCAGAAACCCTGCAACCCAACAAGTGCTTTACCTGCCTGATGCACCTCCATATACTACCACAGTGGACTTCGCTTTTAATTCATTCACCGGTGAGTGTAAAGTGCTATGTGTTTATTGGGAAAAGATTCATAGAAATGTTGATGCCAAATTCGGTTTCAAAGTTATAACTATTGGGAATGATGAGCATTGGAGACCCTTGGAGATCCCCGACCAAAATAAGCTACGTAACAAATCGGTGCTGCAAGGATGTAGTACTTCAGTAGATAAGGTTGAAGGGGTTTGCCATTTGTTGCAAACCATTAGGGTTACTGATAATGAAGAAGATTTGTACATGGAAATTCAGTCTTTAGATCTATGGAGTGAATGTTTCATCACTAACACTCTGAGCCGGGGAGATTTCTCTGACTTCAACAAAGTTACGTTTCTTCTTTGGAATAACTGCTTAACTGTCGGTTATGCCACAGAGACATCCCTTGAGAACTTCTTGGTGTTGGAAGAATATAAGGAGCGCAATTGGTGTAAACACATGATCATCATTCCCTTGAAAATACCGAATGAGCTTATTCCAGTTTTAAAAAGTCAAAATCGATATGACAAAGTTCTTACTGCTGAATTTGATTTGCATATCAGTGGAGTGAACTACAACATTACGTATGTTGGGAAAATGGAGACAAGCAAGAGCTATTGCAGATCAGGAACCGGGGAGGTGTTACATAAGCCAAGCCTGATGACTCTCAAGGGAATGATACCAGAGAATGGTTAATTATGAGGACAAGAATGAAGAATACTAGAGCAGTTTTAACCTCATTAAAATTTCACATGCGTGGGTTTATCTAGCTAGCTTGTTAACATGCATTTCATTTCTGTTCATTTTTTAAAATTTTGTTATATTTATTATTTCTGATCGAAGTGAAGTAATTAAACTTTAATTTTAGTCATGGCAGTTATAGTTTCTGAAGTAGTATTGTGCGTGAATCTTCTAACTTGTGAGTTATAGACTTTTAACATATTTGATCACATTTGATCATATTTGATATGTACGAGAGTGATTGCTGTAGAAAACTTAATTAAGTTTATATCTCATTATTCTCATATTATATGTGATCATGCATGCACGGTAGGTAAGTAATTAACAACCATTATGTTGGAAAAGAATTATGGACCTTGTTTTTTAAAGAACAATTATGGACCCTTGACCGATAAGGACGTACTACATTGGAAAAATATTTTCCAATCAGTTCTATCACTCTATTAGTCCATCAATTGCACTACAACACAAACTATCATTTCCGACGATCCCATTTGGTCGGAATCTGTATTTTTTGGTCGGCAATTTTGTATTCCGACGAAATTCCATCGTCGGAAGCTGTCGGAAATAGTGTCCTCGGAAATACTGTATTTCCGACGCGTCGTCGGAACGAGTAAAGCTATTTCTGACCAAATATACCGTCGAAAATAGGGACGCCCATTTCCGACAACGACATATTGTCGGAAGTGGATGAGACCGTCGGAAAGACTGAACCTATTTTCGACCATACGTACCGTCGGAACAAGTGACGCCCATTTCCGACAACGACATATTGTCGGAGGTTGTCGGAAATATTTTAGATATCCCAACAAACTATTTTAATCGGAAGTGTGCGTCGGAATTATTTAACATTTCCAACAATATGTGGTCATCAGAAATATATTTCCGACAATAACATATTGTCGAAATTGTCAAAAATATTTTATTTCAATTATTTTGCAAACTTTTGGTATTCCAACAAACAATTGTAGTATGAATTATTTAACATTTCCGACAATATGTGGCCATCCGAAATTGTCATAATTGTTATATTTCAATTATTAGGCAAACAAATTTGGTATGACGTTTACGTATTCCGAGGAAAATATTAATTGGCAGTGTCAACATTTCCGACCATATATGGTCTGTCAGAAATTGTCAAATAGTTTTAATTCAAAGTCAGATCGGACAATTTCGTAAAATTTGCCGGAAATAAAATATTTAAACTATTTATTATAAATGTTTAAATTAACAATATAAATAAATTAAATAAATAGATGATCACTTTGGTATCAAAATATAACTTACAAATTCATTAAAAACCAAACCAAACCATGCCAAATTCATTAAAAATCAAACCAAACCATGCAAAAAAAAAAAACAACAAAACAAACAACAACTTACAAATCAACAACAACAAATAGGACAACCCTTCCACAACCAAAACAAAGTGATAATTTAACTTAAGTTACACACCAAAGAAAAAACAGAAACAAAGAGTTCCCATGAATTAAGTAATTAACTAAATTTTTGGCACTCTTCCATTGTCATCGCCAAAGACTTTGTTATTTCTTAATCTTGGGCAGATAATTCTTTTGTTACTTCATCGAGATTTGTTGTAGTATCCCCCTATTAAAAAGAAGAAGAAATTAATGCAAATCAATTAATAAAATTAGAAATAGAGTTAAATATTTAGGGTAAGCAAAACAATAAAACACACAAGAAAACAATCATACTGTTGGTGCCTCTTCGGTTCTCTCTGCTAATAGTCCTTCAGGACCTCTCTGTTTTTTTTGTGAGGCTTCCTGTGGTTCAAGCAAGCATTATGGATCTATGACTACTACTACTGCACTTAATTAATCAACTCAAATTCTCAGTGGACATGTCCTCTTGTTAGACGACACCACGTGACCAGCTTTTCCCACTAATCACAATCCTTATTCCTTAATGATTTAATGGTGTTGTTTAATTAAATTAAATAGAAAAAAGGTAGCAGATTTAGCGGGTAGCAGAAGCACCAAGTCAAATAGACGACTCACCGGTCACTCAGTCACCACTCACCACTCACCACTGTGCATACTAATTTTTTTTGAAGTTCGTGCTTTTGTTAGAAACTTCTCTCCCTGAATCCTTGATATATTTTTAATCTTATCAATAATTATTCTCCCACTCCATCTTTACGGCACAGAGATCGAAGCTACCCATATCTTACATTTTTTTTTGGTTACTTATTGCACGATTTGGTTACATAGGTATAGACAATTGCACGATTTGATTAATTAAATATTGTTTAGGGAGAATGGTCACTGTGGTCACTGAACTTTGCTAGATTTGACACTTTGGTCACTGAACTATTATACCGTCTATCACTTTAGTACATCCGTTAGTTTTTTCCGTTAAAATGATATTTTTCCGTTAAATTCAGGGGTATTTTAGGTATGTAAGACCAAAAAATTATTAGGGAGAGAGGTCAATTTAACGGAAAAAATTAACGGAGGTACTAAAGTGATAGACGGTGTAATAGTTCAGTGACTAAAGGGATATTTTCGAAAGTTCAGTGACCAACGTGTCAAATCTAGCAAAGTTCAGTGATCAAAGTGATCATTCTCTCTATTGTTTATTTTTTCTTATTGCTAGTTTGTAGCTACTAGCTAGATGCCGGAAAATTCTTACATGCTGTTTCTGCCGTTTCCCAACTGCCCGGTAGCGTCGCACTTGGGTACCTGAAAGCACAAGATTGGTCAGGGGAGGTCGGCGTGTACCGACCGAAGACCCTCCGACGCTCAAGTTAGTACCGATAGGTCTAAGAGCAAAGTGTTTGGGATTCGGAGAGAAGGTACCTGAATGAGGAGTGAAGACTCCTTATATATGAGGTGAGGTCGGAGACAAGCTTCCCTGGCGTGGGGGACATCCCCTGACACGAGGAATATTCTTTGGTCCACTACCTCGATGTGCACATCGAGGGATGGCGGCGCCTAGTGCAGCATGGGCATGCGACCTAGTGCGATCTGCGAGGTAGTGGACAAGCACGTGTGCCAGGTGGCCGTGCCGGTACCGGTGGGGCTGACCACTCTCGGTACCTGGTCAGGAGACGTCCATGTGCAGCCGGAGGGAGAGCTTGTTGTCGGTACACCCGACCTGGTCTTACCGGTACCGCTGGGGTACCGCTAGGGCTTTGACCGCGGCCCGGGGCATTGCGGGGGAAGATGCTCGGCAGGGGATCCCTACCGAGTCGAGATGCCGTTGGGGCGAGGTATGTGCCGCCGGGGCGTTGCGAGAGGTTATGTGCTCGGTAGGGGACCCCTACCGAGTCAGCATACCGATTCTATGTGACGGGGCTCATAGGCAGGCTGCTCCCGGTGATAGTGAGCTACTTCGGGCCCTGCACGGGGCATATCCCGGTACAGATATGAAATGGTAGCAACACATGCTCTACCTATCCATGCCTCGTCTTGCTGAGGCTCTGGATGACTAACCGGCTGACCTGGTTTGGTTGTTTTTTAATTTGTTTATTTTGTTCTCTCCTGGACTGGTTTTGCTTTTAATTTGTTTATTTTGTTCTCTCCTAGACTGCTTTTACTCTCTCTCTCTCTGTCTCTCTCTCTCTCGGAATCTCTCTCTGTCTATTGTATTTCTATTCTTCTTCTTTCTTAATTAACTCTCTCTCCACCGTCAGCCACACAACCTAATAACCCATTACCAATTTACCATCCCATCTTCAAAGAACCGAAATCAATGAAGCACAAACATACCGCAGATCCATACTTCATAAATTCAAATTTTGTTTTGTCTTTTCTTTTTTTCTTGATATGGCTAATACAAATTCAAAGCACAAAGTGGCATGCAGACGTTGTAGACAGTAGTAATTAGTCCGCATACAATATCACACAAGTCTTAGTCCTTAATTAATTAGGTATAATTTTGATTACATGATGGCACAAGGGCAATGGATTTGCTCACCAACAAAGTTCTTTGGTGATACCACCATTCATTATAGAGCTGACACGTGTAATCATACATAACCCCAGCTAACTATGGTTAACGTACATAGGTAACATGAATGAGACAAAAAATTAAAACATTCTCCCATTCCATACTTTTCTGGGAAGTGGGAATCATCTTCCCATTTAGGGCTCGGCAACGGGCCGGGCCGGACTTTAATTAAATAAATATATTTGCGGGCCGGGCCGGGCTTTAGTTCTAATTTGAAAGCCCAAGCCCGGCCCTTTGAAGCGGGCCGGGCCGGGCTTGAGCGGGCCTCCATAATTTATCGGGCCGGGCCTAATTACTTTTATTTTTTATTAGATTAAAATAAAAATTTATGTGATATTAAAAATAATCAATTGAGATATAACAAGTTAATAACTAGTAATGCAACATATAAAAAAAATGACATACCATGTGGATGAATGATATGTTCATAATTTCACATTATTTTATTTCATTTTTATTTAGTTTTTATGAAGAAATTTGGATAAATGATGTTGATTTCTTGTAATTCAATATTTTTAGCTTCCGAGTGACAAAATATGAATATTCACCAAATATTCATCTAAATAAAAATTTATGCAATTCCAATTGAAAATGTAGACTAACACCTTTAAGTTTATCTATGAATATTTTCAGAATTTTTGAAAACTTCTAAGGTACCCGTTTCTAATTATAACATCAACCTAAATTGTTTTTATTTAATGCTGTTTTGTAATAAATAAATATTTTGAAAGAGTATTAGTAATAATATTTAGAGCTATAATGCTACTAATTAGTGTTCAATGATATTAATATTTTGTAATTTGCACTTCTTATTATTATTTTATAGAAATATTTTTACTATATACTTATGTAACAATTTAATAATTAGTAATGCAACTCATATCATAGGCGCTTGTTATCCAATGGTGGATCAAGGTCGAAAAAAAAAATGAAAGTGGCTAAGATTTTTAAGACATGCTTATCTTATTCCAATATTTACATCCAACAGTTACTTTTCTCAATTTAGTCTTCCTTCACCTTGTTGGTTATGATAGGTATACACTTGGCCATATGGATCGAGATCCAAACGAAGACGAAAACAGCTAATATTTTTACCATATGCTTATCTTATCTCAATATTCACATCCAACGGTTAATTTTCTCAATTTAGTCTTGCTCCACCTTGTTGGTTTCTTTAGGTATATATTTGTTTACAACCAATGAACATATAAGACAATACTAGAGACATATAGAGATTTAGTGCGATCCGAGAAATTAAAAATGTTTAATGGAATATTTGACTTTACTCATGTATTCAACGAGTAGTAATAGGCACCGTGTCAAAAAATTAGCCTATTTCATTATCATTTCGACCTTGGTCAATGTAGTCAACTCTTATTTATTATCATTTACAAAAATATCTTTTACGCTAATTTTGCCTTAACAACTCTTTCCAAAATCCGATTTTCGTGCCCTCCACGACCACATACTCCCATGACCGAGATCTATATACCTATGTAAAAATTTGTAATCCCGGATCTTGTTTAAATGTAGTTGCCCATTGAGAACTCTAATTAATAAATATAGGGGTATAAATGACTATTACACTTGACTATGTGGATCGAGGTCCAAACAAATACGAAATAGGCCAATTTTTTAACCATAGGTATAAAATATCTCAATCATCACATCCAACGGTTGATTTGCCAAATTTTGTTGTCCTTAATGATATGGTTTTTGAATATATACATTTCTTTATAACCAATGAATATAGTAAACAACACTAGTAGACATATCGAGATTTTATGCGATATAAGACATCAAAAAATATTTAATTGAAGATTTGGCTTCGCTCATGTATTTAATACGTTGTAATAGACATTGTGTCAAAAAATTATCATCTTTCATTGTCATTTCGACCCCGGTCAATGTAGTCAACTCTTTATTTATTGCCATTTACAAAAATCTCCTTTACGCTAATTTTGGCTTAACAACTATTTCCAAAATCCGATTTTCGTGCACTCCGCGACCATATACTCCCACGATCGAGATCCATATACCCATGTAAAAATTTGTAACCCCGGATCCCGTTTAAATGTAGTTGCCAATTGAGAACTCTAATTAATAAATATAGGGGCATAAATGACTATTACACTTGATCATATCGATCGAGGTCCAAACCAAGACGAAAGCGGCCAATTTTTTTACCGTGGGAGTAAAATATCTCAATCATCTCATCCAACGGTTGATATGCTAAATTTTGTTATTTTCAACGATATGGTTTATTGAATATATATATTTTTGTTATAACCAATAAATCAAGGAATATAGGAGACAACAGACAAAAAATATTTTGTTTAACCAATGAATGGTTTGTAAATTGTAACTTTGTATAAATTAATAAGCTGAAAAATAATATTAATAATATTTTGCCATTTTAGACTATAATGTTATTAATAATAATTTTGTATGTAATGCTATTAATATTTTGTAAGCATAATATTAATAAGATTTTGATCAATTTCAAATTATGAATTATAAGTTAATAATATTTTGTAAGAATAAAAATAAAAGTAGTAATTTGTACTCCTTATTAATAAATATTTTGTATTATATAACATATGTTATAGTCTATAACATAAAATACAAGATATGTATTAATATGTATAAATAATTAGGCGAGCTTTTTCGGGCCGGGACTACCGGCTTTTTTCGGGCTTTTGTCGGGCCGGGCCTACGGGCTTTTTTCGGGCTTTTGTCGGGCCGGGCTCGGGCTTTTTGCGGGCTTACTACGGGTTCGGGCCGGACTTGGATCGTTCGGGCCAGCGGGCCTCCACAGACCTCGGGCCAAATGCTGACCCCTATTCCCATTAATCTATTCTCTCTCTCCATTATCATCATTTTTTTTTCAATTGAATGATCATCATATTTATATCTCTCCCAACTCATACCTTTCGAGACATTCCCAACTCATACCTATAATGAAAAAAATATTATATAGATGTTGCAAGAATTCATATCTAACATACATTTTGCGAAATATTCTTCATAAAATCCTCTATCACTTTGATAGTTTGATAGAAAAAAAAATACAAGACAAACAAAATTGCAAACCTATAAAAAATAAAATGACAACATAACTGGAACTTCTTTCCAAATTCTAGCTAGATGCAGTAATGGTGCCTATGATTTCGATGGATTTGAAAATTGAAGTTGGCGAGCTGGTCCTTGAAGTCTTGGTTGGGTGATTGCCTATCAAATTTTTGACATAATTAATAGTTATTATTTAGATAAGCAAATTTACAAGTAATAAAATCATAATTATATACAAGAGAGAGCAAGCCTGCGAATACATAAGTAAGTAATCATATATCATCGGTCGAAGGACTTGGTAACCAAGTGATTGATTAGGAATTGCTGTTGGTGGAAATCCATAAGGAAAATGTGAGAGAATGCTTTGAGCACCAGAAGTTGTTGATGGAAATCCATGAGAAAAATGTGAGGGAATGCATTGAGCATCAGAAGTTATTGGAAATCCTGGCTTGTTCAATTGTTAGAAAACTTGAACGTGTTCATGTGAATTTGTATGGCCACTCATCTCATGACCATGTGAGTTAGTTTTGTGGGAATCTATAACATAATATTAGTTATTAGAATGATTAATTAATTTTGTACAGATGAACAATATATAGATATGTGGCCAGTAATTTTGTCCTAACCTTTTGTTTTTGATTGAGCTTTCCTTTTCTTTGGTAAAAATTGAGCATTTTGATCATTTGATATTGATGGAAGATGTTGTTCCTGCCGTTCTGATGAAGATTTTTTTTCTGGATTGCTGCTTCAATCCCAAATCATTTTTCTTCTTACCCTTGCTGCAAACTCTACGTCTCTTAGTTTTTGGATCTTGCAATACCAGATTTGCATTATTTTCATTCACTTGATCGCCGAAATCCATATCACCATTTGTTTCATGTTCTTGTTCAATGGATGAATTACTATCCAATACTGCTTCCAACTCCAACAGTTTTGACTTCACCAGAGCACATGATTGCTTATCCTTTGCACCTTTTGCTACAATTCTTTGTGCTATATGAGATAAGTGACTATATAGGAGCACAGAAGATGAACTCCGATCACTTAAATTTGTTTCCCCGTAAGATTCAAAATCAACTCCATCTCTAGTATCTCGTCTCCATCTCTTTAAATAGTACTTGGATGGTAGTGTTGACAAGCCTAACTCGCGGAACAATTTTAATGCATGTGAACAAAGAATCCCTTCAAACTGAAATCTTTTACAACTGCAATTAAGTGACTAATTTATTTGAAGGAGAATATACGAGTGACATTCTCAAGTTCGGATTGCCTGGTCTGTGAACCACATATGTTTCTACTATCCCATCATCACTTTCTAGTTCCAATCTCAAGTCCAAACACTTTTGATACTCTTCTTGAAAATAATTGAACAATTTTTGTGTGTACATCTCTGCTGCTTCAACTTCCACCTTCTAATTAGACAAAAAGTTGCGCTTTGTTTGTGTAGTTGCAACTTCAGCCAACCTTTCTTTTTCTCTCTGATGAACTAGAGCACACTCATGTTGGACAACCCACTCACTTAGAAAATAAGGTTTTTGGAAGAAGAAAACTTTTTCAAGTATTTGTTTATACTCTCACTTCTTTGCGTGGTTGTCATACCTACAAAAGAAATGTATGAAAGTTTCATAAACATAATGTGGTACAGAATTATAAAGATGAAACCCAAGAAATTAAGTTTGACCTTAGATTGAACATAGGTTGTCATACCTGCACAAAAGTTGGATCGACCATAGACTTGTGCCCATTTCTCACGCAATTCATACAACTCTTTTAGCCAACTATTTTCTTTCAAATCATAATAATCAAGTAGATCTTTCCAACTTAATTCAAATTCTTCAATAGTCTCCGGATCATATACACAACTTTTGAAAGCTTGTGAAAACGTCGAGAACTCCGAAAAGACTTGGTTCAAGTGTTTTGCTGCATTTCGATATATATGCCACAAACAAAGGCGATGATGAGAATTAGGTAATACTTCCCTAATTGCATTAGAAATTGATGCAGCTTGATCTGTAAATATGGTCTTTGGTTTTTTTTTCCTCCCATAACTTGTAGAAAAATATCAAAGAACCACTTGCATGCATCTGTTGTTTCAACATCTAATAATCCACAGCCAAATAAGATTGTTTGACCATGATTATTAATTCCAACAATTGGAGCACAGACCATATTGTAGTTGTTAGTTTTGAAGGTGGTATCAAAGACAACAACACCACCAATATAGCATAATCACTCATTGACTTCAAACTTTGTCACAACAAATTTTCCATCTTCACCAAGTTTTATCTGAAGCATTGCTTTACATCCAAATCTTCTTTCTTCTCTTTTTTTCTGAGGCGTGTTCTTTTTAGTATAGAAACCTTCACATGAGCAACAAAACTCTCTTTTCCACATTACACCAGTATGCTTATCTTTGTTGCTTCTTAGTCTTCGCACACCAAAACCAACAACTCTAGCATATGAATTATAATAGTCATATGCATCTTGATCATTGTCAAAAGTCATACCAAGAACTAGAACATTCTTACCATCCATAGTACATACACGTTCTGCACCAGAATTCAAGTCTTCGTCATCACCAGGTTCTTGAGCATCATCTATAGGTTCCTCAATTTGCTCACCACAAATCGGTTCATTTGCACATGCTCCTTGCTCATTCTTATCCGTGAGACGTTGTCTTGAATTGAAATCATCGTCTTCATTTTCCATGAATCTGTGATGCAAACTTGTGTCCAAATATGCACTCTGTAGAACAAAAAGTGAAATAAAGTTTACTATTTTTCTGGAAAAAAAAAAGGTGAACATTCGATTAGAAAGGTTGAGAGTAGAGGAACTTACGACAGATAAAGATGATGATCATTCAATTGAAAAAAAAAATGATGATAATGGAGAGAGAGAATAGATTAATGGGAAGATGATTCCCACTTCCCAGAAAAGTATGGGTCGGGAGAATGTTTTAATTTTTTGTCTCATTCATGTTACCTATGTTAACCATAGTTAGCTGGGGTTATGTATGATTACACGTGTCAACTCTATAATGAATGGTGGTATCACCAAAGAACTTTGTTGGTGAGCAAATCCGTTCCCATGGCACAAGCATGAGAATTGTCATCGCTAACACATAGGTGTACTTACTTGTTGTCCGAATAAAATAAGTTAAAGGAAGAAATAATTCAGAAACTTGCAATTTAATATAAAGGGATTGAATTTGCTAGTTGGCACCATTTTGTGTTAGATTCGAAGCATTCACATGAAATTAGCTTTACTAGCCTAAAATAATCACCACTAGATAATGATTTGCAATTTGCTCGTTGACACTAGCTATTTTTTTTTGGTTACATGAAATTAGCTCGTTGGCACCGGCCATTTTGTGTTAGATTTGAAACATTTACATGAAATTAGATTTACTTGCCTAAAATAATCACCACTAGATAATGATTTGCATTTTTTATTCTAATTCCACGTCGGTGATGACAGACATGTTTCCATTTAGGAGGACGTTTGGCTGCCTATGCCCTTCAGCTTCAAACTATTCTCTCCCCCTAAGAGCAGTTTCACCCGTTGGGGCTCTCGGTCAGGGTCTCTAGGGCTCTTGGTCAGTTACTATTTATGAACTTTTTGATTGTTGCTTCCACCCGTTGGAGCAGGGCTATGTCACTTTTTTTTTTACATTATTGAGAAGAATATATTGTTTTATTTAATTTAAATGTGAAATATTATTTATTGAAAAAGTGAAAGACCATCTAGTACCCGAATTTGAAGGTTTCTTAGCCATATCAAAAACAAAAATTTGAGATGATAGAAAAATTTTGGAATACTTTTTTTTGCAACTAGCAATGACAATTTTGGTTGTGAAATGTTAAATGAACATCCTAGGTATTTATAGACATTTGTTACCAGTTTTTTTTTCTTAATCTAACCGTGGGGGTGATAAATTTGTAATGTTTTTCTTCATTTAATTTTGTTTCTACTCTTTTAGGTTTATGGTGGGGGGAAAAAATTGACGGCGAAAATTGCATTTATTGTACAATTTAGAAAATTATATAAACATAGTGATTCCTGTAGTGTATATTTTCTCAACTTTAACCTATACAACACAAAATTTCAAAAAAAAGTTCGTTTTTTTGTTTTTTGGGGTGGGTGGAGGGTTGAGAAATATTTTTTTCTTTTTTTGGGGGAGGATGAGGTGTTATTGTAGTTTTAATATGTTTTTCTAGGCCATTAATTTTAAATCCTTTATCATCCAATGGTTACAATTAAGTAACTGTTGAGTCATTTTTTCCAAGAAGAGCAACTGCTCTTTTGATAAAAACTCATGTGAGAAAAAGATGCTATGGGGTCCTCCACATGTATAGATTGTCAAGTGGCAACTAGGTCAACAAAGAAGGCCAAAAGTGACCTACTGATTGCCCCAAGGGAGTTTGTGCCATGGCTAGAAGTGAACGGTGGGAATTGATTTTTCCATGTTTTATACTTTATGGGGCTGTATCTAGTTGGCAACCAGGCTAGATTAGCCCAGTGGAATTGCTCTAATAAGGCTGGTACTGAGGATTGGAAAGTCATGAAACTAATTGATCAGAATTCAATGGAATGTATTATGCAAGTTATTGATGAGCTCTTCACCAACATGGCCAAATAACTGAGGTATTACTCTGCATCTTTAACATATTTCATTGTTCATAAGCGGTGTTGACTAACTGATCGAGGACCTATTAACATTGGCCAAAATACTGACGGCCGCGGCCGTGTGTTGCTTAATTATATATGCTCTGAAAATAGTATGGACCGTATACTATGGGAGAACTCAAGACTCTCTCTACTCTAGTATTTTCAATGTGAAGAGTGACTACCTTGTGCCAAGAACCACAAATCAGAGACATCTTGATCTTGGCTCTTCGTCAAAAGGACCTTGTAGAGGCAAGGGCAATTTGTGGAATAAGGTCTGGAAAGCTCGCATCCCCGTCCCCCAAAATTCGGTCCTTCATTTGGAGATTGTTAAAAAGGCATCCATCATTGCTAGCAGGTGTGCCCTAGCTAAAATAATCCTGATATTAATTATTTATTTTGCAAGCACAAAGCCGAATGTGACGTGCATATTTTCAGACAATGCTTGGCTTTGGAAAGTTTTTGGAATGTATGCTCCTTGGGAATGCTTTTCAATTTGCACCCAACAAGTAATATTATTGATTGGATGTTGGAGGCGCTCCGTCCTCTACTCTCAGTAGTGAGCTTTTTGATAAGTTCCTCACTTGCCTTTGGACTATTTGGAAGGAATGAAATAATATTATTTGGAATGAAAGTGAGTTTTCCACTTTATTTATGGCAACTTGGGCTACTAATCAGTAATCACCTGCAAGTTTATCAGAGGCTATCAAGAAAGTGACACTATCTTTCATGGTAAGAGAAATTTGGAATAATACTTATGTCTGACCGTTCATCTTTTAAATCAATATTTCAAGATCATGCTTGCAAAAAATCATTCAAAACGAAAATCTTTTACTTATGCAATTGCATTAAACAAATGGACGGTTATTAATGAGAATATTAATTTTCACCAAAACCGTTCATTTGTTTGATATTAACTTTCAACAAATTGATGAGTTAATAATCTTCAATTTGGATGATTTTTTACAGGCATGATCTTGAAATGTTGATTTAAAATATGAACGGTTCAGATCATGAAAATAGATCATCGAATATAACAAAAATGAGAGGGGTCGGACATAAGTTTTTTCCATTTTAATATAGCTTACCAACTTGTCATATTCCAAGAAATATGTCTTCCAAACCTTAAACCACTCCCATGCACCATAAAGTACAACACTAAGCCAAATTTTAATAAAAGTCAAATTATGTATAAAATTATTTTGATCATATGTAAACAATATTAGACTCAAATAAAAGATTTTGTTTGTAACAAAAAAAAATGAAAAATCTTGTTGAGATCTTTGCAATGATGTAATTTTTATTATTAACAAAATTAAAATGTATAAATTTCGAGAAGAAAAGATATTAGGTTAAAAATATTATGAACAAAAATGGAATTGTAAGATTGTTTAGTGAAGTTAAAATGGAAAAAGTAGAAAAAAAAATGGAATATAATATAAAAAAGTTGGATTTGGCTTATGGTTTGTGTAAGACCATCTCCCATGGAGAAATACCTGCTATTGTTAAAGATATTCTCTTCGAGGATTTTTGTAATAGCACTCGAGGTCTTGGTATTACGTCCCCCTTGATGTGCAACCATTTTCATCTTTAATGAATTTATTTTTCTTAAAAAAAAAAACACATTGTTCATCTTTCAATTAATTATTCTGTTTTGAAATTATTTTGTTCAATCAACCCGTGAACTCAGCGCCTTGTTGCTGCTATTTAATTGGTTGCAAATATATATATGTATATGGGGCCAAGACCATATAGTTTTTTCCCTTTAAATATTTCGTTAAGTGCTTATGTGACATGAGTAAAACTTGTAATTTGGTGACTAGAGTATGTGCAAAATAGTCATTAAAAGATTTTTTTTACTATTAAATTCAAAAAATAAATATAAATAATTATGCAAAAAAAAAATTTATATTAACATAATGAAATTAGAGTTTTTATCTCCAAACATTCAAGACTAAATTTGATTTCATTGAGATTCTAAAATAATTTTGAAAAATCATACAAATTGGTGTTGAAAAAATTATGGATACTATTTTTCAAAGAAATCATGCTATAATAAAAAAAAAATTCTCAATTTGACACAATTCACTCATCAAGTGATATTTCTGCCGCTATTTTGTTTGATATTTTTTTCACGAAGCCTGTTTGTTTTTTAATTTTTCTTTTGGTTATGTAATTTGTTTTCTCAACTAATCTATGTGTCATTTTTAATTAATATGAATTAGTCATAGTTAATATAATTATTTTTTTTGTTGGTAAGTAGCTGAGGTTACTGGAAGAAAATGTAGAAGATGAGAATTATCTCCACTACTATAATTGGAGGCCTAGACTTTTGGTGTCAAAGGCTTCACAAATTTTTTTTTCCGAAAATGTCCATGACAAAGACAATATTTGACTTAAATAAGATATATCAGGAAGGTTTATCAATGTAAAATACAAAAACAAATATAAAAAAAATGAAAAAGAGAGAGGATAAAAGTGCACGATCAGATCATTAGATGGAGAAAGGAAAAAAAAAGGAGGAGAAACTGCTTCTGCACGATCTCAAGAGGAAACTAGAGATAGGAAGGGCGCACGATCTCAAGCATATGGAGACAGTAGACTACGTGGGAGTTGATCAGACTGCTTCATACTAAAGGAGAAACGGAATGCAGAAAGGGGAGAAAGCAAAGTGAAACCCAAAAAGAGGAAAAAATCGATTCAGAGCTTGAAGATTTTACCAAACTGGTGAGTCTAGCTAATTGTCATTGAGTCATTTTGGGTTTCCTATGTAATCGAATTTTTTTTGGTTGGTTTTATTTCAATTTTACAGGTATCTTTAGTATGGGTAATTTCTGGTTTACTTGCTTTCAATTGAATTCTTTCCTTTTTGTTTGTATTTTTTCTCTCTCTAATCATGTTTCACTTCTCTTGGTTTAGGTTGTTGAAGTGAAGCTTTGCATTGATGACCTCTGTTAGGCTTTTTTATTTTAATAAGTATTTCATATTCTTTGTTGTCTCAATGCAGCTTCAACTTAATTTATGAACAATATAGATCTTAACTTTTCATTTGAATTTCAATTTTTGGATCATTTTTCTATCAATAATCTTGGATCGGTCGGTGGTTGTCCAATATACAAAGTAACAGTTTAAATTTTGGGTGGTTATGTCAATTTGTAGGTGCAAGTTCAACAACTCGGGAAATGTTTGATCTCAGCTTCAATAATGTTACAGTTTCTTGAGGTAGTTGCATATTTGAAATACTTATGAGAGAGAACCTCCTTTCATATGGAAAATTACACGGTATATATATAAGAATGACAATTTTTATATTGCTATAATATCTTATAGTACTCTGCTATCAGTGGTTGTTGTCTTTTGGAGCCCACTCTCTTCGTTTGTCTCTTCTTTTTATCGGTTTAAGGTGAATAAAATTGTGCAAGAAAATGATGTTTGAAATTACAGCTAGGCATGAGTCCTTAATCTTAAAGATGAAGGGACGCAATTATATACAACTTAATTATGAGGGCTGGCCAAAGTGCAGAGAGGAAATTTATTCCCCGTCGTATTGCAGAAGTTGGTGCAAGGCTAAGGCAAAGTTGAAAGGTGTTGATTGTTGAAGGAAATGTAGGGAGGATCTATAGAAGACAAATTTATAGGGATAGCCTTGATTGTGTGGTACTTGAGGAGAAACCAAAGTAAATTTTGTATAAAATTATGAGTTGCTATAAATTTAAACTCCCATTGGAATGGGGGAAGAGATAGCATCAATGATTCAGTTGTATTATGAGTTAGCTTATGTAAAAGATATGGTGATAAATGAATGTACTGCCAAGCAACCCTAAATAGAAAAAGGAATCTGATGGAGCCTATGGAGATTATGATCTTAATAAAAAAACGAAGAAAAATAGTTTTATTGAAAGTTCTTATGAAGAAAACAAAAATGTGGGCAATAGAGAAATGCTCTTGACATATGCAAATGTAGTTTGCAATTTTTCTATTGCACGATTTCATTTTTGAAAGTTGGTGTTAAGACTAAGGTCAATATGTTGCCAATAAAAAATACAAACTGCACCCGCGAGCGCTGCCTTTCGCACTCGCAAAAGTGCATGCAGGAAGGCTAGCCTGAATTAAGAACATTTTTTTGTATATGTATGTTCTTAAAAATACTAATGCGTGAGAGATTTTAATGAGAGAGATTTCATAATGCTGCAGTACTAACAACCAAACAGAGATTCGAAGATCAACCAAACCAAGTATAAGTGCATCAACAGTAACAATATTACATCAAAATAAGTAAATAATTGAAAGAAAATGTTTCGCATGCGCATAAAATTAGAATCATATGCTCTACTTTTTGCATTCCTTTATATATTTTAAACTTACCATCAAAATACACGTACAAAAAAATATAAGATCGACATATTAAATATGACGATGTAGAATAAGGAAACATTAAACGCACGCGCGAGTACGGCCTTTCCGCACGCGTATAGCGCGTGCAGGAAGGCTAGTTTATATAAAGTTATTTAATATTTCATGATTATTAAAGTAATAAAATTCGATTATAGTTGATAAAGACTCTTCTCTTAAATATAGTATAGATTAACATTTTTTTTTTGATATAAGGATAACAAAATTACAGGGAATATAAGTACAAGCAACCTAAGCGAAAGTCATGGACAAAAGCAGTAACCTACTAATTATGTCTGCTACCTGCAACAATCACAAAATACTTATAAACCAGTCGGAAGAAGTGGACTAATGTCTTCACTTCTTCTCAAAACTAAGGAATATAAGTACAAGTAACCTAGGGCGAAAGCCAGGACATAAGCAGTAACCTACTAACTAGCCCTGCTGCCTGCAACAATCACAATAGACTTATAAACCAGACGGAAGAAGTGGATTAATATCTTCACTTCTTCTCAATTCTAATATAATGGTGGCCTCGTTAAAACCTTGTTTGGATAAAACCCAATAGGACAAAACTCCTAACCGAGGAAAGAGTACCACCAGCATCACCGTTGTGGTGATGCACTTCAGCAGTCCAATTAACTGCCTCAAAATTGTTGCCGATCACGGTCCCTAAAATCATCAGAACGTGAATGGTGCAATCCAAACACTCCATTGTAGTGGTAAACGATTGAAGATCCAAATACATAAAACTCCCAGAAGCCCTTTTTGAGTTGGAAACTGTCAAACTTGTACTTAGCAAAACCGCCCAAAGCTGATGTGGATGGAACCGTCATCCGTTACACTCCAACTGCCTCATCCAAGCCAAAAAACTGCCGATCACCATCCCGAACACCACCAGATCGAACATGACTGGTCCAACCTTGAAGAAGACACAAAGAAATAACGTTCATAGATGAACTCTAGTGACTGATCTTCAAACAAGAAATCATTGAATGAAACTTGGACAGAATTGTGTAGTAGCCTTAGTTCTGGCATTCATGTCAATTCGCTCATGTGCTGATATGCAGTAAATGTTGAAGTTACAAAGACGAAAAACTCCAGATGCCCTTGTTACAAAGAAAGAAAGAAATAAGCACAATTAGAACAATTAAGTAATAAAACCAAAACAAGTATTGTTACTGTAATTAAATTGTTGTTCATATCAATATATCATAGGATCACAAAACCTTTCACAGTACAAAACTGTGAAGAACAAAGTCACAAACACTGCCCAAAGGCCAAACAGAACTGTCTAGATAACTAGACACTATCTCCATGAACATCATGTGAGAGAAACGTGGGGGAAGGGGAAAACGTAAGGGGATCTCCTTGCGCACAATTAAGGAGTAGAAAGGGAGAGAGAGGGTACTTCCCTTATCGATCAAACTATGAATATATGAACAGAAAATTATGAAACGGTCTAATTGCGGTCGATGGGATGCAATAATTAAACGCGTAAAAATATCGGAGGCAAGAGAATCAGATGCGCAAGGAGAGGAGAGGAGAGGAGAGGAGAGGAGAGCGTTCCTATGAAATGACCATAGATTAACATGAAATGCCTGTTGTCTTTAACTATGGGGTTCAGGTACTACATCCCCCGCTGTATTCTTCCTCTAGTAATAATTTATTGGGTTCCATGACCCGCTTTCAAAAAAAAAAAAATATATAGTATAGATTAACAAATTTTTTTTTCTTGTTCTCTATATTTAATACTAGAGTAGAGAACCATTTAATTGTGGAAGACTGGAAGCACAGTATTTGTTCCTCAGATATAGCCATCAATGAAGAAGAAAACCATACGCCACAGTCGCTCATCAAGCAACACGAACAGACCCCATGATAGAGAAGAAGAGCAGAACAATGACGAACCCAAAAAACATGATGAGCAGGAACCCTACATTCTGCAATTGCCAGACTACATCATATTCGAGATCTTGCGGAAAATCCCAATCTCAATGGTCATCCAATGCCGGTTGGTGTGCAAGTCTTGGCTCCGCTTCTTCTCGGACCCTTATTTCACCAAAACCCTATGTTCCAGAACACCCACTAGCCTTATCGTCTCTGGCCCATCCAATGACCACTATTTGGTCGGCCTCGATGAGTCGTCGAGACCACACGGAGATGTATCGGAGCTGTCTAGTTATCGTGGGCACTCTACTGACATAGTCGGTTCTTGCAACGGTTTCCTCTGCCTATATGATTCCAGACGTAACCGTTTTTACTTATCCAATCCCATTACCGGTGAGTCTCTGGCACTGCCCAAGCATGATAATCTTGATCCTCACTGCGGGTTTGGGTTTAGTCCAGTCAGCAATGTCTACAAACTAGTTCTATTTAGTTTCTATTATCATTATCCCATCCTTGGAGACGGTTATTATGATGAAGGGGAGGTAATGGTTTTGACGGTTGGCTCTTCAGTTTGGAGAAACGTTGGGAAATGTGGATACCCTTTTGGGTATCAAGAGTACGGAATTTATGTTAATGGCTTTCTTCATTGGGTTTCTTTTGGTTTAAATGTGATAGAGGCCTTTGATGTAGAAATGGAGCGTTTCCAATCGTTTCCACCACCACCCCCACTGTCTTTTGAAGGAACTTCTCATGAGGATAGGAGTGCTTCTAGACTCGTAGTCTTGAGAGGTTCCCTATCCCTCATAGTTCCTAACCGCGACAATGTCAGTGTTTGGGTGATGAAGGATTATGGTGTGAAAGAGTCTTGGACTAAAGAGTTGGAAATTGAAAACGATAATTATTGGCATATTCCTTGGGTATTGAAATTTACAGAGGAGGGGCAGGTTTTGCTGGTACATCGTCATCAATTGAAAGCTTACACTCCTGGAAAGATGGGCTTTTCCAAGGTTGAGGTTGATGGGTTACCTGAAAGAGTTGCTACGGCAAGTGTCCATATTCCTAGCTTTGTTTCGCTTAAGGATATCATCAGGAGTTAAGGCTTCAAGGTATCAATATGCTGTAGCTAGTTAAGTAGTTGGCCTTTCATCTATGTTCAATTTTAAATTTCTGAAGTCTTAGTTATACAGTGATAGCATGCTTATCTAATGCAGAAGTTACATATTTTGGATCATCATCGAGCTTTTTCATGTGTTTTGGCTTTTTCTATTAATAACTCAGTTATTGGTTTTTGCATATCCAGCTTTCCTAGTCCTAAAACTCCCCTTCGGAAACAACATGCATATATATATGCTTGCTATATATTTTCTCTTGGTTGATACCATCTTTTGTTGCACCTGATTCCTTTTATGATCTATTTGGTTTAAGTAGTGGAGTTAAAACTATGATTGTGTGGTTGTTTAATCTATGCACAGTTCGCCCTTGGCCGTTATTATGACTTACCAATACCTAGGCATAGTGACATAAAATTTGGTGGGGTTTTGTTGTTTATCCTTTATTCAAGGACATCGGTGGGTGGTAGGGTTATTCTGTAGTTAGTATTCCATTGAAGTGAAACTTCCCAAGTCTCAAATTTCTTTTTTATGTCTCTGTTTCGTTGTTGAGGATGCTTGGCCTTCTTTTGATTCTTCTACTTCCTGGTATTGGCATATGAATTGGCTTGAACTGTGTAAGAGATAAAGATATGAAGTACTTCGGTGGTTGTTTATAACATGTCGATCAAATGTACAAGTTCCAGGTTAAATGCTTCGTATGGAAGTTTTTTTTTTATCTGTCATGTGTGATAAAAGTACCGTGCCAATGTCTTTTCAACTTTTATCTTTTCAGGTTGCTTTTAATTTAAATGAACATGATAGGTAAAGGGGAAAGAAATAAGTTGTTATACATATAAAACTCAGACTATATCCGTGACATGATTATGCATATGAGTGGCTTTGAACTCGAATCTCAAATGCATATATTTTTTTTTTATTATAACACACCAGTGGGGGGAGAAGCAACAGCCGGGCCTTCTTCTTTGAAGCATATCGCTGGTGTTCACCCTTCCATGATCCACCAACCAACCTAAAACGTGAACCTTGGATGGGACTTTTGCTTTCCAAATGAATGTAGCAAGTGGGAAAATTGAATCTGGATTCTCATCAGTTAAGTATGTTTGAAAGGACTGGCATGAGAATTGAATCTGGATGTTGTATACCATTCGTGACCGTCAGTTTTGCCTTTTTGGTTAACAAACAAAGAATATTAATATTGAAAAAAATTACAAAACTAGATGGTTGATTACTTGATACAATGTAACATTAATTTGTCTATACAGCAATTATTATTATTATTATTATTATTATTATTTTATCTTATTCTAAACTTTCTACTGGTTATGGGAGCACATAAATGACATTATTAATGATTTTTTGCCTTGTTGCAGAAGCATACAAATGGAATCTGAGTTGTAGTTTGATTCCCTCAAGTATATTATGCGGAGATGTAATGTTGAGTATAAGGCGAGTTCTTGTTAGTGTAGTTCTCATGAAATGTCATAGTCTGCTCTTTCTGTGTGCCCCTCCACTCCAACGGCTTTTATCATGTATGACCTTTGCGAGAATTCAAGAGTCGTTCATGAGGTTTCTGGAATCTTGTTTTCAATTTTTAGGATGTGCAATTTGTTTCTGACAAACTATTTTCTTGTATGAACTTTTATTCCTAGTTGGTGGTCTTGATGGCGATATTACCCTACAGCTTTTTTGTTGAATACAATTTTATAATAGTAAAGTAGATGCAGTTTTTAGGATATGCAATTTCTTTCTAAAAATCTATTTTCTTGTGCTACCGGCTTCCCAGGCAGATGTCTTTTATTCAATTCATGAATTTCGCTAGGAAAGCTCAATTACATTCTGCAATCTGCATCTTTTTTGAGTTTTACATATATAAAACGATATTACATCAAAGCATTTAGGCCATACATATCTTTTTTCTTCCCATAGTAATAAAATGATTACAGTCCGAAATTCCAGAACAAGCCTGGTTGAGGAGACTCAAGCAATGTCCGATGACTGACGAGACTCTTGAGGGATTAGTATATGTTTATGACTAGTGAGGGAGACTCTTGAGTAATATTGGGATTATATCTTCAATTCTTTACTATGAAGACATAATAGCTTGGCATATATACCCAAGAAACTATTCACCTACACGTGGTGTTTTGGCCTCTCACACATTGAATGATACATTGAAGAAGCTTACGAGTATCTCAACGAATATTAACAAGCTCTTGTTAATATTCATATAATGTGTCAGTGAGGCCTTTATAAGATTGTTTTTGTTTAACAGAGAGATTTATAGATAGAATAAGAATGTTTTTGGTTTTTGCATATACCCCTTTGGTTTTCGCATGCTTGCTATTTTTTTATTTTCTCTTGGTTGATAGCATCTTTTGTTGCATCTGATTTTTTTATGATCAATTTGGTTTTAATAGTGGACTTAAGTTAATACTATGAGTGTGTGGTTGTTTTGTCTATGCTCAGTTCCCCTTTGGCTGTTATTATGAATTTATGATTACCAATACCTAGGCATAGTCACATCAAATCCAGTGGTGTTTTGTTATTTATCCTTTTTCCAAGGACCTCGTGGATGGTTGAGTTATTCTGTAGTTAGTATTCAAATGAAGTGAAACTTCCTAAGTCTCAAATTTCTTTCTTTTTAAGTCTGTTTCATTGTTGAGGATGCTTGGTCTTCTTTGGATTCTTCTACTTCCTGGTATTGGCATATGTTGGCGTGAAGTCTTGAACTGTGTTCGAGATAAAGATATGAAGTCGTTTGGTGGTTGTTTATAACATGTAAAATGTACAAATTCCAGGTCAAATGCTTCGTATTTTTTTTTGGTCAAATGCTTCGTATGGAAGTGTTTTTTTTATCTATCATGTGTGATAAAAATACCGTTTAATGTTTTTTCAACATGTATCTTTTCAGGTTGCTTTTAATTTAAATGAACATGAAGGTATAGGGGGAAGAAATAAGTTGTTATACATATAAATTTGCTGTTCTTACAGCACTTAAAAGCTGACAAAACTCAGACTATATCCGCTACATGGATATGCATATGAGTGGCTTTGAACTCTTTAATCTCAAATGCATTTTTTTTATTATATATTTAAATAGTTACAATATGAGGATTATCATTAGCGTGGAGGGGGAAGGAACTAATGTTAGCGTAGATGTAAGCATGCATTACAATTTGTAATGTTATTCTTCATTTTAATTTTGTTTCTTACTCTTTTAGGTTTATGAGTTCTGGGAGCTGTTTCTTCTGTAATTATTCTGTGTAATGCTTGTCAGTTATGAAAATTACATATTATTGTACAATTTAGAAAATTATATAAACATAGTGATTCCTGTAGTGTATATTTTCTCAACTTTAACCTATACAACACAAAATTTCAAGAAAAAGCTCTGTTTATTGTTCTTTGGCATGGTTGAAAGTTTGAGACAGATTCATTGCAACTTGTTCTGGAAAAGGCTGAACTGCTATCGTAGTTCTAAGATGTTTCATTGTGTGTTCATCTGCGTGTGTTTATATTGTTTTTGAGGTTGTTCACAACGGGAAATTATGAAAAAGCAGATAGTATGGTCTTGGCTTGCAATCTAGTTATGGAGTGGTTACTTCTGGATATTGTATTCCATTCATTTTTTTTTGTTTTTTAATAGAAACAAATTTTATTGAACAAAAGGAAAGGTACAACAAAGAGATGGTGGACAAGAAGTCCACAAAATAGGAGATTAGGAGCCGAACTGCAAATCAAGGCTCCAAACAAAACAAACCGAAAAAAACAAAGCTAGGAAAACACACAGCTCCCCTACAAAGAGTAGGGCCCTAGATTACAGCAGCCTTCCAATCTAACGGAATGGAAGAAAGACTAGTCTTTGAAAGAACTTTGGCTTTCTTCCCTTTCCCAAAACTGGCACTTTGATGACTGAAAAGAGGATGATTTTCTTGTCGACCGGTTGAACTAAACTTGTCGACCGGTCGAACTACCTACTGGAATCGTCGATGCATAAATTGACCGGTCGAAGTCCACATGTCGACCGGTCGAACATGCTACTGGAATCATTACCACATGTGTCGACCGGTTGAACCCCCTGACGTGAGAAAAGTCTCACTGTCCAAACTTAAACAGGATTCCTCCTATGCTTCTGCATTTATGGCCAAAGACTCATTTTGCAAAGTCTGTTCCTTATGCAAATTAGAATCGAGACCATCCTACGCTAAGGACACAAAAGAAACTATTCCATTCTTACATCGTATCCAAGGAAATATTTGTGGACTCATTCATCCATATTGCAGACTTTTCAGATATTTTATGATTTTGGTGGATGTATCGACATAGTGGTCACATGTCGCTTTATTGTCTACACACAATGCTGCTTATGCAAAACTTATAGCACAAATTATACGTTTAAGGGCTCACCACCCAGATCATTCTATTATGTCAAATATGTCTTGACAATGCTAGAGAGTTTACATCACAGAAGTTTGATGATTATTGCATTGGGATTAAAGTAAACATCATGCACCCCATATGCATACATGAAATGATCTCGCAGAAGCCACCAATCTCTGGGCATTGGTTATGCGCACCAATCTCTCATTATCTGCATGGGGTTATGCAATATCGCATGCAGCTTTCCTTATTCGTTTCAGACCCATTACCAATCAACCGTTTTATGTGTACCAGATGGTAACTGGATATGAGCCGGATGTCTCACTTTTACGCATATTTGATTACACGTTTTATGTGTCGGCCATATGCGCCCCCACAACGCACTTAACTGGGTTCTCAGAGTCGTTTAAGTATTTATGTTGGTAACGAATCTCCAACTATTGTCTGCTAATTGATCCTTGACAGGCGATCTCTTTACCACTGAATTCGCGGATTGTCACTTTGATGAGACAGTCTTCCCTTCGTTAGGGGGAGATAAGAACAAGTATGTTCAACAGTAACGAGAGGAATTGTCATGGTCTGTCCCCACTCTGTCTCATCTTGATCCCCAACTTGCACAACGTCTTAGTAACGTGCATAGTATACTTAATATTCAGGACGTAGCAGATTTGATGCCTGATGCGTTTTCTGATATTGATAAAAGTGACGAGATCAAATACACCAGCTGCACACATGCTTGTAAGGTTGGAAATCCCCTAAAGGAAGAGGGGATATGACACCACTACACCAGTCTCTGGTGATCATGGTGTCGCAACCACCATAGTGGAAGTGTGGTTGAGGTCGTGGTTCCCTAGAGGAAGAGGGTGAGACCATTTGGTTCGATGAATACTAGGGCTGGGCATTTACTGAACCGGAAATCGGTAACCGGCCGAACCGGACCGGAAAAAATGGTTCGGAAACCGAACCGGCTAGAAAGAGAGAAGAAAAATAAGGCAACAAAATCGGACCGGTTTAAAACGGTTCGGCCTCGGTTTTGGAATTTGAACCGACCGTTTTGACACCGAACCGGCCGAATTAATTTATATATAAATTTTACTATTTTTTTTCCTTTACCGACAGCCCCTCTCTTTTTCTAACTCTCATTCTTTTTCCTTGTCTCACACACACTCTCTCTCTCCTTTTCTCAATTAACAATTTTTTCTCCCAACTTTTCCCTTCTTTTCTCCTTCCCCTCACGTGGTCACTCCCTTAATTAAAAACTCACTCTCTATCCTTTTCTGACACACACTCACCTCTTCTCAATTAACAACTATCACTCTCTCTACTTTTTTTTTGTTCCCAGGCGTGGTCACCAGTCCCCACTATAACTCTCTCTCTCTTTATTTTATCTTCTTCTTCTTCACGTCGTCTTCTTCTTCTTCCTTAAAGGCTGAAGAACAACCAGAAGAAAGCCAAAACTCCAGAAGAAGCCCAGAAATCTCATCCAGCAACCGAAAGATTCGGGGTCACCGATACCGAACCGCTCCGACCCGATATATCGGGCTAACCGAAACAGTCGGTCCATCCCATTCATTGTCGGTTGTCGTTGAAGTTTTCCGCTCACCGACGTCTCCGGTTTGGGCCTCAACCCGACCCGCACCGAACCGTGCCCACCCCTAATGAATACTCGCCAAAGGAAGGAAGCGAGTTTGGCACAGCCTAATCCATTCATCATTAATACATGAAACTTGTCTAATGAGATATCTCTGATTATGTCGACGAATCAATATTGGGGGACGCCTCAATGATCGAACCAATTTCAGAGAACAAAGAAATCTCGATAAATGCATGCATGCTTGAGACAAAATTCATGATGATGTATTGCTCAATAGACTATAGAGCAAGATGACATCGAACCACGCTCGATCTATTAAAGAATATCAACGTAGAGCATATTGGCCTAAATGGAAAGAAGTAATCCTGATTGAACTAGATTCATTAAACAAAGCAAAAAAAGTATTTGGGTACGTAGTGGTAAAGACCCCAAGTGTAAAGCCTATTGGAAATAAATAAGTCTTTGTTAGAAAGCGTAAAGAGAAGAATGAAGTCTTGAGATATAAGACTCGCCTCGTGGCGTAAGGTTTCTCACAACGCTCTGGGATTGACTACGAGGAGACATATTCTCCCGTAATAGACATTATTACGTTCCGCTACCTTGCCAGTTTGGTAGTTTATGAAAAACTTGACATGCAGCTCATGGATGTGGTTACAACATATCTCTATGGGGATCTAGATTCAGAGATATATATGAAGGTTCCTAATGAACTTAAATTACCCAAATCAAGTGACTCTAAACCACAGAGTGCGTTTTCGATAAGATTAAAATGCTCACTTTAAGGATCTAAATGACTACTTGATTGGGAAGGGATATATAAATAATGATTTATGCCCATGCGTGTTAGGAAAACAAGTTCCGGATTTGCAATTATTATTATCTATGTTGATGACATAAATTTAATTGGCACTCTCGAAGAACTGAGAGATATTGCTACGTATTTGAAATCCGAATTTGAGATGAAAGATCTTGCGAAAACTCAGTTTCTAGGCCTTGTGCTAGAGCATCGAGATAGTGGAATATTAATCCACCAATCGGCTTATGTCCACAAGATGTTAAGGAGATTTAACATGGACAAAGTACATCTATTTAGCACTCTCATGATCAATCAGACCCTGCATCCAATGAATGATCTATTTCGTCTAAAGGATGATGACGAATAAATTCTAAGGGTCAAAGTGTTATATCTAAGAGAAATATGCGCATTTATTGTACTTAAACTCAATGCACTAGACATCTTTTTTGCTGTGAACTTGTTAGCTAGATTTAGCTCTGCGCCCACGCAACGCCATTGGAGTGGCATAAAGACAATATTTTGATACCTAAATGGTACAATCGATTTGGGCTTGTTTTATCCCTACAGAGAGAAAATAGGGATTAAAAAAGGAACTTCAAGCCTCAAAGGCACTGCAACCGAAAGGACACCGTCCACAACGGTCGACCGGTCGAACTGCGGACAGAACCGCTATACTCCCTACACCAAATATCCTTGTGATGTTTTGATTGGTTTTTGCTGATATCGGGTACCTCTCTGACCCGCACAATGGTTATTACCAAATTGATTATATCTTTACCATGTGTAACACGGCGATATCTTGGAAGTCTACCAAGCAAACGTTAGTTGCTACTTCCTCGAATCATGTAGAGATAATTGCTCTACATGAAGTTGTGAATGTGTATGGTTATTACACATATTCGAGGGATAAGTGGTTTGAGGTATACCACTTAGGAATCTACTTGCATTTATGAGGATAATGTTGCTTGCATCAAGATGATGAAGCAATGTTTCATTAAGGGTGACAATACCAAGCATATATCGCCTAAGTTCTCTTATAATCAGCAACTACAAGTTCTCTCGAGATTCAAGTGAATCAAGTTAGATCCGAGGAGAACGTGACAAATTTATTTACTAAGTCTTTGTCTAAATCCACATTTGAAAAACATGTTAAAAGCATTGGTATGCTTAAGTTATATGAGATCCCATGATTGTAGGAATCAGGGGGAGGTGCAGACTTGTGGGGAGTCTGGCACATACATGCCACTTTTCAAATGTGAATGGTGCGTTGTACTCTTTTTCCCTTCGACCAAGGTTATTTTTTCCCACTGAGTTTTATTGTTACTTGACGAAGTTTTTAATGAGACAACATGGAAAACATCACCTAGTTGTGACCGGCACAAAGGGGAGTGTTGTAGGATAACATTATTGTGTACCTTGTCAAACTAGGACTCTTAGTATAAGTTATCCTTCTTGAATATGGATTAGATATTTCCTACATCAATACAGATTGTATCTTGTATTCCTCTATATATAGAGGCATTTATTCATTAATAAAGATGATCATATTCTCTGTTATTTATCTTTATTATTTACGTTTCCCTAAAACATATTTTAAATTAATAAAAATAATAACAATAATAAAAAACCTATCACCCTGTCTATATTTAAGTTATAAAACTAAAAGGCAAAAGCTAGAGTGAGCTATCAATGAAGGAGAAACGGCGCTACAGTCGCTCATCAACCAACATGAACAGACCCCATGATAGAGAAGAAGAGCAGAACGATAACGAACCCAAAAAACAAGATGACCAGGAACCCTACATTCTGCAATTGCCAGACTACATCATATTCGAGATCTTGTGCAAAATCCCAATCTCAATGGTCATCCAATGCCGGTTGGTGTGCAAGTCTTGGCTCCGCTTATTCTCGGACCCTTATTTCACCAAAACCCTATGTTCCAGAACACCCACTAGCCTTATCGTCTCTGGCCCATCCAATGACCACTACTTGGTCGGCCTCGATGAGTCGTCGAGACCACACGGAGATGTATCGGAGCTGTCTAGTTATCGTGGGCTCTCTACTCGCATAGTCGGTTCTTGCAACGGTTTCCTCTGCCTATATGATATCAGACGTAACCGTTTTTACTTATCCAATCCCATTACCGGTGAGTCTCTGGCACTGCCCAAGCATGATAATCGTGATCCTCTCTGTGGGTTTGGGTTTAGTCCAGTCAGCAATGTCTACAAACTAGTTCTCTTTAGATTCTATGATTATTATCCCTTCTGTGGAGACGATTATAACGATGAAGCGGAGGTAATGGTTTTGACGGTTGGCTCTTCAGTTTGGAGAAACGTTGGGAAATGTGGATACCCTTTTGGGCATCAAGACTACGGAATTTATGTTAATGGCTTTCTTCATTGGGTTGCTTTTGGTTCAAATGTGATAAAGGCCTTTGATGTCGAAAGGGAGCTTTTCCAACCATTTCCACCACCCCCATTGTCTTTGGAAGGAATTTCTCATCAGAATAGGAGTTTTTCTAGGCTCGTAGTCTTGAGATGTTCCCTATCCCTCATAGTTCCTAACGGCGAGAAATTCAGTGTTTGGGTGATGAAGGATTATGGTGTGAAAGAATCTTGGACTAAAGAGTTGGAAATTGAGAAAGATTATTATTGGCCTATTCCTCAGGTATGGAAATTTACAGAGGGGCAGATTTTGCTGGTACATAGTCATCAATTGAAAGCTTATACTCCTGGAAAGATGGGCTTTTCCAGGGTTGAGGTTGATGGGTTACCTGAAAAAGTTGCCAAGGGATGTGTCCATATTCCAAGCTTTGTTTCGCTTAAGGACATCATCAGGGGTTAATGCTTCACGGTATCAATATGATGTAGCTAGTTAAGTAGTTGGCCTTTCATCGATGTTCAATTTTAAATTTCTGAAGTCTTCTATTACTGATATAGTGATAGCATGCTTATCTTTTGCAGTAGTTATGCTTACATTTCACAATATGTTTTGGATCATCGAGCTTTTTCAAGTGTTTTGGCTTTTGCTATTAATAACTGTTGCATTTACGGATTTACCTATGTCAGTTTTTGGTTTTTTCATGCTTGCTCTTTTCTGATTTTCTCTTGGTTGATAGCATCTTTTGTTGCATCTGATTTTTATATGATCTATTTGGTTTTAATAGTGGACTTAAGTTAATACTAGCTATGAGTGTGTGGTTGTTTTGTCTATCCTCAGTTCCCCTTTGGCTGTTATTATGACTTACCAATACCTAGGCATAGTGACATCAAATCCAGTGGTGTTTTGTTGTTTATCCTTTATTTAAGGACCTCATGGAGGGTTGGGTTATTCTGTAGTTAGTATTCAATTGAAGTGAAACTTCCTAAGTCTCAAATTTCTTTTTATGTCTCTATGTCATTGTTCAGGATGCTTGGTCTTTCTTTGGAATCTTCTACTTCCTGGTATTGGCATATGTTGGCTTGAACTGTGTTCGAGATAAAGATATGAAGTAGTTTGGTGGTTGTTTATAACATGTAAAATGTACAAATTCCAGGTCAAATGCTTCGTATGGAAGTGTTTTTTTTCTTTTTTCTTTTTTATCTGTCATGTGTGATAAAAATACCGTTTAATGTCTTTTCAACTTTTATCTTTTCAGGTAGCTTTTAATTTAAATGAACATGAAGGTAAAGGTAAAGGGGGAAGAAATAAGTTGTTATACATATAAATTTGTTGTTCTTACAGCACTTAAAAACTGACAAAACTCAGACTATATCCGCTACATGGATATGCATACCAGTGGTTTTGAACTCTTTAATCTCAAATGCATTTCTCTTTTTTTATTATATATTTAAATAGTTACAATATGAGGATTATCATTAGCGTGGAGGGGGAAGGAAGTAATGTTAGCGTGGATCGATGTAAGCATGCATAACAATTTGTAATGTTATTCTTCATTTTAATTTTGTTTCTTACTCTTTTAGGTTTATGAGTTCTGGGAGCTGTTTCTTCTGTAATTAACTAATTATTCAGTGTAATGCTTGTCAGTTATGAAAATTACATATTATTGTACAATTTTAGAAAATTATATAAACACAGTGATTCATGTAGTATATATTTTCTCTAGTTTAACCTATAGAACACAAAATTTCAAGAAAAAGCTCTGTTTATTCTTCCTTAGCATGGTTGAAAGTTTGAGACAGATTCATTACAACTTGTTCTGGAAAAGGCTGAACTGCTATCGTAGTTCTAAGATGTTTCATTGTGTACGTGTTCATCTGCGTGTGTTTATATTGTTTTTGAGGTTGTTCACAACTATGAATTATGAAAAAGTAGATAGTATTCCAGTTATGGAGTGGTTACTTCTGGATATTGTATTCCATTCATTTTGTTTTTTTTTAATAGAAACAGTTTTTTTTTTTAACAAAGGAAAGGTACAACAAAGAGATGGTGGACAAGAAGTCCACAAAATAGGAGATTAGGAGCCGAACTGCAAATCAAGGCTCCAAACAAAACAAACAGAAACAACAAAGCTAGGAAAACACACAGCTCCCCTACAAAGACTAGGGCCCTAGATTACAGCAGCCTTCCAATCTAACGGAATGGAAGAAAAGACTGTAGTCTTTGAAAGCCTACGAAACAAAGGCCCAAAGAGCTGGCCGATATCTTACTCTCTCCCAATGTTCCTCCACCCCCACACCTAAGTACTCTTCAAAGATCCTTCTGTTTCTTTCCATCCCCAAATGACAGCAAGAACACTACATGTCTACATCCCCAAAGAACTTTGGCTTTCTTCCCTTTCCAAAAACCGGCACTATGAAGACTGAAAAGAGCATGATTTTCTTGTGGAGACTCCCAAATAACTCTAGCCTCCATAAATAATTTCTTCCAAAGAGAAGAAGCAACTTCGCAGTGCACGTACAAAAACATGATCAACACTCTGCCCTTCATTTTGCACATAACACACCAGTGCCTTCTTCTTTGAAGCATATCGCTGGTGTTCATCCTTCCATGAGCCACCAATCAACCTAAAATCGGAACCTTGGAAGGGACTTTAGCTTTCCAAATGAATGTAGCAGGTGTGAAATTTGAATCTAGATTCTCATCAGTTAAGAATTTTTGAAATGACTTGCATGAGAATGAACCAGAGAATTCTCATCGTCAAGAATCTTTTGAAATGACTTGCATGAGAATTGAATCTGGATGTTGTATACCATTCATAAATATTGCAGTTTTGCCTTTGTGGATAACAGAAAATACTAAAATTGAAAAAAATTACGAAACAGGATGGTTGTTCAATGTAACTGTTGTCTATGCAGCATTTTTTTTTTTATTTTTTATTATTCTTGTTCTAAACTTTCTACTCGTTTAGGGAGTAAATCTTTGTTGTGGTTTGCACATAAATGACATTATTAATGACTTTTTATCTTGTTGCAGACGCATACCCACGGAATCTGAGTTGTAGTTTGATTCCCTCAAGTACATTATGTGGAGATGTAATGTTGAGTAGAAGGTGAGTTCTTGTTGGTGTACGTCCAAAGGCTTTTATCATGTATGAACTTTGCGAGAATTGGAGAGTGGTTCATGAGGTTTCTGGAATCTTGTTTTCAATTTTTAGGATGTGCAATTTGTTTCTGAAAAAAACACTACTTTCTTGTATGGACTTTTATTCCTAGTTTGGTGGTCTTGATGGCGATATTACCCTACAGCTTTTTTGTTGAATACAATTTTATAATAGTCAAGTAGATGCAATTTTTAGGATATGCAATTGGTTTCTAAAAATCTATTTTCTTGTGCTACCGGTTATTCAATCCATGAAGGAAACTCAAATCCAACGATATTACATCAAAGCATTTATACTATATATATTATTGTTCCTTCCCATAGTAATAAAATGATTACAGTCCGAAACAGTGTTACATGTAGTAGGTTCCAGAACAAGCCTGGTTGAGGAGACTCTCGCATTGTCCGATGACTGAGGAGACTCTTGCCTCTTGGAGCGATTAGTATATGCAAAGTCTTTATTTGATTTTTGCGGGGTCTGTGGGTTTTTCCTTTGTATTTTGGGCTTCATCCAAAAAGGTGGGTGTACTCGGGGTAGATCCTAGTGGTGTACTCTATGTAATGGCTCTTTCTTACGGCCCCTCAGGGGCGGGTCATTATTGTACTGCTTGCTGAATTTTAGTAAAGACGAACATCCTTTCGATAAAAAAAAAGTCTTTATTTGATGAATAAAATCCAGGACTTCGGATTTCCAGTACTTTACAACGAAGCTGCGGGCCTCTAATCTTCCAAACCGTCAATTAACATAAAAAAGTTGCTCAGATGGGGGTTGTGAACCTTGCATGAAAATATACATTTGGGTTATTGTTCATGAAAAGTTACACGGCATATTGTTCATCATCCCTCTAACGCCACTACTTAATTTTTCGAATCTGCAGCTTTCATGAAAAGAGCGTTTTCTTATGCGTCCATGGAAGAACTTCAACAAAGATCTTTATGAAGATCATCAATATTTTGTAACATATATGTAGATACTACGGCTGTTTGATCATAATAAAGAAAACTAAATTAAGCAAGTCAAAAGCTGAAGGTGAATTAGATTTGATGTAGGTGAGCAAAAGGTGTATATACCCTAGATTATTCTGTCATAATGATACTTCATTTAGTATCAGATGTTAAAAACAGATAATAGTTGAAACTTGAAAGAGGATGAAGGAAACTCAAATCCCTGTATCAGAAGTGCAGTCAGCACCAGGGTATCTCATCTCATGGGCAGGACTTTAGAGAAAGACCACCAGATTCTGCTCCCAAGTCGACGAAAGACAACTTTCTGATGCAGGAAATATTGGGATCAACACCAGATAGTAATATTAGTTCATACAGGAAATATATTAAGTAGGTTTTTAGAAACTATAAGCACATCCTTGGTCATGCAATAGGCAAAATAGAAAAGAGTTTCCAGCACAAAACAGAGTTCCAAAAACCTCATCAACAATACTCTCCAATTCCTACAACAATAATGGTCATTTCCGACCATCCTTTTCCGACAATTCTCTATTTTCGTCGGCAAAAGTCTTATTTACGACCAAAATAAATGATTTGTCGGAATACAATTATTTAAATGTATTTCTTTTCCGACGAACACATTTCTGTCGGCAAAACAATATTTAGTTGTCGGAAACACTCTTTTATTTGGCGGGAAATATACGCGCTAATATTTTTTCCGACAATACATGCTGCGTCGGTAATTCTTGCTTTATTTCCGACCATAATTGGTATTTGTCGGAACCAAATATATTTTTTCCAACAACGATGGGGCTCGTCGGTAGTACTTGGTTTATTTCCGACTAAGATAAGTGTTCGTCGGAAATAAATACATATTTACGACAATATTGGGTCTAGTCGGTAGTACTTGGCTTATTTCCGACGACAATAAGTGCTTGTCGAAAATAAATATATATTTCCGACAATTATTGGGTCTCATCGGTAGTTATTAGTTTATTTCCGACGATTTTAAGTGTTTGTCGAAAAAATGTATTTATTTTCGACCATATTGTGTCTCGTCGGTATTACCTGGTTTGTTGCCGACGAGGATTAGTATTTGTCGGAACTTGATTTTGTTACAACAAGATATTGATATGGTCAGAAAAAAAATAGTATGTAAGACAAATGCTACTTTTTTATTATTGTACTTTCTTTAATTTTGGTATGTAATTTTTTTCAATTATTGCTCTTATTGATCTTTTTATTATAATTTAATATTATCATCTCAGTTTATATTTAATTAATTAAGCTAGTTAAATTTAATTAGCTTGAGCTCCTCCAAGAATTAATTGACAATTTGGGATATGCATAAGGATATATAGATAAAGATGGAAAGGTCATAAGAAATGGACAATGTAAATAGACTAAATGAATATAGAGAGTCTTAATTATAAGATTATAATTGACTATAAAGTCTTATATCTTTTTTTTACACTAAACGATTTATTTTGACTATAAAGGCTAAATGGAAAAAAATGTAGTAGAAGCTGGGTGTGAATTTTTTTTTGTAGTGAAAGCTGGGAGAAAAAATAAATTATACTAGAAGTTGGGCACAAATTTTTTTATAGTGTGAAAGCTTGGTGGAAAAATAAATTGTAGTAGAAGTGAAAACAATTGTAGTGGAAAAAAAATTGTAGTTATTTTTTTTTGTCAAGAATTGTAGTAGAAGTTAGGTGCGAAAAAAAATTAAGTGAAAGTTAGGTGAAAAAAAAATTGTAGTAGAAGAGGAAAAAAATTGTAGTAGAAGTACAAAAAAAGTTTTGCAGTGGAAACAGAAAAAAATTATGTCACGCACTAATTTAAATATACCGTACATATGTCGCATTAATCATAAACGGTCTGATAAGTTGTTGATAAGGTTCTTATTTAAAATTTAAGGTAGTAAGCCTTGCTCTCACTATAATACTATATAATGTTCACAGTTACACTACATTCTTGTTAGCATTTAGTTTTTATCAATTTCATTCCATTATCATCTCCATAGCACTAGCTTGTTTGAACTAACTTTTTGTGAAATGGTATTTTACATTTATCTTTTTTTTTTTGAATTTGTATGAAGTAAGCTATTTGTAATAGTTACTTTTCCAAAATCTTGTTTCTTTCGTTTCGTGATTCTTGTGTTGAGGTATTATTGTTAATGGTGGGAAAACAAAAAAATTGTGTGCAAATCCTTATAACAAGACTAGATTGGGCCAAGTGACATATATTTCATTATTTTGCCTTGATGAGCGGATTATGGCAAAAAAATTGTGTTCATACCAACCTACTAGGATCGTTTTTTCTCTAAGGCCGGTTTATTTGACTTTTCTTTTTTTATTTTTCCACATTGTTGCCGGTTGTAGATTTTTCTTGAACCAATTGATATAGGGAAAGAACAATTGATAGCTATATTATATAGGAAAATTCTAATATGCAGTGCATAGCATGTAGTTTTTTTTTTAAAAATGCAATTGCGATCAAAATATGTAAACTAGACATTTCAAAAATGCAATTGCCATTTCAAATTATATGATTGTCATTCAAAAAATGTAATTGTCGTTTCAAAATGTAATTATATATCAATTTTACTTTTTCAAATGGCAATTGCATTTCAAAAATGCAATTACATTTAAAAAAAAATACGTGCATAGTATGCAACATTGTATATTGGACAAATCTTATTATATATCCCGGTTTTAATAACATTTTTTCATGGCACTTTTGTCAAAACACCATAAAATGTAGTACGCTTTCAAATGAAAACGTCATGAAAACATTTGTGCTAAAAGTTTATCCATACTTTATGACATTTATCAAACATCATTAATTTTTTATAAATTTAATGGGATTTTTATTACCGCCGTATTCATTATGGTACTTTGTCCAAACGTCATTGATAATGATATTTGTGAAAACGCCATAATCTTGAATTGGGTCGTGGCGTTTAGAAATGCCCTTAAATGCCTTTGCCCAATTTTTTTAAGCAGCCCGCCCAATAACTTTTCATTTGGCGCCCAACCCACTTACCTAGCTTATTCTCTGAATTTTCTCTTCTATTTTTGCCGATCTCATTTTTTGCCATCTCTTCTCGCTCTCTGATGTGGGTGTTGTGCTGAATAGATAGAGGGGAAGAGACAGAAGAAAAGAAGAGATGAGGAGAGGGAAAGAGAGCATCGGAGGAAGAAGATGAAGGGAAACCCGATGCGGAGAAGATCTATATTGTGGTGGAGAGGCTGTGTTTTGGAGGCGCAGAGAGGCTTAGCCATGACTGAATCAATCGATGTCATCTCCCTCCATATGGAGAAGATCTATCTCGGTGGAAAGGTTTTCCCTTTACTCAAGATTCGATTTTTCATTTCTTCTTCCTCTCGATCAGAGAGCTTAGGCGCCGGCTGTTAGTTTTGTTTGGGGTCTTGTTTGACCTAAGTTGTGCGGCATTTGTTCCTTTGAGTAGGTAGTCGTGAGTGTTTGTCAGTTTGTGAATTCTTTGTAGTTGCGGCGTGCCTGTGTTTTTGTTGTGATGGTGGTTGATTTTGTTGGGGGATGTGTTTAGGGTGGGGTGTTTTGGTTGGATGTGGTCGTCAAGTGAGGGGTGTTCCATGCTTGTTTCAGGTGTCGTTTTCTTAATAGTTATACGCGTTTGTTTGGCTTGCAAAGTGTTTGGTGTGTGAATGTTGATGGGTGGTGTAGGTGTCAATGGGGTCTTTACTGCAAGGTCTACTGGTGTCTCAAAACAGAAAGTAGTGGCCTAATATAATTTTTCTCATACCAATTGCCAGTGTAGAAATTAGTTTTAGACAAGTGGTAATTGAAGTCCCGTCCATTTGAGGCTGTTCATTGAGTTTAAATATCCAAAGTTAGTAACATTCTTGACTTTTTTGTTGTGTAAAGTTAGTGTCTCAAATTCGATCAAATGGGTTCTGTGGCTTTCTTAGCTGTTATAGTGACTCCTATAAATTTCAAGCGTTATCAGTAAACTTATTTATCAAATCCTTTTTTATTTTCTTACATGCTGAGAATTTAGTTTTTCTTTGTGAAAGGACCGGTCAGTCCTTGGGAGCTCTATGTGGGGTGGGGGAGAGGTTGGTTTCCTTTAGGGTGTTGCTGTAATAAAGTTTTTTACCAGTTTTAGTGTTGTGGTAAGGGTCTTATAGGGTTAACACTTCCGAAACAAGTGTTTTTTGGGGTTTGTAATAGTTGGCCCATGATTGGTCTGCTTTGATTGGTTTTACTTTGTTATTTGATGTGTATATGTTGGAAGTCAGTTTGTTTTCTGAATTAGTCAATTTTTCAATATTTTTATTAAAGTAAACAAACGTGGCTTTGAAAATAATTTGAGTTTTAAGCTTGAAAATCTGTTTTCCATGGGTTTTTGAAAATCATGAAGTTTTCCTGGTTTTTGAAAGTCATTAAAATATTACAGGTGTTTTGTATTTGGTGGTATAAAAAAAATTTAATATGCACTTTTCTGTTTACAAATTACAATTCTTTTAGTGTTCTATAGCATAGGTTTGTCTTCAAAAAACAATAGTTTAAGTGCTTTGGACAAGAATCACATAAACATAATCTGAAGCTACCCAAGGGACGGTTGTAAGTAGCGTTCACCCTGACTACAAGCAAATAAGTCGGTGGAAATATTAATTAGTCAAAATCAATATAGTAAGCGTCGCCATTTAGTTTGGGCGAGGGTAAATGAACTCTATCACACCATGATGAGACAAGTTAAATTATATAAAATTAGATTTAATTTTCAAAATTGATAAAAATAACAAAAAAAAGGTAAATAACTATTTGTGTTGTGTTTCTTTCAAATGGCTCAAATGCATTCCAAAAAAAATTATTGTTGATGGCTTCAAGATATTTGTTTAAACTAACAATAAATTCGTTGTCCTGAAAATATAAAATAAATGCAAAAATTATATAATTTGTGGTAAATATATAACTCATAAAATAAAAACAAAATGAATCTTTAGGGCTTATTTTTCTAGGCTTGTAATCACAACTAGAAGTGAGGTCTTAAGTGCTAAGAAGTGCAAGTACCCCAAAATACATGTTTTGACTAGTCTAGGGAGGGAATAAGTCTCTGATGAGTAAGAAACCCAACCCCTAATTTTCCATTACACCCTATAAACATGTAAACAGTAATTATTAATAATAATTGTTTATCACATGACACATATACTTTAATAATAACAGTAAATCATTTTAAATACTACATATGCCAATACCTCACAAATATTATTGCATCAGAGCAATCAAACTTTAGAAGAGAAAAAGTGTTCCATCCATTGGTAAGTAAAGTTCAGCGGAGTACCTAATGCTCAAAATTAAAAGATTAATCCAAATAACTATGGATGTGCTAGAGGAACTAAACATAATTTAATTACTTCCATGAAAATCAATTCACCATTCAATTGCAAAGAAAGTTATTCATGACACACCTTTAAAGATAGGTGAATGAATAGTAAACCTTTTGACTCTTGAGGCTATTTGTCATGTTGTCATAATGAAAAAAATAACAATGAATGATTAAAAAAAATAATTATACCAGCTGTAACATAGTTAAAAAAAAATAGTGTATACCAAAGGGGAGAGTAGTGGCCTCACAGTGTTTCATCGAGGGTGTCAAAACTTTATGAATGAAGAAGTATGTCCAATACGCGTGTCATGATTTGGATCAGGATTTGTAGATTCAATTTGCTGTAAGTACAAGACAAAAAGAAAAATAGGGGAAAAGCAACAATTTTAGTTCCTCTTAGAGTTGGAAAATGATATTGTGTAGTTCTCATATTTAAGATTACACTCAATTATTTTAACTTATTTTAACTTTGTATCAAGACAAAATAAAAAGTTCACAAATTCTAGTAAAATCTAGTCATGTTCTTATCATTAACAAATGAAATTATTTTCTTCGATTGGGTCCAATGTGTCAGCTAAGGTCTTGTTTTTGTCTACGTAAGTTAACCAAATTTTGAAAATACTATCGCCAAATGATTAAAATATAATGACAACTTTAATTAGCCTAATATATAATGGGTTCATATATAATACCAGTAATTGAATATTAGCCACACGACAAAGGTTTGTGAAGGTAAATACCCAACAAGGAAATTGCTGATTCAAATCTTCATTTACTAAAGTGCCAACTACAAGTATTAAACAATTTTCAGAAACACATAAAAAGAATATTAATACAAAAATACAAGAGAAATAGATTTCAATCAAAAACAACAGGTAATCAAAAAGAAAGTGAATTAAAGGTTAAAGGAGTGTACATATCCATATGACGAGGAAAGTAGAGACTTCTCCAATAGAAGAAAATAGGAAAAGGTCCGCACACAACTTCCAGTCCGTTAAAACTAAACTATATCAAAACTATTTATAAAATACGTCCGATTACTTTTGTAGAGTTCTATCACATTTGAACAATTTAAAAATATACCAATTACTGATCAGAAACATTTTATTGGTCCTATGCTATTTTTTGTTATAATCTATTTAAACTTAATAAAAAAATTATAAGTGTCTTAAATCTTTATATATATATATATATATATATATCGAGTCTAATTACATAGTACTAGGTTCAATACAATACCTATTTAACATAATGCTAAAATTTTGGCTTTAAGGTAAAATTATCCATCCAAAAAAGTTAAATTTAACTTTGTTAAATCTATACCTATATTTAACTAGATAGGGGGAATAAAAGTAAACCGTTATTTTTCATTTCAACTATTTTTGCTATATACTATATAAATTTTATTACTTTAGTTTATAAAATATAAGTTTAGATAAATCCCTTATTCAATTTAATTTGAAAGTTTTTTTATTTTAGTAAGTTACTTATCCATTTTAAATGCTATAAATATGTACAATTAAAATAAAAATTTTAATATTGTTTTGTTACTAATATATTTTAGTTTTTATGTTCTATAAAATCACTAATATATGCATTTTTTATAATTTGTTATCTGTTTTTTTTTGTATTAAGTTTTTATACATATGTAATTCTTATATTTCAATTTTTTTAAATATAATTCAAAGTTAGTATAATAATAATAAGAAAAGTCAAAAGATTTACATAAATTCTAATTATACACAAAATACATTCACAAAATATACAAATCGTTTGTACTCGCATATAGTAATAAAAATATTCCCTAACATTCCTCAAAATTCTTTATTTTAAAATTATTTTATTATTATGAATGGTTCAATAAAATTGAAAAAATTATAGTCATTAATAATTAAATACATAAAACTAAAATATTTTAGTTAAATACTCATATACCATGTCAATTACAATACTTTAATATGCTAAAAGTAAAATACCTATAACGCGTAAGTATAACAAAAATATATTTTTTAATATCAGGGTACAATTTCGTAGTATTGAAAAAAATAATTTGGGTGTGTTATTAACAATCACTATAAAAATGTATCATATGCAAATATATATATATAAGAAAAAAAATTTGAAAGTCTTGCAATCATGTTTTTTTAATGTACGATAAAAATATATCAAAAGGAAAATCAAATTATAATTACCTAGTTTTTTTTATATTTACTATTTTATTTTTTCATAAATTTTATTTTATAAGTTGTTATAATTCATTAATATAAGTAGTTATAACAAGAAAAAACGATTTCTAATTATTTTTATCAATCTTTCAATACACAATTAAAATATAAAAGGTTTAAAATTAAAAAAAAAACCCCCCCCCCCATTAATTTTGGTATCAAATTATTAATTCTGGTTTCATAGTTTTCATTGTATGACTAATATATTACTATTTTTTAAAATTTGATTTATCTTTCTCCTTTCTTGTATGCTTTTTATTAAAATTTGTAAATATTTTATATAAATATTGCATGTTATTTATCTTCATAATTTTGAAAATCAATGTGTTTTTAATATTAGTGATTCAACTTTGACAATATGACATTATCAATCTGCTACGGTGAAGCGAGGAAGGATGATTGAGGTCGAAATGGTTTGTGTTTGTCTGCCAAGTTTCAACTTGTGATTGTAATGAACTTGTAATTATATGACTATTTTTTTTGGTCAAACTAATTATATGACTGATTGTTCCGGAAAAAAAGGACTAGCCCAAAAACTGAAGGAATGAGAAAGAGAAATAATGGCTAACACGTGCCATGGTAATTTTTTTTTTCACTATACACATGCATATGCGGTCTTCATTGCTGACTGATGGAACGTGCATAGCACATGCCTGGTGGAAGTCTCCCAAGGTGAATGCAAGACACTCCGTACCTTACATCTATATCAAGAGTTCAAAATCAATCCATTATTACAAACACACCAATAACTTAATATTTTAATCAATATAGCAATATTGGGACCAAAATCATTTGTCCGTTTGTGCTTATTAAAATATTCTTGATCCTTCCAATATTCTCTTAGATTTTGTTTCTATATCAAAAACATCCCCATTTCTCCCCCAATTTCTGGAATGTTTGTTGCCAGGGGTATAATGAGCCTAACACAACATTACAACATTGCTTTTTGTAACCTAATAGCATAAATACATTATCATACATCTCTCTTCTTACACCTATATGAAGAGTTCAAAATCAATCCATTATTACAAACACACCAAGCCGCACAGCAGTGCTTAAAAACATTAAGAGTTCATGTTCTTCAAAAACAGTACACATTCCAGCAATTAGAACTTGAGGTATTTACAGTTCATGTTTAAAGTTTCGACAATTTCATTTCTCAATTTGGTTGATTTACATCCATTATAATTTAAGTGTTTCAGTTTTCAGCATTAATTGTTTACAAACTAGATCACACTGTTTACAACTTCCTTTAGAAACCATAACTTAAAAATTCCAAGTTCAAATAAGTTATTAATGTGCCATCCTTTTTTATACTGAACTACTGCTTGTATCACGGTCTATAATTTTGTGATTTCTGTCTATTGTGATTATAGTCATGGCACGGAAGGGAAACTCTGAGAAAAAACCATGGGGAACTTCACAACAAAATGTCAATCAACCACCAAAAGAACATGGTATTATCTAAGCCTAAATATTCTACTAAATTATTTTTTTCTCTGTTTGTTAATTGGTTTCATAGTTTAATTCTTTCGTGCTTTCTTGGTACTGTTACAATAGTTGTGGCGAAAAAACGAAACTATCAAAAAATGGCAGCAAGCAGTTCAAATCCTACACCACCCCAAGAGAATAACCAACAAAATCCGGAAGAGCTGTGTTCTGCCAATGAACTGTCAAGCGAACATGGTAATATCTACTTATCTAGATATAAATACTATACCGTAAACATCGTGTTCTCCCTATTAATTGCTAATTTATTCAATAGTGCAAGGTCCTTCCAAAAAGAAAGGGAGAGGGGCAGCAGTAGGTGACCAGGGACATGGCATGGAAGCAGAAATTTATCAAAATAGGTATGTTGACCGTGCTAAATAATTATTTTATTACTTGGTTACATTGATGTTGCTTCAGAGACCATCATATCTATTACCATAAATACCTTGTTTATATGGAGAAAAAAGGTACTACCATACCCTATAAGTTTCCCAGCCATCGAATGATACTTTGTTTGACATTATTTACCCTTACTATGATTACTTTGCCTGACCTTTTTTCTTACATATAAGTATTTACCCTATTACATAGATCTAGACAAGGAACTGAAAAATCTAGACAAGTAAGATTAGGGAGTGCAACATTGAATGCTTGTTCAATTGCCCGGAATATAATTATATAAAAACGTAGATAAGTATTATCAAAAAGAGACAACAATTTGAACAGAGGTGCATACCTTTAACATACTGAGCTCTTTTAGCCAACTTCAATGACAACTTAAGTACATGATGAGGTTATGTAAGTTACAGATACAGGTAATATGCAACAAATCTGAAATCAAATCAAGTTTGTAGGTTATTTTTGTAACTTTCGAATCTATCATTATCATCTATGCAACAAGCCAAATAATTATTTCCTAGGGTTTTGGCTGCATTTCATACACAAACAAACAAAACTACCCGAATTATGAAATGCATCAAAATCATTCACAAAACCAATACAAGCTCATTCCACTGTACACTTCAAAATTAGACTAATTTGATAATATAACCAGAACGAATCCCCCTTTCAGTACATATCACTTGGGGACGAGAAATATTACCGAAGAACAAGTTTAAGCTCACTGTAGCTACTACAGAACAATTTTAAGCTTCTAACAGGAGTAGAATGAATTATGCACCAAACATTTTTAAAATAAAAGACTTTGTGTTCCCATCTTTTTAACCCAATAAAAGCTTCAACTGAAAGATTTAATTTGAATAATAGGTAAATCCATACAGATAATGGTAAAAAACTCAGCCACAGGATAACGACCAGTTGTGATTTTTCATAACTACATTTACAGTGCACACAAAACTTTGAAACCTGCAAAGAAAAAAACAGTTGCTAAGAAATACTTCCATTAATCAATGCATTTTTCTAAACAAAGTGAGGTATTTTCTTGATTTAATCATCAATCTAATTTCCAATATTATTTATTATTAAAAAGAAAGAAATAAGGAATGTCATATATGTTAGCCGGAGAGACAGTACAAAAAGGAGAAACAGATACTTAATTGAAATATATTACCATTATGGTAACCAACCATATCCTGAACCATACTAAATTGAAGACAGTAAAATAAAAAGGAGAAACAGATACTAAAAAAGTTAGTTGACACAAAACCAAAAATGCGAATAGAGAGAAAAGGGTGAAACAGATACTAAAAATGCTAGTAGAGTCAAAACCTGATATTCTCTGGGCGCTGGTAATAAGTTCTTTTACAAACTTGTATACAAGAAAAATTGTGAACTTCAGAGTCGGAAAAGATCACAACAAAAGAGAACTCTGAAATGCTAGTAGACTGAGACTACAAATCGAGTAGGGAGCAATTCGATTTGTCAAATGGTAATTTACAGACTTGATATTGCTTTAATCTCCCTCCCATAGGTACCCAACAGGATCCAATTACGTATATAATCAAGGAAATCTTGGGATTCTATCACACACTCAATAAGCACAAGCTAAGCTATTCACATAAACAAAATTTTCAGACTATACTAAGCAAAAATAAACCGAGAACCGTAAACAAATTAATAAGCTATAACACGAACCTCGCCAGGCTCAGCACAACGAACGGGTTTGGGATCCTGCAAGTCACAGTGCAATGTCACATCTTCAGCCTTACAAACCTTGACTTTTTCCTTCGGTAGCCAAATAGAACTTATCCTCAAATTGCAATAGAAGCTCCTACGATCCCTAACCAAGATAACACCAACGAGAAAAGCAGATTTGCTTTGATATAATGAATTTAAAGTCTGGATTTGATTTTTCAATATATGGAGAATTTTTTCTCCAAGATCTGAACACCCGTGCTGTCAATATAGTGTGACGAGAGTTCTCGAAGAGATGAAAATGAGGTGTGCTGCGGATCGATGCAGTTCACGATGCCTGCAATATTCGCAGGCGTTGTTCCTTGCACGAATTTTTTTTTGGTACCGTATCATCGTTTTAATTTGATATTGGATTTTTTTGTATAATATAGAATCTCAACTTTCGCAGGAGTTGATATGGATTTCTGTTTTTTTATATTATGGTTAATATGGATTTCTGTAATTTTTATATTTAATATTTGACATTACATTTTTAGGATCATAACTACCAAAGCAGTGCGAAGTATTGGTCCTCTATTTAAGTCCGAGCTCAAGGGTCCATTCATTACTTGGAGTGAATATCCAGCCAATCATTTGGATTTACTATATAAGCGTTGGATCAATTTCAATTTCAAATTCTCATGCCCAGAAGAACAGGTCAGAGCTGCATTCAATCTCCATGTTAAAAGACGCTACAATGACTGGATGAGTGAGATACGAAACAGTGTATTTAAAATTCATCACACTGCTGCTGCTAGATATGCAAACCACCCATCATTTTTGAACCCTGAAATATGGATAAAAATGGTTGATAAGTGGTTGAAGGATGAGTGGCAGGTAATCAATCTATCTACAAATAATATATATTTAAATTATTTTTTTATTGTATGTGTAACAATTACTATGTTGTGGATGAAATTTGTAGAAAGAAAGCAAGAAAAATGCCATAAATCGTGGAAAGTCGACAATTGTGCACACAACTGGTTCAGTTCCTATGGCGAAGTATATGAAGGAGGAGGTATATCATGAAATTATTAATTCAATTTGTTAATACCATCACCAAATTATTTATTGCGAAATATGACTTGAAGATCATGATTAGGTTTGTTCTATTCATTACATTTTATTTACATGAACTTATGAATTTATATGCTTTAATTTGTAGGTTTTTGGTTTCTTTTGCTTTAGTTTGAATGTACTAAGAAAGTCATTATCTATGTAACTTGATCAATGATTGGATGTTAAGAAGATATATATTGTATTATATTATATTATAAACCTCCTACTGTTTCTTAGTTTTATTGTTTGTCATATTTTTCCAATGTCTAGTTTCTCATATCTACTTTTGATACAGGTTGATAGGATCGGGGTTGAACCTAGCCCAATAGAAATGTTTAAAAAATTTCACATTTCCAAAACCAAGGAAGGAAATGAGGAACATTGGCCCAATGAGTCAACTAAATACTTCTATGTATGTTTTCTATTTTTGCATCTACTTTATATATTTTTCTTAACATGATATTAGGTTTTCATGTATGTTTATATTTTTATTGAAGGAAATTATGGTAGACCAAAAAGCAGGAGATCAAATATTAGGTGATAAAGGAGAGGATCTTTCTGATTGGGATATATATAAAGAGGTGATAGGAAACCCTAAACGAGGCTTAGGTGCTTCGATGAAAGCACCTGGAGATGACTATCCCTCAACTAGTCAAAATTGCAACAAGTCTAGATGCTTGGATCGTGATAATGAATTTAAACAATTGAAAGATGAGGTTGCTGAATTGAAACAAACCATGCAATTATTGTTGCAAAAACATTCATCACCAACAGTACGTATGATTTTTTTTATGGTATATTATTTTGCTTAATTATGCTAAACATTTTACACTGTTGAATTACCCTAATTTATTTTTTTAATAGGGTGATACTGCAGCAACAAATTCCGATGAAGTTTCAAAAAACTTATCTGCCCGCGAAGATTAAGAGACAATGGAAAAGAGATCAAAGTTTAGTTTCTTTTATGTTTTTGGTTGTTTGTTTTCAACATTCGGGTTGTAACTTAAGTTAAACTACTACTTCTCTTTCAGTATTTTCCAGTTTGTTCTCAACATTAGCTGGTTGTAACTTAAGTTGTTTGTTTTCTTGTTTTCGTTTGGCATGGTTTGATTTGAATTTTAATGAACTTCCACTTTGTTATATTTGTTATCTATTTTACTTATATTTTTTTTGTTAATCTATTATACATATCTTGTTATTTTAAGCTCTTATGATAAATAATTTATATATTTTATTATCTAATTTATGTCATTGTCCAACCAATTTTGAATTTAATTAGGCTAATGACTTTTGCCTTTATGTTCATTGCAACATGGTAAATATCATACCAAGATAAAATTACAAAATATATACTTAAATATATTATTTTTGGCAATTTCCGACAAACCATATATGGTCAGAAATATAGATATTGCCAAGTAATATTTTACTTTAGAATATGCAAACATTAGAAAAAACAATTATGCCCAATATATAATTGAAATATAACGATGATGAGAATTTTCGACAAACACATATCGTCGGAAATGTTAAATATCTCCGACGCACATTTCCGACTATAATTTTTGTTGGAATACCCCAAATGTGAAAAAGCATTCAAAAAACATTTCCGATAACCTCCGACAATATGTTATTGTCGGAAATGGGTGTCACTTGTTCCGACGGAGTTATATGGTCGGAAATTGGTTCACTCAATCCGACGGTCTCATCCACTTCCGACAATATGTTATTGTCGAAAATGAGTGCAACTCTTTCCGACGGTATGTGTAGTCGGAAATAAGTTTACACGTTCCGACGAGCCGTCGGAAATACTGTATTCCCGACGACACTTTTTCCGACAACTTCCGACAATGTGGTATCGTCGGAATAAACCAATTCCGACCACAAAACACAAATTCCGACCAAATGGGACTGTCGGAAATGACCATTATTGTATATCTCTCAAAGTTCATACATGAGAAACGCTGTTGGAGTAGGGGGGCAGAAAAATAGTAGGGTCTGGACTCTGATACATGAGAAACGCTGTCGGGGTTTGCTCTCACATCTACCCAAAATATACTACGACCCCGATTACCTATTAAGAGTCTGTCAGATAAGAAACAACCATTGTTAATGTCATTTATATGCAAACCAAAAAGATTCATCACTCCTGTAAGCCAAACAAGTAAGCATGTGCTGTATTCATAAAGGAGTTTGAGGACTCAAAAGCTGAATTTGCACGAACCACATACTACTTACCAAGTTAAATACAAGACTTGATAAGAGCAAAAACAGTAACAATTGAAAACGCTGGATGATCCACAACTAATTGTGAAATGTAAACAAAACTTGTTGACTAGATAAGGCATGTAAGCAGTGATAGAGACTTATGGAAAGCCAACTACTTAAATAGCTGTGGTAGTAGTGGTACCTTGGAGACAAACCCCAACATGGTCTCTAGAAACAACTCCCAGACCAGCCTTAAATGTGGATTGATCACAGGCTGCATTACAATTAATTTTTATTATTGTATCAGCAGGGGGAGTCCAATGGGCAGGAGGAATGTCAAGTGGAGGGTGAAGTGGAAAGAGTGCGGACATGAACTCATTCATAGCACGAATAGCACGATCAATATAACTCGAAGGAGAGAGCAGAGTTCCTTGGTACACAAAGCTACACATGCTTTTCCAAATCGACCAGCAGAGGAAAGCCATTAATGTGAAAACATAGCATCTTTCAGTGCTAGTACGTGGAAGAGGAGCAATGCAATAGTAGTACGTAGCCAATTGTCAAAAGATGTGATGCCATTTTTATCAAATTTTGTAGCCTAAAGGGGACCCAAACCATACAGGTTCAGCCCAGGGGCCGAGTAGAAGAATGTGTTCTATAGTTTCCATCAAATGAGTGACAGATAGGACACAAAGGACTGTTGGCTATCTTCCTCCTGTATAGATTAAAGAGAGTAGGGATCGCATTTGTGAGAACTCTTCAAAGAAAGGATCTAATCTTTGGGAGAGTCTTTAAACTCCAAATGATTTTCCAAACAAGAGGATTCACTTGATGAGAAGAGTGGCTGTTGTCTGGTGTACTCCGAATAGTGAAGGAGTGGTGCCAATAGTATCCTGACTTTACCGTATAATGCCACTCTAGTTTTCATGGCGAGACTAAACGGTTAATCTCTTTTTGTGTATTTGTACCCTCTATATAATTATATATAGAAGTTTCATTCTATGAATAAAAGTACCAATTATTACTCTTCCAATTTTTTTTGTATTCTCTTTCAATTTACAAACCCTAAAACATATTTTAAATTAATAAAAAACCTATCACGCTGTCTATATTTAAGAGTTACAAAACTAAAAGCTAGAGTGACAGTATTTGTTCCTCCGATATAGCTATCAATGAAGGAGAAAACCATACACAGTCGCTCATCAACCAACATGAACAGACCCCATGATAGAGAAGAAGAGCAGAACGATGACGAACCCAAAAAACATGATGAGCAGGTACCCTACATTCTGCAATTGCCAGACTACATCATATTCGAGATCTTGTGGAAAATCCCAATCTCAATGGTCATCCAATGCCGGTTGGTGTGCAAGTCTTGGCTCCGGTTCTTCTCGGACCCTTATTTCACCAAAACCCTATGTTCCAGAACACCCACTAGCCTTATCGTCTCTGGCCCATCCAATGACCACTACTTGGTCGGCCTCGATGAGTCGTCGAGACCACACGGAGATGTATCGGAGCTGTCTAGTTATCGTGGGCTCTCTACTGACATAGTCGGTTCTTGCAACGGTTTCCTCTGCCTATATGATTCCAGACGCAACCGTTTTTACTTGTCCAATCCGATTACGGGTGAGTCTCTGGCACTGCCCAAGCATGATAATCTTGATCGTCACTGTGGGTTTGGGTTTAGTCCAGTCAGCAATGTCTACAAACTAGTTCATTTTAGTTTCTTTGGATACGGTTATGATGATGAAGCGGAGGTAATGGTTTTGACGGTTGGCTCTTCAGTTTGGAGAAACGTTGGGAAATGTGGATACCCTTTTGGGTATCAAGACTACGGAATTTATGTGAATGGCTTTCTTCATTGGGTTGCTTATGATTCAAATCTGATAAAGGCCTTTGATGTCGAAAGGGAGCTTTTCCAATCGTTTCCACCACCCCCATTGCCTTCTGAAGGAACTTCTCGTGAGAATAGGAGTGCTTCTAGGCTCGTAGTCTTGAGAGCTTCCCTATCCCTCATAGTTATTAACCACGACAATGTCAGTGTTTGGGTGATGAAGGATTATGGTGTGAAAGAGTCTTGGACTAAAGAGTTGGAAATTGTGAACGATTATTTTTGGCATTTTCCTTATCCTCAGGTATTGAAATTTACAGAGGAGGGGCAGATTTTGTTGGTACATCTTCATCAATTGAAAGCTTATACTCCTGAAAAGATGGGCTTATCCGAGGTTGAGGTTGATGGGTTACCTGAAAGAGTTGCTACGGGATGTGTCCATATTCCAAGCTTTGTTTCGCTTAAGGATATAATCAGGAATTAAAGCTTCAAGGTATCAATATGCTGTAGCTAGTTAAGTAGTTGGCCTTTCATCTATGTTCAATTTTAAATTTCTGAAGTCTTAGTTATACAGTGATAGCATGCTTATCTTTTGCACAAGTTGCATATTTTGGATCATCATCGAGCTTTTTCATGTGTTTTGTCTTTGCTGTTAACAACTGTCTGTTTTTGGTTTTTTGCATATCCAGCTTTTCGAGTCCTTAAACTCCCCTTCGGAAACAACATGCATATATATATATGCTTGCTATTTTCTCTTGGTTGATACCATCTTTTGTTGCTTCTGATTCTTTTTATGATCTATTTGGTTTAAATAGTGGACTCAAAGTTAATACTATGAGTGTGTGGTTGTTTTATCTATGCTCAGTTCCCCTTTGGCTGTTATTATGACTTACCAATACTTAGGCATAGTAACATCAAATTCAGTGGTGTTTTGTAGTTTATCCATTATTCAAGGACCTCGTGAGTGGTAGGGTTTTCTGTATTTAGTACTAAATTGAAGTGAAACTTCCCAAGTCTCAAATTTCTTTTTTGTATCTCTGTTTCATTGTTGAGGATGCTTTGTCTTCTTTGGATTCTTCTACTTCCTGGTATTGGCATATGTTGGCCTGAACTGTGTAAGAGATAAAGATAGGAAGTACTTTGGTGGTTGTTTATTACATGTAAAATGTACAAATTCCAGGTTAAACGCTTGGTATGGAAGTTTTTTATCTGTCATGTGTGACAATAGTACCGTTTAATGTCTTTTCAACTTTTATCTTTCCAGGTTGCTTTAAATTTAAATCAACATGATAGGTAAAAGGGGAAGAAATAAGTTGTCATACATTATCTGACAAAACTTAGACTATAACCGCGACATGAATATGCATATGAGCTGAGCAGCTTTGAACTCTAATCTCAAATGCATTTTTTTTTATTATAACACACGAGTGAGGGGAGAAGCAACAGGCAAGCCTTCTTATTTGAAGCATATCGCAGGTGTTCACCCTTCCATGATCCACCAACAAACCTAAAATCTGAACCTTGGATGGGACTTTTGCTTTCCAAATGAATGTAGCAAGTGGGAAAATTGAATCTGGATTCTCATCAGTTAAGAATCTTTGAAATGACTTGCCTGAGAATTGAATCTGGATGTTGTATACTTGTATACCATTCATGACTGTCAGTTTTGCCTTTTTGGTTAACAAAGAATATTAATATTGAATAAAATTACAAAACTAGATGTTTGATTCTATGTAACATTTGTCTATGCAGAAATTTATTTATTTATTTATTTTGCTATCTTGTTCTAAATGGTTATGGGAGCTAGTCTTTTGTGGTTTGCACATAAATGATTAATGATTTTTTGCCTTGTTGCAGAAGCATACACATGGAATCTGAGTTGTAGTTTGATTCCCTCAAGTATATTATGTGGAGATGCAATGTTGAGTAGAAGGTGAGTTCTTGTTGACCTTTGCGAGAATTGGAGAGTGGTTCATGAGGTTTCAGGGATCTTGTTTTCAATTTTTAGGACGTGCAATTTGTTTCTAAAAACTACTTTCTTGTATGAACTTTTATTCCTAGTTGGTGATCTTGATGGCGATATTACTCTACAGCTTTTTTGTTGAATACAATTTTATAATTGCAATTTTTAGGATATGCAATTTGTTTCTAAAAATCCATCTTCTTGTGCTACCGGCTTCCCAGGCAGATGTCTTTTATACAGTTCATGAATTTTGCTAGAAAATCTCAATTATATTCTGCAATCTGCATCTTTTTTGAGGTTTACATATATAAAATGATATTACATCAAAGCATTTAGGCTATATATATCTTTGTTCTTCCCATAGTAATAAAATGATTACAGTCCGAAATTCCAGAACAAGCCTGTTGAGGAGACTCTAGCAATGTCCGATGACTGAGGAGACTCTTGAGGGGATTAGTATATGTTTATGACTAGTGATATTGGGATTATATCTTCTTTGCCATGAAGCCTTATATGCCAAGTCTTTATTTAAAGAATGAAATCCAGGTCTTACTCAGATGGGGATCCAATGTGGAATTTACTAGCTATGGGGATTGTTTACCTTGCATGAATAAATTTTTCAAGTCGAATTACGCTCAATATACGATCTGATGGACACAAGTTTTAGATTGGGAAATCTTCTGAGGTAAGAGGGTTTATGATGGACATTGTGGCAAATGCGTGCTCTTTGTGTTCCCAACTAGCCAGACCTTTGCCTTATTACAACCATTGAAATTGGCAGTTCTGATCTATAAAGGCCACTACTTAGTTTTTCCAATCTGCAGCTTTCATGGAAAAACCTTTTTCTTTGCTTCCATGGACAAAGTTCTTTATTTTCTGTTCTCCTTGGGTTCATTGAAGATCATCGATATTTTATAACAGAAATGTAGATACTACGGCTGTTTGATCATCATAAAGAAAACTAAATTAAGCAAGTCAAAAGCTGAAGGTGATTTAGATTTGATGTAGGTGAGCTGAAGGTGTATATACCCTAGATTATTGTGTCATAATGATACTTCATTATGTTCACCATCAGATGTTGAAAACAGAAGTCAGTTGCAAGAGGAACTATGAAGGAGACTCAAATGCTTATATCAGAAGTGCAGTCAGCACCAGGGTAACTCATTTCATGGGCAAGAGAAGGACCATCAGGTTCGGCTCCAAAGTCGACGAAAGACCACCTTTCTCAGTGTCAACATCAAGCTGTAACAAAAGGCATCCTTTCTCCAGAAGGTCAGGGTAGAACTGGCAATCCCATGTACAAAAAAGCGCTCTAATTAACCAATGAAAAATACTACATTAACTGGGTGTTTGGATATCAAAGCTCTCATTCAATTGTTTGTTGCCTCCAATTAATGAAATGAGAATGTTAAAATGTAAGGCACTAGAAAACCAGTAGAGAAATAATGGGATCCCAAATAGTAATAGAAATTCATACAGGAAAGTAGGATTTTAGAAACTACAAGCACTTCCTTGGTCATCAAATAGTCAAAATAGAAAAGAGTTTCCAGCACAAAACAGAGTTCCAAAAACCTCATTAACATCTCTCCAAATCTCTCCAAGTTCATACATGAGCAAAGCTGTTGGAGTGGAGGGGCAGAAAAATAGTAGGGTCTGGACTCTGATACTTGAGAAGGATATCACCACCAAGAGCGCACGAACTACTCAACATCTCGGCGTTGGCTCTCACATCTACACAAAATATACTTTAGAAGAGTGCCAGAAAAGAAACAACCATTCGTAAGGTCATTTATATGCAAACCAAAAAGATTCACTCCTGTAAGCCAAACAAGTAAGCATGTGCTGTATTCTCAAAGGAGTTCGAGGACTCAAAAAGCTGGATATGCACGAATCACACACTACTCACCTAGTTAAATACAAGACTTGATAAAAGCAACAATAGAAACAATTGAAAACCCTGGAAGATCCACAACTAATTGTGAAATGTAAACAAAACTTGTTGAATAGCTAAGGCATGCAAGTAGTAATAGACCTATGGAAAGCCAACTACTTAAATAGCTGTCGTACCTTGGAGATTTAACCCCTGATGATATCTGTAAGGGAAACAAAGCTTGGAATATGTGCACATCCAGATTCAACCATTACTGGTAACCCATCAACCTCAAACCTGGAGAAGCCAACTTTGCGAGGAGAATAAGCTTTCAATTGATAATTATGTACCATCAAGACTTGCCCCTCCTCTGCAAATTTCAGTACATGTGGAATATGCTGATCAAAAGCATTCACAATTTCAAACTCTTTAACCCAAGACTCCTTAACACCGTAATCCTTCATCACCCAAACACCGATATTTAGCCCCATAGGAACCATTAGGGAGAGACAACCGCTCGACACTGAGAGCCTAAAATCCTCAAAACACCCTTCAAAATTACACAGCGGTGGTGGGAGCTGTTGGAAACGCTCGCATTCAACATCAAATGCACATATCCAATCAGAAATGTTCCCAACCCAATGAAGAAAGCCATTAAGATAAACCCCATGTCCAACCCCAGAAGGGTATGCATGATGTCCAATGCTTCTCCAAACTGTAGAGCCAACCGTCAAAACCATCACCTCCACTTCATACCCATCACCTCCACTTCATACCCATCAAAAGATAATTCTTCGTCTTCTTCCGTTGGGGTCTTGAACAGAACTACTTTGTAGACATTGCTGAGTGGACTAAAGCCGAACCCATACACAGGAAACAGAGTATCATGCTGGGGCAAAACCAAAGACTCAGCGGTGATGGGATTGGCCAAGTGAAGTGAGTGCCCGCTACGCCTAGAGTCATACAAACAGAGGTAGCCGTTGCAAGAACCCACAATCTCGATGGAGAAGCCATTATCGAAAGTGATGAGATCTCCAGAAAGCTTGAATAAGTCTCCGTTCGGTCTCGAGGCTTTGTCGAGGCCGACCAAATAGTAGTTCTTCGGTGGGCCAGCGCCACGCACAATAAGGCTTGTGGGTGTTCGTGAAAATAGGGATCTTGTGAAAGAGGGATCTGAGAGCAAGTAAAGCCAAGACTTGCACACGAACCTGCATCGGAAGATTGTTGATGTTGTCATTCTGCAGAAGATCTCGAGTATTATGTGGTCCGGAAATTGCAAAATGTGGGGTTCCTCGTCATGCTCTGCTTCTTTGGTCTCTTCCTCCACATCATGCTCTTCTTCTATTTCGTTATCTGGTTTTGGGGGACTGTTAGTGTTTGGTGCTGAGGGAAGGTTGCGTAGTTTGGTTTTCTTCATTGATGGCCGGATCGGAGAGCTTCAGGCAGGCCTCTGAAGAAGTACTGTGGTTCGATAGAACTGAAGAGTCGACGGAGGCACGGAGCTAATAAAGAAGACCTCTGCTCCCTCGGGTTAACAAAAATGAATACAGTTGCAAGTGATATGGTGATAAGTGTCTTACATGCAGTGCCTTGGAGAAACTGAAAGCTTGAGAAGTGTCCTACATGCAGGGCCTTCTACAAATTTTTACTTGTCCACATTTTTCGTTCTTTTATATTTTCGGTACAGAGTAGATTTCATTATTTCAAATGTAAAATCAATTTAAAAAAAAAATTCCAAATGTAAAATTTATTGAAAAAGTGTGTAAAATCACTTTTTATATTTACAAACTAATTATAAGTTTATAACTAATCTTTATACGCATGCAGAAGTGCGTGTCTTCCTCATATGAGGGATAATTTTTAAGGGACTGTGAAACACAAGTGAATCTGACTGCTGAGATTAAATGCAAAAGTTCAAAATATAACAACTTAAAATTGTGCATTTAATCTCAGCCGTCAGATGTACTTGTCATTCACAGTCCCTTAAAAAATGTCTCTCATATGAATACTCTTGGCAAAAGTGTTGTGCTCGCGGACGCAATTGTTTGCATTATTCTTATATTTATATATTCTTTTAAGAAGTAATGTGATGCCCGTTTGTTTTTATTTTTTATTATAAAGTTGTCATCAATTGTGATAATGGTATTGTTTGCATTATTTTTATTTGGTCTTGTTCCATGCTAATGATAATCCTCATATTCTTTCAAATTAATATACTTTTTTTTTTATTATATACTTAAATCGTTACAATATGAGGATTATCATTAGCATGTGTCAGCGATCTGTATTTAGTTAGTTTCCTTATTTGTAATTAATTGTATTTATGGGAGGAATCTGTTTCCTTGTCTAATACGGTTTGTAACACTTTATATACCTCCAATTGGAGAAGAATAAAATTATCTTAGAATTCCTGAATACAAACTTTGATATGGTATCAGAGCACGTTCGATCCTAGAGCGTGTTTCTTGAATTTCTGGAATCTCGAAATTTGAAATTTTGAATTTGAATCCCGAAATTTGAAGCTTCGTACAATCTTGAAGTTGCAAACCCTAAATTTACCACCACCAAACATTCTCACCACCGCCGCAAACCCCATTACCACAAAAAAATCCTAACTCATCACCACCAATTCAACCAAAACACTCATTCTCAAATGGAAATCATACAGAACTCTATCGAATCTCCAACCATTGAACGAAGACAAGTCCCTCATGCAGGTTTCTCTAACCTGTCCTCTCATCGTATTTCGAACAGGCCTGGTGGCTCTAACATTCGCTCATGCACCTACTGTGGAGAATCTGGTCACTCTAGACTTCGGTGTTATGAGATCATTGGTTATCCTGATTGGTGGGATTTCACCAAGAAACCTCGAAAGAATATAGAAAAAGCTGCACTTGCTACTGTTGTGGATGAGCACCCTCCACCGAGTGCCTCCGCCAATGTAGCACATTCACGAATGGTTGATAAGGCATCTATTTTCTCTGCTTTATCTACGAAGGATACTTGGATAATTGATACAGGTGCGTCTGATCATATGACTAATAACCCAAAAATTGTGGAAACTCTTCAACCTTCGTTGCAGACGGTTATCACCACAGCTGATGGTAGTCTCACCCCGGTTATTGGGGAAGGTTCTGTAGTTCTGTCTGACTCACTCACCCTTGACTCTGTTCTTGTAGTTCCTTCTTTATCCCATAATCTCTTATCTGTGAGTCAAATTACCATGATTCTTGCCTGTATTGTGACATTTTGGCCATCTTTCTGTGTGTTTCAAGACATTCTAACTCGACAGATTCTTGGTTATGGTGTTCGAAGAGGGAAACTCTACTACTTGGATCTAACAGATAGTGGGACACAGAAATTGGGACATGCCAATCAGACCAGTAGTGTCGACAGTGCAAAGGCTACTCTATGGTTATGGCATCGTCGTCTTGGTCATCTATCTTTTGGTTATCTTAAGAAGTTACGACCTCATCTTTTTTCAAATATCGATAACTCTGAACTTCATTGTGATGTCTGCGAATTGGCCAAGAGTCATCGTGTTCCTTATTCTCCTAGCATGCATAAAAGTTCAGTTCCATTCATGAAAGTTCATTCTGATGTTTGGGGCCCTGCGAAGATTCCTACTTTTGCTGGAGCTCGGTATTATATTACTTTCATTGATGAATGCACTCGGATGACTTGGGTATCCCTTCTCAAGAATAAGAGTGATGTATTCTCTGTTTTCAAAGAATTTCATAGTATGGTGGCCACTCAGTATCAACAGGTCATTCGCGTTCTTCAATCTGATAATGGTGGAGAATATGTGAATGGTCCTATGAATGAATTCCTCACCACTCATGGGATCCGCCATCAAACTTCATGCTCTTATACACCTCAGCAGAATGGGTTAGCTGAGCGTAAGAACAGACAGATAATGGAAGTTGTTCGTGCCTCTCTCTTTGGCATGAACATGCCTCGTGCCTATTGGGGAGAAGCAGTGAAGTCTGCTGCATATTTGATTAACCGTACTCCATCTAGTGTTCTTGAATTTCAGACTCCACAACAGAAACTTCAGACACTTTTGTCTGTTCCTTCCTTACCTAATCTGGAACCAAGAGTATTCGGATGCACAGTTTATGTTCACATTTATAAACATCAGCGTAGCAAGCTTGACCCGTGTGCTCGAAAGTGTGTCTTTGTTGGCTATGCCGAGTTCCAGAAGGGTTACCGATGTTATGATCCTCTTACCGACAAAGTTTATGTCTCCCTTGATGTATCATTCCGCGAATCTGAACCATACTACTCAGGGGGAGTTTCAGAGTCTTCCCTTCAGGGGGAGAGAATGTGTGAAGGGAATCCTCTTCCTCCTCCTATCATCGAGTTTGAAGAAATTGAAGAATTAGAAGAAAGACTTAGTTCAACGGTTATCAATCCGTCGACTAATGGAGATCGACCAATCGAAGAAGGAGACACTGAATCCAGAAGGAACACACGAATCCGAAGGAACAGGTCGGAAGTCAATAATCAACCGGTCGACAACAATGAAGACGGATCCAGCAGCCGGTTCGCCGGTCGATGAACGGTGATCGACCGGTCGACGAAAAAAGACGAATCCAGTAGCAGTTCGACCGGTCGATGAACAGTGATCGACGGGTCGAAGTGAACTACCCAGAACGTGATCGACGGGTCGAAGTGAACGTAACCCATGAACAGTGATCGACGGTCGAAGTGAACAGTGAACCGGTAAATAGTGGACCGATGGACGTAACCCATGAACAGTGAACCGGTGAACAGTGATTTTGTTAAGAATTCTTTTTCTACATCACCAATGCCAACTGAAGAGTCGACTCAGAATGTTTTACCTCAGGAAAGCTTGAACCCTACACTCAATGAATCTTCTGGAATAGGAGATGAGGAACTAAGGAGGTCACAAAGAGCAACTAAAGGTATCCCTAAGAAACAGTATGAACCAGAAATCAAGGCGAAGGCGAGATATCCTATTGCTGACTTTATATCGACCCACAGGTTGTCTAAGCCATATGCATTCATTGTTGAACAATTGTCTTCTGCATCTATTCCAAGTAATGTACAAGATGCTTTGACGGATCCAAAATGGAAAAAGGCAATGAACGAAGAGATGGAAGCCTTACAGAAGAACTCCACTTGGGAGCTTGTTCCTATGCCATCGGGAAAGAAAACTGTGGGGTGTCGATGGGTGTTTACAGTGAAGCTAAATGCGGATGGAAGTATTGATAGGTACAAAGCTCGGTTGGTTGCAAAGGGATATACACAGCGGTATGGAGTAGATTATCAGGAGACTTTTGCTCCTGTGGCGAAGATCAATACAATCCGGATCCTTATCTCATTAGCAGCTAACAGAGATTGGCCCTTATATCAATTTGACGTGAAGAATGCTTTTCTCAATGGAGACTTGGAAGAAGAGGTATATATGGATGTACCACCAGGAACAAAATGTAAACCCTCTGATGTTGGAAAAGTGTGCAGGTTGAAGAAATCATTGTATGGTCTAAAGCAATCACCTCGGGCATGGTTTGGAAGATTCACCAAGTCAATGAAGGCATTTGGATACAGGCAAAGTAATTCCGATCATACGTTATTCATTAAACGTAAGGCCGGAAAGATTACAGCACTTATTGTATATGTTGATGATATGGTTGTTACTGGAGATGATCCTGAAGAGAAGGAGGCACTACAAAGACATTTGTCTAGTGAATTTGAGATGAAGGACTTAGGCCAATTGAAGTATTTTTTAGGTATTGAAGTTGCAAGGTCAAAGAAAGGTATTTCCTTATCACAAAGAAAGTATGTCTTGGACCTACTAGCAGAAACTGGAATGCTTGATTGCAAGCCTATTGAAACACCCATAGAGATGAATCACAAGCTTGGGATTTTTCTAGATCAAGTTCCAACGGATAAAGGCAGGTATCAACGTTTAGTTGGTAGATTAATTTATCTCTCTCATACTCGGCCGGATATAGCATATGCTGTTAGTGTTGTTAGTCAATTCATGCATTCTCCAAGTAAAGAGCATATGGAGGCTGTGTACCGTATCCTGAGGTATTTAAAGACCACTCCAGGTAAAGGATTGTTGTTTGCCAAGGGAAGTGAATTGGTAGCCATAGGCTACACTGATTCTGACTGGGCAGGAGATCAGACTGATCGAAGGTCCACTTCTGGATACTTCACATTTGTGGGTGGTAACTTAGTTACATGGCGAAGCAAGAAACAGAAAGTTGTAGCTAGATCAAGTGCAGAAGCGGAGTTCCGAGGAATGGCTCATGGTGTGTGTGAACTTTTGTGGATTAAAAATGTTATGAAGGATCTAGGTTTCAAGTTTCAAAAGCCTATGGACTTGCATTGTGATAACACCGCTGCTATTGAGATTGCCCATAATCCGGTGCAACATGACCGAACTAAACACGTGGAAGTTGATCGGCATTTCATTAAGGAGAACTTGGATCGAAAGATTATTAAGTTTCCTTTTGTCCCATCTGAAGACCAACTTGCAGATGTTCTTACTAAAGCTGTTTCAGGACGAGTATTCAACAGCTCGATTGACAAGTTGGGCATGATTGACATCTATGCTCCAACTTGAGGGGGAGTGTCAGCGATCTGTATTTAGTTAGTTTCCTTATTTGTAATTAATTGTATTTATGGGAGGAATCTGTTTCCTTGTCTAATACGGTTTGTAACACTTTATATACCTCCAATTGGAGAAGAATAAAATTATCTTAGAATTCCTGAATACAAACTTTGATAGCATGGAGGGGGAAGGAGCTAATTTTAGCGTTGATGTAAGCATGCATAACCATTTGTAATGTTATTTCTTCATTTAATTTTGTTTCTTACTCTTTTAGGTTTATGAATTATGATGAGTTCGATCTGGGAGCTGTTTCTTCTGTAATTATTTAGTGTAATGCTTGTAAGTTATGACAATTACATATCATTGTACAATTTACAAAGTTATATAAACACAGTGATTCATGTACTGTATTTTATCTCGACTTTAACCTTAATAATAATACAAAATTTCAAGAAAGAGCTTTGTTTATTCTTTATAAGCATGCATGGTTGAAAGTTCAAAACAGATTCATTGGCACTAGCTTGTTCTGGAAAGGACTAAACTGCTACTGTAGTTCTATGATGTTTCATTATGTGTTCATCTGCGTGTGTTTATATTGTTTTTGAGGTTGTTCACAACGGGACTTTATGAGAAAGTTGATGTATCGGTGTATCTTACCCTTTGAATGTTGATGGCCAAAGATGGAATAAAGACTTTTAACAAATTACGAAACAAGGTAAATTAGAATGGACGAATGCAAGGAAGGATTACAAATATTAGAAAAAGTAAAGATTTGTTTTTGGTGTTTTAGATAAATTCTCATAGTTAACATTAAGAAAAACTACATCAAAAAAATATCAGACCATGTGCAAAAACGGCTCACTAACACATTGACAACAATAACATATCTATGATAAAGTAGTTAGTATCCGGCTAGTGGCTACAACGTCATAACCATGGCACAATAGTATGACCACAACCAGAACTAAGACTAAGATCCCCACTAGAAAATCATGTGAAAAACAAACCTAAAAAACTTATCTCAATAGAGTATGTATGAAATATTTGAACTAACCAAAACATAAAACTAGAAAATATATTTGCTATGCCGCCACGACCCGTATTTCACCTCCAAGAATCCAACACCAGCCTCATAATAAGTCCATAAAAAATAATTTACACTGCCATAGAAGGATAAATCGAGAGCAGATTCACGAACAAAAAAATCTAGAAAATAAAAATTTTGAAGATAGAAAATAAAAGTCTTTTGTGGCTCAAAGTGATTTTAAACGAACACAATTACACAAAAGGTCAGGGAACTGAACTTGATCCACGCATCAGAACCGCTAGATTCATGCCACGGTGCTAACGTGATCTGACGGACTCATGCAAAAACCAAAGAAACCCCGTCTCACAAATTCTGAGAGTCTCTTTTTATCTTATGTTTCACGCAGATCGGACTTGAGATCCATCATGATCCGCCAGCCAACACATCTTGAAGAGAAACCCAGATCTCATCTGGGATCAGGATCTAAGCGGCCCCGATATTCCACGAAGGAAGTGACTATCAATATTCGACGTACGTATGCTTTTGTTCTTTTCTTTTTTTTTAATCATGGTATGCTTTTGATCTTTGTTTCAGGGTTTCTGTGTTGATCATTTGGAATTTTTGTGTATGCATATTCCTTTTTTTTTAATATATATACTTTGCTTTATGTAGCAGAATCTTGTTCATATCATTATTTTATTCGGTTTGAAAAATTGTTTCTAATAAAAATATCAGGATAAAATTATCCAGTATCTTTAACCGGAACGAGTTCCTCACTTCCTCCTCAAAATAATACTAATAAAATAGAAGGGCCATTCATCTTACAAGCTAATTAATTATCCAGTTGCAACTTCATACTTGTATTTGTGTCTTTAATTTTGGTTCATATACGTTGCAACTTCATACTTGTATTTAAGTTTGTTTTGCAAGAAATTTTCAGCTGTTCCCCTTGAATTTAATTAGTCAGGACCTGAACTTAAGATTTCCTAGTGGTTATTGGTTTCTCCCCAATGACAGAATATTGATATATTTGTTAACAGCTGGTGAACCACGCAAGAGGATCGATTTGGATGAAATTTGCTGCGATGTAGGAGGTATGTGTCCTAGGGTTTTGAAGGAATATTCTCTGAAATTTGCTTGAGCTCCCTGTGTTTTGAGGGAATTTTTTTTATAGTATTTTATGAATGAGCATTCTGTTTCTTTTTTGAGGTAGGTAACAATATTTACTTGTGCGTATACTGTTATTTAGTTGAATTTTGTTCTCATAGTAAGATATCCTTGTTTAAGTTGGTTTGGAAATAGTTTTGAAGAAATAATTTAGGAAAAAAAAAATTTGTTTGTCTCCTTATTTTGTTAATGAGTATAATTCTCAACAAAACTTCATTGTTGTAATAGTTACACCCATATTTGGGAATATACTTTACTATTCTTGAAATTTGACTGCTACTAAATAAGTTCTTTTCTGGAGTATTTCAATTAGGTGGCTTGGCTCTTTTCTATTTGAATAAATTAAGCTATACTTGGATTGGATGGTTTGTAGAAATTAAAATGTTTAGTAACTTAACTAAGCTTGAAAGGTACCTCGTACTGTTTTCATTATTTAAACTAGAAACTGCCAACACATCCAATTGGTGCGAGAGGTGGTGGTTAAAGATAGTCGAGGGTTTTATTTTTTCTTTCTGTGTTTTGGCTTCTTCTTTTCCTGATGATTAGAATCATATTGATAGTTATTTAATCCTCAAGGGTATTAAGTAAAAAAAAAAGTTCTGTTATGGTTAACAAAGGGTTTTGTCTTTATAATAGTATATAGACAGACGAGAGAAATCATAAGTAAAACTGTAATTATTAAAATGTGGGATGGCTTCCTTAATTAGTGTATGAGTTAGTAATGCACTTTCTTACTTATTATGCTTGGAATAGTTGTCGTGTATTTGAGAGTTGGCTTAGTGTCTTATAACTCTACAAGTATTTTTCTGTGTCATAAGTGAATCAGCTGTGCCTACTGTTTTTTGTTTTTGTTTTTTGGGTATGTAACAATGAAAGTTGAAACAGGTGGCAATTATAAAAATATTAGAAGTTTTGTAGAACCTGCTGAATGTCTGATTTGTGGTCTGATTGTTCAACACCGCACTCCATCCTGTCCGTACCGGAAATCCGTCCCACACAATGTATCTCTTCCTCCTGGCATTCAAAGAGTTTGCAAGTGTTGCCGTAAGAGGGATGGCCACCCCGGTGAGGATTGGAAAGCATATGCTACTCCTAAGAAGTGTTTCGATTGTGGTAGCTTAGGTGAGCACTGGACTGGGGATGCAGACTGTCCGACCAAGGCTCCTAAGCACCGGAGTCCGACCAAAGCTCCTAAGCACCGGAGTCCGACCAAGGCTCCTAAGAAGTACTGGGACGACGAAGATCAAGAAACTGGTCGCCCCTTTTTACCACTTGAGGAGGAGGAGGAGGAGGCCTAGTCTGGTCTTTTTCTGCTTTTATGAAAGATTATTAAACTAATATGTGCCAATAAAATTGTTGAATTGATGACTAGATGGACACCCCACTTTAGGCCTAGTCTGGTCTTTTTTTTTTTGGTTACAAACCGGGGTCTAAAAGACCCAAGACAGAAAACAGCAAAAGAAAGTTAGCCAAACTGGCCACAGGCAACCCTTCTCGTTCTAACAGTATCCTCAAGGTCATCAAGATACGCTTAGGTAGCATGGCGAGGGTGATTTTCCAGAATAAGCATTCCATACTCACAGTTGATAGCATTCTTTGCAAGAGCGTCGGCTACATTCCCTATAAATATGGCATATAGATATAGACTGGAATTTCTGCATTAGATTCTTGCAGCAGGAAAGAAGAGCACCAAGGGGGTGCAGATCAGTGTTGCCATTTAGAAGAGAGTTGACAAGAGTTGCAGAGTCTGATTCAACAATGAGATACTGGGAGACGTATTTGATCAATGCAATTTTTAGTTATGATGAATTCATTGAATTGTATTTGGATTTTATGCAACCGGACAATTATAGTGTAAAATGTAAATACCCTAAGTCGTGTTCAAAGCATTTCGTTTATTTTTATTTAATTTCAACTCTTGATATCAAATCCAATGAGGCAATGAGTGATCATTCTTATTGTTTGTTAGAATATTTCTGTTCTGTATGATTCTAAAAGTAATCAACTTTACTGCCTTTCAAAACAAAACAAAAAATAATCAACTTTGGATCCGGATCTCTCCTAAAAATGGATTGTTCTCGTTTATTCTAAGCTTTAAATCGGAATCATTCACTCAATATCTAATGATCACCGATATCACACAAACCAATAAAAATTTATTTATTGTTAATTTTTAATGTCCAACTCCGTTTGTTAGTCCATAGTTTGCATTTTTGCAAGTCCTCTCTCTCTCTCTCTCTCTCCCTCGTGAAACAAACTCTCTCTGTTTATCATTTGTTGGCCGGCATAGTTGAAAACTTGAAATAGACTCATTTGCGACTCGTTCTGGGAAAGTAACTATTATTACAGTTCTAATTAAGTTGTTTTATTGTGTTTATCTTCCCGTGTTTACATTGGTTTTGAGATTGTTGAAAACGGGGCATCATAAAAGAAATCTAGTTATGCAGTGGTTATTTCTGTGGATGTTCTATTCCATCCATCATTAATTATTTCACTTTTGCCTTTCTGGTTAACAAAGGATTTCCAAATTGAAAAAATAGAAAACTAGATGGATGATCCAATCTAACTGTTGCGAATGTTCCAAACTTTATACTTGTTACTGGAGTAAATCTTTTTGATGATTTGGATAGAAATGACACAATTAATGGTTGTTCACTTGTTTATCTTGTTGCAGATACTTAGCACGTAATTCGGGTTGTAGTTTGAGTACCTCAAAGTATTATTATATGGAGATGTAATGTTGAGTAGTCGGTGAGTTCTTGGTGATGAAATCCTTTTGAAATGCCCGAGTTCAAACACAGCTTCTCTCATGTATGAACTTTGAGAATTGGCCGGAGATTATGGTTAATGAGGTTTCTGGATTTCTTCTTTTAATTTTTAGGAAGTGCCATTTTTTGTTTTATGAAAATCTACTTTCTTGTACGAACTTTTATAATTTTATTCCAAGTAGCTGCTGATCGGAATATTTCTCAACGGTTTTTTAATTGGATGCATTTTCATTTCAGTTGATTCACCGGTGCTACCTGCTCCCTTGTGGATATGTTTCATTCAATTCATGAATTTCATTAGAAATGCTGAAGCATAAATTCTGTATCTTTTATGAGTTTTTTGATGCAAGAAAACTACCAAATCTGACAATATAACATCAAAGCGCGCATTTAGCTAGGCTACATTTACCTTTGTTCTTCCCATAGTAATAAACTGATAACATTCCGAAATGGAGATATACAAATGAGGTTGCAGAACATGCCTTGTTGATGAGCAGTGATCGTGAATTTGTGATCTATGAATCCCTAGCAATCTGGTGGCTGAAGAAACTGTTGAGGCAAATAGTAGATGGTTATTGTGTCCAATGCCGCTGCATTATTGAGAAGTGGTTAGAAAGGGAGAGGCCTTCCAATATATACTCAATATCTTCAGGCTCTCGGCTTCAATCTTAACAGTGACGAAAACACCACCAACTATTTGCAACTTTTTGAAGAGATGGACAGGCAATGCAAAGAACAAGTTCTTGTAAGTGCATGTATGCACTATTCGGAGAGCCACTTCCCAATGAAGTATTTTTCCACAACTTGAATACCACTATGGTTTAAGACGAGGGAGGGGATTGAAATTAGTACTAGTGGGTCAGCCATGTTGGAAGACACAAGGCAGCTTTACGAACCCAGCTCTCAAAGTGATCATTGTTCTCTTCCACTCGAAAAATCCCTACTGAGTTGATTCAAAGAACTTGTCACTTTCTTTATGGCTTACTGCTATGTTTTATGAGTTAAATTCTTTTGACAACTTGCTAGCTTGAGCAAGGTCTTGTATATCAAGGTAACCAAGTAGTTATCCTACGGTGTGTCACCGAACCTGTTCCATGTTCTTCATCATGGTGTTTGATCATCATAAAGCTAAGTAAGCAAGTCAAAATCTGAAGGTGGTGTAGGTGATAGATTGACGTAGATGAGCTGAACCTTAGATTATTGCAAATAACACATCATTACCATTATTAATTATACAACCATACATTCTGTCATAATGTACATTGGATGGATGGTTATTTCTCATAAAGATACTGAGAGTTGAGACCTCATTATTTTCACTACCAGATGTTAAAAACAGAAGGTTGCAGTTGCAAGAGAAACTTTGAAGGAGACTCATATCCATATGTCTGAAGTGCAGTCACCACCAGGATATCTCATTTCATGGGCAAGAGAAGGACCATCAGGTTCAGCTCCAAAGTCGACGAAAAACTTTGTGTTTACTGCAAGACCACCTTTCTCAGTGTCAACATCAAGCTGTAACATATGGGATCCTTTCTCCAGAAGGTCAGGGTAGAATTGGCGATCCCATGTACTAAAAAGTGAGTTGGTGACATAAAGCCGCTTCCCATCTAAACTTAACTGGATCATCTGTGGTCCACCTCTCAATTTTTTTCCCTGAATATGGAAGATACAAAATCATCATCAATCAGACTCTTTTCCAGCAGACAATAATGGATAGACAACAAAGTATGTAATATGGCCAGAAATTGAGCCACAATTTCCTTCAGATCATCTGCTGACCCAGTTCTAGAGTGGAACTGTATCTAAAATCACTCTAACATACAACTTACTAGTGAGGCTATAATAAAGCATGCCAATAGTGAATTCATACAAAGATTGTGCCACGCTATAATATAGCAGCTCAACCAACTTCTGAATCCTGAGCAATAAGTCGATAGTATGGAATACAATTGACAAAGAAACTTATATTATGAAGATCATACACACCTGGATCTCCGGAACATCAAACTGCTTTGTTGTACCATCTTCAGCCTCAGCCACAACTGGGCTTCCCTTTTCGATTTGCCCCCCAACCCATACTTGGCCAGTCAGTTTAGGAGTTTTAGGGTCCTCAATGTTATACTGTCTTACATCTCCATGAAGCCAGTTGACAAAGTATAGAAAACGATCATCAAGTGAGATCAAAAAATCAGTTATAAGCCCAGGCATCTCTGGAAGAATCCAGTTCTGCACCTTCAATGGTTCTACTGATATTGCAACCTGGAAATGTCCCAATTAGGATTTATTAAATATTTAGACCATTTCCTTTTACTTTGAGGAGAGTAAAATAACATTAAAAACAAAACAAAACATTTATGAGATTAGGAGCAGACACACAGTAAGATGCACGCATGCGCATGCCCTAATAGTTGCAACAAGGTTGTGTGTATACCTCATGGCTCCATGAACCATCCTCTGTCTTGAAGAATCGCACCATGTTACTTGTCAAGGCACACCCAACAAACCCGGTATCTTTAGAAGGGTCGTGCAGGAACCGTATCTGTAATGGGAGAGAATGAGTCACAAGATCGAATAAGAGATACAAAGAAACAAAATCTCCAAATTAACAAAACTTGTAGAAAACTAGAAATTAATGACCGAAAATCAAGTTTATACCACTAACCTCTAAAGGTAAGAGCCCTGTATTTCCAAGATCCAAAGTTTGTTTCAACTCGCCCTCAGGCCAGCTGTAGACATGAAGATGCCTCCCATAGAGACCATCGGAGACATGCTGAAGATTGAAACCTTTTGTAAAAGCAGCAGGGGCACCCCATGATGAGCTTATCATTGTCTTGTGTCGCGGTTGGTACCAGAAATCATAGCCAAAGAGTGGACTGTGCCCTGGTTTCTCCCACCTGACAGATGTTAGGATGGCTAATAGTTAGATGTAATAAACTTCGTTTAATTTCTTCAATCTGCCATGCAACCACATCTTGTGTAGTGGCATTAGTCTATTGAGATGATTAGAAAGATCTCATATAGAAACTATGAGTGATCATATCTCAAGTTACATGCTATCTGTAAAAATATTAACTAAAATTTACGCAGACATACACACATATATATATTGAAATCAAATTCAAATGGTACAAAGATGAGTTCCTTCAAAATCTACACAAATGACAAGTATATTACAATATTATAACAGAAGGTATTACCTTCCCTTGACATTAAACTCTGAGTCAAGGAGAAGAAATCCATTTCCTGCAGCATTTCCATCTTTATCCCCTAGGCATGAAACCAATAAATCACCAGATGCAAGGCAGTGGGATGTGTGTGGGTATGCCAATCCAGTCTTCTGTACGATATCTTCAGGCTCAACAACTTTATGCAGAGAGGGAGCCTTTGGATTTGTTTTCGTGTCTATCACATATATACGACCTGATCTGAAAGGTTAAAAAAAACCTTAATGAGAAATATATAACAGACAGTTGATTCTTCTACTGACTGAACAGTAAAATGCTTCTAAGCCAATGCATAGGCTCACAGTGGGAGAAAAACAAAATTTTTGACTCACTTGCCATTTAATGGAAATAAGTCGCTACATAATACATACATAATTTAAATTTTAAACCATGCAGATCTTGTAGAATAGATGAATTGAGGGGAAAACATCTGTAACAATGAATGAATGTCGAGACTATGACTAAATGTTCCAGCAGCTCACAAAGTTGGTTTGTTTGTAAAAGGACACTGACCTTAAATTCTTGGAAAACAGATTGACACTCTAAAGGTTGTTTTGTGAGAAATTGCATAATCACTTTATATGCAATGAAGGATTTCATTACTTGACAATCTTCAACATGCTCCAAAATTCTAGTCAACGAATCAGTCTTTTCTGTTCTCTGAGAGATGACAAAGAGATCATAGCTAGCACTGCTCATCATACATGATATGCTAAATTATTGTCCTCTCTGTTTTTGCAAAGGTTGCACAACATTAAGACACATTGATTTAGCTTATAAGTGAAGTTTTCAGAATCAGAGAAATGCACCGACTCTGAAATGTTTATATTTACAAGAACCAAGAAAATTCAAGCTTCAAAACTTTATACGTGTGAAGTCTTATTTCTCAATTGTTCTTCTTTTCCCTTAACCAATTCAGTGATTTACTAATTTAGGTTAGTTGCCTAACCAATTGTTTCACTCGCTTCAATTTATAAGAAACGACTTTTTTTATTTAAGAACTAGTTTTTAGTATAAAATTTAATCTCTTTCCATAAAACAGAAAAGTCAAAGGTAGCATCAAAATTGAGTGTCTTACATTAATGCAGGTAGGACAAGGAAACGCCGTTGTGCAGATGGATCTCCATGGCAAGAGCTGCATGAGTTCCACCCTGAATGATGCAGTTCATCACCTAAATTTGGCACAGGCAGCCTGTGGATAACTTTCGAATACGTGGGAGAAATCGGATCCACATCCACTGTGGCCAGGTAATCAGGCTTCTGAATCCCAGTTCCTATTACATTTATGTTTTGCAGAATTAATTTAACATCACACTCACAACTTCATACCAAATGCAAGGGAAAGAGATCGAAATTTCCAAAAGCTATATTAACAAAAGGGGTTCTCTCTCTGGGCAGACCATAGCTGTGTAGCAAGGACCCATAAATTGAAAAGTGGAGGATAAGGGAATATGCCCTGGATTTCATTGCATCAAATCCACCAAGTAGCATGAAAAACCCAAAAGGCCATGGAGATCAATCACCTTGATTAATTAAGTAATAAAATTGTCTACCGTCTATCTCAAATATAAGTGAACAAAAGTTCAAGTCTTCATAGTATCTAGCCAATCAAACTACAGATTCAAGATGGGTTTTTGAAGAAACTCAAGCTGGAATCCTCATGATGGACCAAAAGTGCAAATGGGTTTCCATCAGAAAAACCAAAAAATCAAATAAGCTAAGAGACATTGAAGAAGAATGAAATCAAGCTTTTTGATGATGATCCCAAAAGTGGAAAAGGGTACCTGAGTAAACCGAAGTGACATAGAGGATTTGCTCTCTTGGACCAGACATGGCCTCCAGTGGAGAGGCGTAACCCGGCCCAGTCCGGCAGCATTCTTGCTCATTGCTCTGCCTCTTCCCTGGTTCTACTGTACCCACATGCGTAGCCATCTCTCTCTCTCTCTCAAATGAAGGCAAAGTGAAGAGTGATGATGGCTCTAACTCACATGCAGTATCTGCAGCAGATAGGGAGAGAGATGCACAAAACTGCGTTGACGTGGCAGATTCTTATAAATCGGTTTTGATTTGTATCGAGTCAACTTTTTTGTCTTTATGGCTTTATGGGCGCATAGACGTAGTATAATAGTGTCCAGGGGGGATGTATTGGGAGTTTCGCTGTCCAGGTTTGGAAAATAAGAACCCATCCTAATGACTAATCTGACGCTCAGTGCTCCGCCACCTGTCAACAGATAACCCTGGTTTACTGACTAGTATGTGAGTGATCGGAATTGTGTTACCTAGGAAAATCAAGAGAAGGATTAAGTGGATAACGCATTCCGACCTTTGTTTTTTTCTTTGATGGGGACTTTGGTTTACAGAGATTTTTTGTTCCACAAGACTTTTGGGTTCTTAGCGATTTGTCTTGTTGGGATATTGACCGAGTTATGTGAAAGGGAATAAGGGATGAGGATGTTCTAGGAAGGTATGATTGGAGTTGGGAGTTATGATTGGAGTTGGGAGTTGGGATAGGCTTAGAGAAAATGGAGGAACATTATGAATATGTTTAGATTTGAGAGAAAAAAAATTTAGAAAAATGTGTGAATAAAGTAATTTTAGAAGTCATTGGGTCTATAATATGTTTTCGCGTAATTTTAATTAAAATTTCCTTTTACTTATTTACCAAATATTTTAAGACCTTAAATTGTACGGAAAAACTGATTTTTATAAAAGCGAAGCAATACCAAACTGGTCTTTAGTATTATTATCAGATAAGTCTCACGAGAGTAGTTTATGGGTTCTCCTAACTTTTATGGGATTGTCTCGTTTTCTCTTTGTTTCACAAAAGAAGAAAAGAGTGGCATCCATATGCTTCATCAACAACGGATAATGTAATGAGTTGGAATGGATGAACATTAACAATGAGTACAAGGCACAACAACACCTACCATACCTTCGTTCGTCTTTGAAAATATGGGCTAAAAAATGATCCATTTCTAGATTGCGCGGCAGGTGCTTGCCTTCACCATCTACTTTTGCATTACCCTTACGTTTCTTAAACAACGGTTGCAATAACTTAGTTTAGCCTCAGTCTCAGACACAAGCGTATGGGCGAAAACAAGGTGCCTATTCAGCTTATGAAACTAGTGACTGGTGAGGCTAAATATCTTATATTGCGGATAGTTGAGTATCACAGTCTGAGGCTTCTATCTTCCAGCCGTGGGTCCTGATATTATTTGCAGAAAACATAACCATGAAATAGAAATCAAATCCACATAGGTATAGTTTTGTGCCTGTGACGTGCTTTCCTGGTCTAGATGAAACAAAGAAATGCAGCACCAATTAGAAGCTACAGTGAATTTGAATACTATGTCACGTAGAACTATGGACAGGTCATGATGGTATCGGTATCACTGAGAAACCCAAAACCTCCCTCAGCAGTCCAATTCGGTAACCATTGATTTAAGCCACTCAACTAGTTTCACCTGAAGTTTGATCACACCCAAAATTCAAAAATATAACTTGATAGCATTATCTCATACTAAAATAGCGTTCACAGATCAAGCTTGGCAGAGAAATACATTAATAGGAGGAAGGAAAGGAACAACTGGTACCCAAAATTCAGCTTCTAATGACATACAGTTTTTTTTTTTTTTTTGGGTGAGAAAATCGTTCCTTAAAGAAATCATTAACATCATTACAGGAGGGAAGAAAGAAAAAGGAAAACATTACAACCAATTCATAACCCCTTTTATAACCCCTACCCAATTATGATGACTACAGAAAGTCGTACACTATGATTATCAGGTATCAACCTACTTGGCCTCAGCCTCATAAACACCAGAAATAGAGAATTAAACCCAACAAGTTTTCTAAGATAAAGCTAATCAATTAAGTATGTCTACTGCAATTGTAAACTAGATACTGTTAGTTTCTTATAAATCCTTTGTGGGGTGAAAACATCCAGTATGGGTGGGTGATATCCCTCTGATGATAGGACTCTCAACATCTTAAATTGTCTGCCACACATCTTCAAACTGCAGTATGATAATCATTTATTGTTTATTTCATTCCATCTAACTGTGACATGGCATATTCCAGTTTCTAATAACATACAGTTGGAAAATGAACCTAGCTAAATGCATTATGTTACAGGACTAAGGTAGACTAAACAACATTGAAAAATCTGGTTATAACTTGTTCATTTTTGGGTTTCAAACAAATGCAGGTGCCAGTGTATGATAAGGATAGCCAATTTACCAAATCCTAGAGTCCTTAAACAAAGATATAATGAATTCAGCAGGAAGATCAAGAGAATCCGATCCCGAATTAAAATCCATGGATTTGGGCATTTTTGTCGCCGATGGTTGAAAATGCCAAAGTTCTCTTCTGCAATGGGATATACCAAATGAGGATAAAGAAGCATTTCCACTAGTGCTTCTTAGACAGAATGAATACTTGTTAAGTATGCCTACAATATTTACTAAATAGTAAATACAAGTTAGTACCATTTTAAAACTTTCATGTTCTTCAAAGTTCAAACTAGAATAACATAATAGCTACAGTTGTATGTCTTAATCAGCCATTGCATCCAAACAACAATTTGGTGCTCAAACATATTCATATATTTCAATTTTCTTTTAAAATATTAAAAGCGTAACCAGAAACTACAGCTATAATGAATCAGAAGCTATATATTCATTGATGCAAATAGGAATTAATGTGCTACATAGTCAGCAACAACGAGGGGCTACTTTACTTGGCGTGTTATATAAACCAAGGAATGAATTTGGCTCAGAAGGTGGTATAGCAAGTAAGGGGTGTGAGATTGACCTTGAATTTGGAAGGGAAAATTGCACCATGAGAGACATATGGTACTCCTCTAATGTCTGAAGAATCATTGTGCAACCATAACATTGAAAGAGCGGGCATAATTGATAAAGCAAAAGAGTATTAGCTGGGCACCTAGGCTTAATGGCCATATTCAGTAGGAACTAGTGTTCAGATTTGTTACTCATACAAACCTAAAGAAAGCAGATAGAATTCAAAATTAGCAAGCCTAAAAGTAATGCAAATAAAACTCAAAATTAAAAGAAATGTAACTCAAAGGCTTTTAAATTAAGAACCTGAGCAAAGCCCAGAAGCAGCTCCAATGTTGGGAGTAGGGAGCTTCAGAAGACTCCCAACCCAAAAATATTGTGTTACCAAAAGTCATTGCATGAACATTCTCCTTCACTAAAATGGTGGTATCTAGTAGCATCTCGAACAATAATGTCCCTCTTCACAATACTGCTTACGAATTTCAATACCGTGTGACAATCTCCACAAACACGAAGATTTTTCACTATCCGGATAGGTGTCCCTGGAACAGCCTTAAGAAGCCCATAAGCCAATGCCAACCGCTCACTATGCCAAAACAGCTGCCTCTCCTTCTCTTGCTGCTCCATGTCATGTAAAACAAAGGTGCTGTCGGGAACATAGCCTCTTTTCCTCATCTCTGCATCCAACTCCTTAAGCAAAGCGAATATCTCATCCTTCATAGGATGAGATGTCTCTCCAGCATAAAACACTTGGCTTTCCTTTCCAATGTCGATGGAACTGTAACCTGGATTCTTCTTAACTTCTCTAGCTGTCATCAACTTTCTCACTTTTGCTACATTTTTCCACATACCGGCACCAGCGTAGACATTAGATAACAGTATATAACTTGAAGGATCTTCTGGTTTTAAGCTTAAAAGATGTTCAGCAACCCTGATTCCCATTTGTGTATCTCCATGATGCTTGCAAGCACTTAGTAAAGCTGCCCAAGTGGGTTCATCAGGCTCAAAGGGCATTGAATTAATAACATTTACAGCTTCACCAAGATGCCCAGAGCGACTAAGAAGATCCAAGAAACATGTATAGTGCTGCAGACAGGGACGAATTCCATAATCTTCAATCATGGATCTGAAAAGGGCGTGTCCTTTGCTAACAAAACCAACATGGCTACAAGCATAAATCAGTCCAACAAAGGTAACTTCATTAGGCTTAATCCCTGCTCTAATCATCTCATCATATATAGTCAATGCTTCCGCAGCTCGCCCATGCTGAGCCGCCCCAACAATTATGGAAGTCCAAGAAACTACGTCTTTTCGCTGCATTCCACTGAAAATATCCTTAGCGGCTAAAATGTCACTACATTTTGCATACATATCCACCAGTGCATTACTAATAAACAAGCAAGACTCATACCCAAGAGCAATAATCAGGCCATGTACCTGCTTTCCAAGCTCCAAGACTGCCAAATTAGCACAAGCTCCAATGGTGCTTGAGAGAACTAATGGGTCTACAATATCAACCCTTTCTCTTCTCATCTCAATAAACAAGTAGAGTGCATCAACACCATTTCCACTTTGTACCAACCCAGATATCAAAGCAGTCCACGAAAACAAATTCTTAGCCGGTAGCTTCTCAAACATTTCAAAAGCATCCGACTTCCTTCCACCTCTGGCATATCCAGAAATCAGAGCAGTCCAAGAAACCACACTTGTCTTTGAAATTGAATCAAAAACTGCACGAGCATCATCGGGTAATCCACATTTGGCATACATGTCAACCAGAGACGACTTAACGATATCATCCTCACAAAACGGCGATAACAAAAAGCGGGCATGCACTTGCTTGCCTTGCCTAATAGCTCCTAGGCTAGAGCAAGCCTTGACGACGCTAGCAAACACAAAATGGTCTGGCTCCAAGCGTTCCAGCTCAAACATAGTGGGGAACATGGAGAGAGTTCGGTGGGGAAGTTTGGCTCGGTTCTGTGCAGTGAGAATTGAAGCCCATGAGACGTGGTCTCTCTGGGGCATTTCGTCGAACAGGTGGAGTGCGTCTTCGACTAGACCGCATTTCCCGTAAACATCTAAGAGGGTGTTGGGTAAGGGCACACATAGATGTAAGGCTGCTTTGATGATTTGGGCGTGGAGTTTTTTGGCGGTGGAAGGTGACTGGCGTCTTGCACAGAGTTTCAGTTGGTGTAGATAGTGAGACACTGGCATTCATCCGTTTATTCTAGGAGCCAACCCGGTCTAGTCCTACGTACCAGAGACGAGACTGTAATATTTCAAATTCAATGAGCCAAATCTGTTTCATACTTGAGAATCAAATACCAACAATAATAGCTCGGGTTTTACCTTACTCAAAGATTCGTCAATTCTACAAAACCTGGCTAGCCTTCCTTCGAATTCGATCGAGAGGGAAGAGAAAAGGTCAAAGCTCCTTCAATCCATGCTCACAAGGTGTCGACGATCGGGTTTAGCGACTATAGCTTCCCTTTTCTCTCGCCTCTTTGTTTTGTCTTTCTTCCCGTTAGGTCGGGGTCGAGTCCATTTATTTTTGCTTATTTAATTTTTATTTATTTATTTTATTGCAAATGTAAATATAAAATCAATGAATATCTATTATAAAGATTTCAAAGCAAAAAATTCGAGAATATTATTTTCGAAACAAAATATAAAAATGTCCCCGTCTATGTGTTCAACACTCCCTTAAATTTTATATTGAAATTAGAAACCCCCAGAAATTATTTTTGATAAAAAAAAATACAAAATTACCCTCCCATGTGTTCAAGACACATCCACCAAAAAAAAATTATTGAAATTAGAACTCCCGACAAATTTCGAAATTTGAGCAATATTATTTTTGAAAAAATAAAAAAAAATTACCCCCGTCTCTTTGTTCAAGACACTCCCCAAATTTTTTATTGAAATTAGAACCCACCGACAAATTTACTAAAATTTGAGCAATATTATTTTTGAAAAATAAAAATTACCCCGTCCCTGTGTTCAAGACACCCCCAAAAAAAATTATTGAAATTAGAACCCACCACAAATTTACGAAATTTGAGCAATATTATTTTTGAAAAAATAATAAAAAAATTACCCCGAGTCATGTGTTGAAGACACATCCACCAAAAAATTATTGAATGAAAAATTACAATAAATATACTTCTTGCTCCTTTCTTCACACACACTTTTACTCTCTCTCTCCTCAATACATATTTCTTCTCCTTCAATTATTTAATGAAGAGGTTGTTGAATAAGGTTCGAAAGTTTCGTGATGAAGAAGATGAAGAAGGCTAACCCGCTCAGCGAGCTAACTATCTCTCAAAATCAACCCATGCAGGTTCCAGGGGGCACAAACGGAGAGTTCGGGGAAGAAAGGGGCAAGACGATCAAGCTACTTTATCCAACTCTGTTCATGATTCGTTTCGGACACAACGATGAGTTATGTGTCTTCACCCTTTGTTGTCTTTGCTCACTCTATTTTGTTCAAAAATCGACCACCAAAAAGAGGTCCCCCCAACAAAGCCCTCTTCCTGCGAGCGGGGGGCCGACAGATTGTCGAACGTAAATCTACTTCAGGCGTTACAACTTTTGAGAGGAATCGTTACTCACTCAAACCCCCCCCCTCTTGTCCGAAGATTCTCGAAGGATAGAGAGGTTTCAGGATGTTGGGAGCGGCGCTGGCAATGGAAGACCCCGGGTTGGGTGGAGAAAAGGTCAAAACTCCCCACTTCTCCTCGATCGCCTCGTACGATACTGGATATGGCTGTTTTGGGTTCGGGGCGTAACCCTCACTATTGGCTTCTCCGTTGTTTGACAACTTCGGAGGTCGCCCCTCAGTTTTATACCAAGTGAATAATATTGACTACAATCGTGCTACTATCTCGCTAACGGATATACCCAAAGTGGGCCTTTTGTGAAATCATTCCAAGCCTACACTTGAGAAAGATATCTTATTTTCTAAGTGCAAGAGGGGTATACGAAGGTGTTGAAAGTGTTTCGGTATTTTACAATCACGATTTGGCATTGTTAGAGGAGCGCTCGTGGGTGGGATAAAGAAGATATTCGGTATATAATGTTGCTTGTGTTATTTTACACAACAGATAAGAGGATGAGAGCCGATGACAGTTGGGTCGATGAAGAAAATGAGGACAACGTTGCCCGGAAGGCTTCGTTGGGCCCCTATAGAAAACTTCGAACATGTTGGTAGGGATGGGCATAATATTGAAGGTTTTATGGATCGCTCCTCATATTAGATCTGAATACGCTCATTCAAGCCTTCAAAATGACCTGGAAGAGCATCTATGGCACATGAAAGGCAACATGCGTCGGTAATTTGATAATTTCAATAATTTCCAATTGCGTAACCAAGCTTCATTTGTTTGTATGCTTTTTGTTTGTTTGTGTGGCTTTTGTTTTTAATTTGAATAAAAATGGTATTTTGTCTTTATGATTAAATAGCTTATGAATTTAAAACAATAACATAATTTTTATTTCATAACATTTATATTACATAAATAACAAGCCAAGCTTAGGAATAACAACGAAAATCTTAAAAAACATTATTTGAAATACGAGGAGCTTCATATCGGGTTGGTGGAATCACCAGTGGAGACACCATCTATATTTGGTTGCATGGTTGAGCCACCAGTTGGTTCATTATCCTCGTTTTCATACTTTTCAGCAATTTTTTTTTGCTTTCTTTGCCAAAACTTCATTCTAATTGGTGACATTCCACTTGTGTTCATCTCCATAATTCGCTCTTCCCTTTCAATAGTCCGCATTGCTCTATCGTCCATCATCAATGCCTCTTTTCGCAACTTCATTTGCTCTTTTCGAATTTCTCGTTGTTGTTCGAACCAAACCTGCTGGTGAAATTCTTCTTCACGTTTTTCCCTTTGTGCAACTAATAAGGCTTGGTTGGCTGCCATAGTCTCTACGGTTAAAGTCATCCGCTCTTGGTCATGCACTGACTTCTTTCCTTTCCGGTTACCTTCTTTCGCAGCCTTCTTACCAGGAGGCCTTACCGAAGGGCCTGGAGATACATCGGCAATTTCTTCATCTTCATCTATATCCAAGTGAACACCCCCATCATTTTCCGATGGTTGTGTGTGCACCTGTTGACTTCCTCCAATCGAGCCACTTGTGACATCATCCAGATGCTCTTTGAATTGTTGAAAACCCTTCACGATGTCATAGCATAAGTGATGAGTGAATGGTTTGATAGGTAATTTGGCCCTCTGACAATCGTCTCGATAATACATTTGTGCTTGACGCTCCTATGTAATTTGTACATAAAAACTTAATTAGTATCAAAATAAACAACACAACGAATTATAAATATCCATAACAAATTATAAAAATAATTAACAATTTATAGATACGAGTTATTTGTATCAATTAATTAAATTTTATACTAATTGATAAATATTTAAAATTTATGCTACATAAAAAATATTACCTCATCCATCAAATTAAAACCACTCTTGTAAAATTGACGTGCTTTCCTAACCAAAGAATGCCACATAAGGAGTTCCCGTTTCATAGTTTTCCATCTATTGGTCATTCCTTGAGCCGATCGAACATCTTCTGGATTTCCACTCCAATTTTGCACATAGTGTCGATGAACACTTGCCCATAGCTCATCCTTCGATTGATCTTTACCTTTTGCCGGATCATGACTAACAAATCTCCAAGACTCGCACAATTGAATATCTTCGTTTACCGACCATCTTGTACCCGAAGTTCCAGCTTTTTTAGACATATTGAAATGAAAATAAAAATAAAAATTGGGAGATAGAAAATATTTGGAGGGGGTGTTTGCAGCTAGAGAATAATTTTTTTTGTGTGGAAGTTAAAGTGCAAAGATATGTATGTATAGAGTTTTTGAACTTATTTAACCGTTGAAGAACAAAGAAATTAAAAAAAATGACCGTTGGATTAATGTGGCATGGATACCGTCCATTTTTAAATTTGATTAATCAAATGGCTCCTATCAAAGAGCCGTTCCAAGCTTTCTTCTTTTTGGCTCCTGGCAACACCCACGTGCAGCTCCATTTTGTCCCTTTCATGGCCATGTGCAGCTCCATTTTGTCCTTTCAAAGCCTGACAGCTCCATGTGCACTAGTTGCCAGCGTGGCAACATGTTTATTGCCTAGGCACATTGTGACCAAGCTACTGCCCCAGGTTGAATTCTGCCCGGGCAAAACACTACCAGTGGACCAAGTTTTTATGCCCAATGGCGCTACATCTATGTGGCAACCAGTCAAAACTAAGGCCGGTGAACTTGCTCTTATAGGCGGAGTTGATGGGTTTTGATGACAAGGAACGACGAACGAAGCGGTGTCAGTGTAGAAGTGAACTTGGTAACTCGAGAGAGGATGATCAAAGTAGAAGTGAACGTGCTTAATTTGAGCTTGATAAATACTTTGAATACTAAATGACTAAATTGCCCACAACTTAATTGTGTGAATTACAAATATGTCATTCCCAATTAGATTATTAATCTAAAAAATAGTGCCAATTAGATCATTAATCTTAAAAATATTTCCAATTAATACAAAAAATGGTACAGGTTTGGACAATTTGGTATCTAAAGTAACAAAATGGACAATTTGATACATATACTTGTTCTCCGTCTTCTCATTTGGTACTTTCGTTAAAAATTTCGTTAAGTTGGTCACACGACGCGCATGGGCCCCAAATTTCAGGAGTATTTTTAATATTGAAGATAAAGCAACTTCATGAGCATCGAAGAAAAAGAAAAAGAAATCCAAGTAAGATTTTCTAACACTTTAGGGTGTGTTAATAACAACACTCTTTTTTTATTGTTTGACAATACAACTTTCAAAATTTATTGAGTAACAACAAATCTCGTCAGGATTTAAATTCACGCATTCTTCTTTTCTCAAGGAACTAGGGTTTTGGCACTAGCAGGATACTATGCTCAAGGTTAGGGCTCGTGCTGATAACGTGTTTTAGAATAACAGATAAAATAAAGAAGAAGAGAATTGCTCAAAAATAGAATGAACATTATTGATGAGTAAGGGCCTCTATCCTAGAAGAACTGCTCTTAGATTGACAAGGCACATAATATTGAATATCCTAAAAGCAAAATTAAGAAATAAATAATTTATAGATAGAACTCACACTCACTTGCCTATTGTTATTACATTTTTATATTAATTTTTTTAGGGTTATTATCACATATAGTACATGAATTATTTCTCAATTATATACTTAGTACCTGAATTTTAATTTTTGTCACAAGCAGTACCCAAAGTTTTCGATTTTATCTTCTGCGGTACCTGAACTTCAATTTTTGTCACAAGTAGTACCCAAAATTTTTCATGTTTTTTTTTTGGAACACATGCATATATTTGTGACAAAAATGGCATTAGGTACCACAAGAGATGAAATTGAAAACTTGGGGTACTACTTGTAACAAAATCGAAAACTTTGGGTACTACTTATAACAAAAGTTGAAATTCAGGTACCAAATATATGGAAAATTCTAGTGTATGTTAACGTATCTCATACGTACAATTACTACTTTAAAGACTTAATTACTCAAACGAGAACCTATTTACTCTAATGACGACTATATTTACCTTAACGAGGGGTTTTTTATAGTTACCACATGAGTTGTCAAAGTAGTAATATGTGTCCTCAAGTCGTAAAACATTATAATTACAACTATTATGACTTAATTACTCAAACGAGAACCTAATTTACTCTAATAAGGACTTTATTTACTCTAATAAGGACTTTATCTCCGCATTATGTATGAGAAATGTTAACATACCATAGTCTTACTCCCAAATATATAATTGATAAATAGTTCAGGTACTATATGTGATAAAAACTTATTTTTTTTAATTGCTTTATTTATTTATTAGTTTTTTAGAGTACTCTATATTCTTTTATATTAATCACTTTGTACTATATAAAAAGATTGTCTATGTGATAGAAAACTGATGTGCCAACATATTAGTTTTTTGTTAATTTACAACATTTTACTTTTGTAAGAAGCAAACCGATAAAAAATCAAGTAACAAAAAAAAAGTCCTGACATATGCATTTGCATTAACAAAATTAAAAATGACATTTTGTACATGCAAACTACTCCCCTTCCAAACTGGTATACGCACGCGCGAGTGCGGCTATGCGTGTGCAGGAAGGCTAGTACATTATAAAATAAAAGTAATAAGGATGTTTATCTAAATATCTTGATGCAATTACAAATTTATATTAGAGCGGCCTGGTGATTTGCCCTTATTTGGAGTGCAATTGCTTTCTAATCAGGGATTAGGCGGCGGGGGGGGGGGGGGGGGGGGGGGGGGGGGGGGGGGGGGGGGGGGGGGGGACTTGGTGGTTTAAATAATGTTAGCATGAGATGGATTATAAGAGTAAGTTTTGGGGGGTATAGGAGGGACGTACATGACACTGGATTAAATATGAAGTGTTGGATAGTCCTTCATCTAAATGCATAATTAAGTTTGCTAAAGTTGATATGCATTACCTTTAAATATTAAAATTAACTATATATCATTTCCTTCCTTCCCTCCTTATATCATTTCCTTCCTTCCCTCCTTATATAAGGGTTGGTTTTCAGTCACACTTATATAAACCATGTTGTAGTGTCTGTCTTGGTTACGTACCTCACTGGAAATGATGATTCAAACACTATTAGTCTACCTATAGCTGCCATAATTGCAAATGTGCAAGAAGGGTTATCGGAGACCATGGTAATTGTCCTTGCTTATATTTCAAACAAGTACACATGTCGTTTTAAAATGATAATATTCATCAATGCTGCCTATTTTATTGTAAGTACTTCAGTGTTGTATCCAAAAGTATTGTAGGGAAAACTCGCGTCAATCATGAGTAGAATACTATATTAATTTTTTTTTCAAGGAATGCTTCTATTATTATTAGGTGGTAACTGTAATATGCTCTATGGAGCGGCAATACTGATATCATTAGGTGAAGCCGGATAATCTACTACGTTGATTGAATTTCTTAACGATCGATATGATTTAAAGCAACAAAAAGGAAGGGAAGGCACATATGAAAAACGTCACAAAACCAGTAAAGAAGCTTTATGGCAAATTCCCTAGTTCTTAGGTGCAGTTGCAGCTGTTATACTTCAAGTTGTACGTAGGTCTAAATTGAAAAAAAAATTCTTCATCTTTTCAATCATTATCTTGGGAGTTTCTACTTTATGGTTATGCTTTGGCCGCTTCTATTATTACTTCAGAAGTTACAGTAATTCTACGGTGGAACAAGAACAAATAAAAGAGCTTGAATTGGCACATTCGGAGAATTGACCAATGGCCATGTAGAAGAACAAAGAGGGGAAGAACAAGCCGAATGAGAGAAGTTTTGGTCCTTTCGGACATTAAGACAACTCCCGAAAAAGGTCATAAAAAATATACCTATGTGTTTGACCTTTGTCTTGTGCAATATGATAGACCAACAAGCTGACATAGTGGAGGATGAGAACAAACAAGGAGGTGAACTTGGCCAACACAGAAGTGGGAATCTCCCCAGCAGAACAAGCAGCAGAAGGAGAAAAGTTTTGGTCACACAAAAAGCTAAAGCAGGAGAAGCATTTTTTTGAAAACTTTCTCTTTTTGTTCGACCTTTCTTATGTTTAGGGGCACCTTCTTTTTCGAGCAACAGAGTGATTTGGATCATCTGCCAAACAATTCTGCAATTTATTTCTCAGCACTTGACTCATTGTCACACTATATAAGTATATAACCTCTCGTTAAACAAACTTCTTGGAAAGTGGAGAAGAAAGAAAGTGGACAAAAGAATGGAGTGATTGTTCTTCCTCTTCTCATTACCCTTTTATAGTGATGAGTTACATATTGGGGTATCAACAAGAGAATTGCACAAGCCCCAGTAATTCGTGACCCCTAGTATATTGTTTCAACCTCCCCCTTGGATGACCACCTATCAAGATAAAGTGTTTGAGCCTTTTTGTTGCCTCATTAAACCTGCCGGGTAACAAAAACCCAGTGGGAAAAAATACCCGGTCGAAGGAAAAAGGTACAACCGCATGTCCTAGGAGCTGCTTCGGATGCTCCCCCGATGAGAATCTCCCCCGACGTTGCTAGCTTTATTCATGTATTTGATAAAATACATGTACCTGCTAATGGTCGGTGTTTTAGTTATTGAAGAGAGCCCTGTGTTTGCGTATAGGGGCTCATCATTAATTTTCTTCCTTTATCTAATATTTCAAGCATTGAAAAATTAACATGGTATATCAAGTCATGATATCAATTTGTACATATTGATAATTTCATATAAGCTCTTCAGGAGCTCTAATAACTTCGCGAAAGTTATTGAAAATGTTGCAACATTATCATATTTCGAATTCAATATCTTAGTCTAGTCATAGTACTCATTGAGGCAATTTAGTCACTTTGACTATAATGAAGTGAGTCACTAAGTTTTAGCTCTTGCTTCCATAAGTGTGGCTCTCTCATTTATGGATTGCTACCTTTGGCAATATGAATCCTTCAAGGATTTAACTAAGCAATATGCTAATAGTGACACTTTCTCTTTTGGAGATTTACCTTTGATAATGCGCTTTTAGATTCATAGGTAAATCGCTTCTCGCGATATACAATGTTCATATAAAAGCATTTAGATATCTCCTTAACAACAATAACATGCTATAAGTCTCACGTCAATATAATAGCTATATGTGACACTGTACTTATAGAAAAGTTATGGTTAGTATAAGTTGTGTCATAGTGATTTCTATTCACTTTAGTAAACACCCTTTTGTAATTGTAAGGGTTAAAAAGGTTCAAATGCTTCATCACGTCTCCAATATTCAATTGAATTGGAATTGCCTCTTTCCAAATTTGGCCAATAAGATACATGTCAACATTCATAATAAAACGTGGTTTAATTCAATATACAGCCCTTGATGATTTTGGTAGCTACCATAAATAAAATATCATCAATGATTAATTAGAGATCCAACACATTCATATGCATGCATTAGCTAGCTATAGTAAGCATATTGATATTGGGTACCCATGCCTCTTCTAGGGTATCTATTGTCTCTTCCAGGACAATCATACCTCATAGATAAGTTATTTCAAGAATGTGGATCTTTTTACTCATAACCTCATGCTGAGGGTTATAGGGCTTGTATGATCTCCTCTTCTAGTGAGCTTAAAACTTTGAACCTAGTGGATATTTTCCACATGAATTCACGCCGTTGTTTCAATGATATTAGTTACTCCTCCCTCTAACGGCGAGAATACCGTCTTATTTGACCATTTGCAGAATATGCGTGTAAAGATAATGGATTTCAGATATCCATTGGTGGGTGGCGAGCCCAAACCAATTTTTGGGTCAAAAATAATGTGTCACTTTCTCAATTTGATCATAATTGGTTGAGCCTATTTCTTAAAAACAAAGTGATACATATATGGTGGATAAAGATCTCACACCAAGTCACGTCGTTCTTCTGGAACGATCTTTACTCCCCCTAGCGGTGGGAGGACTTTCTCATTAAAGTGACATCTCGCAAACTGTGCGAGAAAATATGATCATCATAAGCAAATTTGCAATCACAATTGTATGACAATATAATATAACTCGACAATAAATGTCATTGAGGTTTGCCAATGACCTCATATAAATTAGCGGATCCAAAATGACCCAACCATGCCAAAGTAATATATTATTGGCTCAATGAAACTTCTGGTTCATGATACAGTGTCCTTTAGCATACTTATGGTTGTATGGTGGAAATTATCTTCACCAATATATATTTGTTAATGCAAAAGTTTTTCATATCAGTAACATAATATGAGCTCTTCAGGAGCCATCAATCAAGATCTGCAGCTCTTGAGATAATTGTTACTATAGCTTTTAATAAGCGTTAAAAATTTCCAGCAATTGCAATAGATTATATCCATAATTGCATTTTATGCAAAAACAAATATCTGCCAATATTTTTTTTTATCATGAACATCTATAAGTCACATCGAAGCCTTGATTTCTTACTCAATTGTATATGACACTTCAGGGTCTTGAGTTATTAACATATATCCAAAACTTCTGGTTTGGTGTTTGATAAAGGCTGAGAAGATATCCAATTTATTTATGAACTTCAGGTTCATTTCAAATCTATTTTGAACTTCTGGCCAAAATGACAAACTCAAATTTCGAATTTGGGACTGCAAATCCATATGAGTAAAAATAACGTAACATTAATTTATGGAGAACTTTAGGTTCTTTTATAATATGTTCATAGTCCAATGGAATAATAGGAATGAGGATTGCATCCCTTCTTGACTTTTAGATATTACTCAAAGCTTTAGGTTTGAGTCTACACAATTAGGAACTTCAAGTCCTAAGGGTGGAGTGAACTACTGGTCCACATTTAATTATGCTCATAAAATAAATATAAATTAAACAATTAGAAACATTCATATAATGCTATATAAAAAAAATTAATTAACTTGAACTTCAAGTTCGAAGCGGACATTAAATCGAATAATGGATTATGACCAAATCATATGTGTATTCGAAGCTTCGGGTCCGAGATTACACTTTTAGAATTGCAGGTTCTAGATTTTGGTACGATGAACTTCGAGTTCAAAACTTTTAGTTCTCGAAACTTCAGGCTCGAGAAAATTAAAGTAAAACTTCAGGTTCGCTACTTTTTGACTAAAAAAAAATCATATTTTGTACTCAGAGCTTCGGGCTCGAGAATTTACCATTCTAATATTTAGTATTTTGAACTTCGGGTTCAATAGTTTTATATTCGAGACTTCAGGCTCGGAATAACTATAGTGAAACTTCAGGTTCACTTTTTATTAAAAGGAAATAATAGAGATTAATTGAGTAACATATAATGTAACATATATATTGAGTAATGAAGATTAATTGTAATAATATTAATATATAATAACATAAATGAATTGTTAATTGTATTCATTGAACGATGTTAGAATCCAAAAGGTGTTAGAACTGCAGGTTCTTAACAATGAAATAACTTGGATTTCGTAGGAGAAAGTAATTCACTCGAAACTTCGGGTTCGAGGAGACACAAAGTCAAAAGGTGGATTCATAATTTATCATCATTTGCACTCGAAGCTTCGAGTTTGAGATTTCACTATTAGAACTTCGGGTTCTAATATATATTTACTATTTTGAACTTCTGGTTCAAATTATATATTATACTCGGAACTTCAGGTTCAAGATATACCAAAGTGAAACTTCTGGTTCACTTTTTTTTCTTATAAAATGTAGACATATATGTTGTGGTATAAGTATTGAATATTAAACTCAATGCGGTAGTAATATATATATAAATCATAAATATAAAATTTAATGGCTACAAATGTAATAAATTAAGATAATGGTCCATGATGATATGTTTATGACCAATTAATTATAAATGTAAACATATGAACATGAATAAGTTATGGCCATTATATACACATGATGATATGCCAAAAACATATATAAAAAAATGTATGAACAACAATTTGTTGTATGAACGTGATTGTTCATTTAGAGTAATCAAATAAGATGATTGATATGATAAACAAAACTAACCATGGATCACTCATAGATCGTAAGTGATTGTCAAAGCAACAATCGTTGCACCATGCAACTCTCGGATCATCATCGAGTTTAAGATGAAAATGAGATATAAGAGACAAGCGTGCTGATAACGTGTTATAAACTAGAAACTTACTTTGCTAGAAAGTAGAGAGCAAATAGAAATATGAGAGATGGAATGTTGAGGTTCATTCCTCATTCTCATTAGCCTCTTTATATAGTGATAGAGTTTACATATTAGGAGTATCAACTAATGAGTAATTGCGAGCATTGGGTGTAGTCCAGTTGGACTAGGCAGTGGCCATCCCCGCTCACAACCCGGGTTCGAATCCCCCCCTCCCCACAAATTTCGAGCTTTGGAGCCATATTCCCCTTCCCCTTAAAAAAAAAAAACTAATGAGTAATTGCATACAAGGCCTCCAAGTAATTACGTGGACAACAACATAAGTAATATTATTTACAACAATATCTTTGTTGGTTACTCGGTTATTTATTCGAAAAAAGTGGAGACATGCAAATATAGTTCGAATTGGTAGTAGAATGGATTGTATACATATAAATATCTATATCTATACTATTATTTAAGAGAAAAGATGTATTGGTAGTAGAATGGATTGTATACCTATAAATATCTATATCTATACTATTATTTAAGAGAAAAGATGTATTGGTAGTAGAATGGATTGTGTACCTATAAATATCTATATCTATACTATTATTTAAGAGAAAAGATGTTGTCAACCATAACTAATTTTTTTTACATAAAAGTTCTTTATATATTAAAATATTTTGAAAACCAAATTAGTTAAAAAGGATAAAATAATCAAACTATAAATAACAAAAAAATAAAAAATAAAATATTTGTATAACTGCTTAACCACCCACATTCTTTGAGGTAACCAACTATATCCCATATTCATCGAGTGTGTAATATTTCTAGTATATAATTATATATATATATCAAATGGAGAAAAAGTAATAAACAAGTTAAAACACATATTTAGTGCAAAGAGTAGTAGTTCACCAATATTGTAGAAGATATAGAAATCTTTAGTTGCATCCATTTTCCAAGTTTGGTAGAATTGAATCTTTCTAATAGGGGTGGGCAAAAAAACCAGAGCCTAACCAACCTAAAAATGCCAGTTCAAGTTAGTTTTAGGTTTTAAATTTTCAGTTTGATGTGGGTACGGGTCATGTATTGTATTAATCGATTCGTTTTTGGTTTCGGGTCATGTAATAAATTCATCAATTCAAACGGAACTGTTTTCAGCTATATGTGTCAATTTTGTGCAAAATTCTATATTATTGCTTCAACTGATACTACTACTCCCATCGCCCAACAAGAACCTACATATATAATACAGCTCATTTTCTTTTATATTCAGATGGCTATTCATATCACTATTTCAGCCTACATGTGTATGTTTTTAATTATATAAAAAATAATACATAGTCATGTTGGCGAAGTTATTAAGGTCGACTGTATATATCTTTTGCCATCTTTGGTGTATGAATTGGTTGAGATCAAGAGATCCATTTTTTAATATAAAAAAACGGACGTTCTCTCTAGAAAGGGACTGTAATATATACAATAGCATGAGCCCACACACTATGTATGGAGAGATAAGAAAAAAATAGTGGGTAGTTTCTTATAGAAAAACCATAACTTTTTCTACTATTTTTTAGTTTATTTTCATTTTTTATTTTGTGAATTAACTTTATTGTCCCTAATAATTTATTATGTGTCAAAAAAATTTAATATTTGAAGACTATATCCGTAAAAAAAAAATTAGTTATGGTAAGCAAGCCTTCTTTTCTTAATAACAATATATATAGCAACAACAAAACCTTGAAAATTGTGTGAGTTATGATAAAGTATTTCTTTTATTTCCTCTTACTTGATATATAATATAGAATATAACCAAAGAATCTTCAATTCGGCTAATTTTTTGTAAAGATAATTTTTGAAAATAAATCTAAACGATGAGCAGTTCCGATGATTGAGTTATGTTGTCAATTAGTTGGAATGAGGATGTTCACATTTAAATACCATGTGAACGTCCACACATGAAAGAGACTCTATATATACAAGTTATGATGATCTAGATTACAAAGAGAAAGAAAATATTCCTAGACATTGAATGTTTCTTCAATGGAGAGGATAAAGATCGAGTAACAGAAGTACTAACCAGTTCTAATGTTTCTACAATTGTTGGAATACAAGTTCTAACAGAAAGATCTCTCCTAACTCTTTCATATGGAAGACTATGGATGCACAATTCGCTCGAAGAAATGGGTCACAAAATTCTCCGTCAGGAATCTCTTGATGAGCCAAGCAAGCGCAGTAGGTTGTGGTTTCGTGAAGATATCATTTATGTCTTGAGCAAAAATACTGTAAGTAATTTGGTACAAAAATAATTATGACAAGTTTGTCTACTAAATTTGCTTTTTATGATATGATAAAATTGGGTTTATAGGGAACTGAAGCAATTAAAGGCATGTTTGTGGACTCAACCAAAGAGGCGGGAGTAGAAGTGGATGTGAATGATAAATCTTTTTCAATGATGAGCAAATTGAGATACCTGAAGATTAATTATATATAATTATATCTTAAAAAGTAAGGTTTTAAGATACGGAGTTTTGATTCCAGCCGCCAGATTAAATCATTTAAAACAGATCTGACGGTTAAGATCAAAACTCCGCACCTTAAAAAAGTAAGGACCTCTTTACTTGAAAATAATTAATTATATATATACACACACAAGTGAACTGTTGATGTCAATAGATGATGTCCATAGATGAGAACTCACTTAATTCGGTTTACACACACACATACAAGCATTGACAAAATCCTACATATATAGTGCATAGCTAAGTAGTAAAGAAAAGTCTTACATCTATATATATATATATAAATATGTATATCTATACTATATATCAGACCTTCTCTGCTAAAAAGATCCTTACTTTTTATGCTACAAAGTTTTGATCTCAGCCATCAGATCAGATCATTTAAAACGGATCTGACGGCTGAGATCAAAACTCCGTACCATAAAAAAATAAGGATTTCCTTACGTGAGAATCATTGTCTATACTATATATATATTTTAACAAATTACTCATAAGGCCACTTTGGGTGGTCTTATTCTTCAAAAGGCCACAGTAGCTTTGTTTCCCAAATAAGGCCACTCAGTAGCTTTAACCCTTTGTATCTGACATTAATTTTTTTCAAAATTACGATTCATGCCACTGACGTTTTATTGTATTTGGACAGTAGCTTTATTGTCACTGGACAGTAGCTTTATTGTCACTGGACAGTAGCTTTATTGTCGTTGGACAGTAGCTTTATTGTTTTTGGACAGTAGTTGTAGTGTTATTTGACAGTAGCTTTAGTGTGCTTTGACAGTAGCTTTATTGTCGTTGGACAGTAGCTTTATTGTCGTTGGACAATAACTTTATTATTTTTGGACAATAGTTGTAGTGTTCTTTGACAGAAGTTTTAGTGTGCTTTGACAGTAGCTTTATTGTCGTTGAACAGTAGCTTTATTGTCGTTGGACAATAGCTTTATTGTTGTTTCCGTATGCAGTGGCATTTTTGTAAATAATAACAAAAAAAATGCGGTGGCATTTTTGTAAATATTGATGCGGTGGCATTTTTGTAAATATTGGTGGCCTTATTTGGGAAAAAAATGTTTGATGGCTTTTTAAAGCATAAGGCCATTTTGGGTGGCCTTATGGATAATTGGCTCTATATATTTTTATTATCGGATGTCAGTTTACACACACATATCCTTAGGAAGTCGAATAAAAAATCTCTCATGGCACAACTTTGGTGTCAAACCACGATACCAACCACGTACCTTAGATATATCTATACTATATTTAAGAGAACTCACTTTGTTAACCAAAACAGAAAAAATATACCAAAATACACTCTAAATATTAAAAAAACTTTATAAAACAGCTAGTATATAGTTAGGGTCAATAATATAAAATTACAAATAACATATAAAAATTATTATCTTCAGTTGCTTAACTACCATTACTCTCATACCCATTCCAAATAACTGCCTACACCTATCCGGTGTATTGTTTTTAGTATGTGTATGTGTGTAGTATATACATGTCATAATAGTATAAACTAGAAAATGCAAACACACCCCATCAGTGCGGGAATTGGTGGTTCGAGTTGTTGGTTTATTATTATTTTTAGTTTTCATTTTACTTTTTATTATACGTTTTCATTGCATTTTAACATTTTTATCCCTCATAATGACAATCTCTTCACAATTTTTTTTAATCTTTGGAGGTCACATTGTCAAAATATCAAATATATATAATTGACAAATACATTTTTTCTTTTTTCTTTAGGGAGGCCTCCCAGAAATTCTCGAGGGCACTAGGCTGAAGTGCTGAACCAAGTCCAAGGAGGGTCTTGAGTTTAGCGGCATCATCCTCTTTTGGCTTGTTCTTGCTATCAAGAGGGCGGCCGCTTGGTTTTCTGGGTGCAAAGGATTCCAAAGGGGAACCTTCCCTTGATGTCCCCAGCAACAACTCCTTCCAATTCCAGCAGAACTGCAGGAATAGAAGAAGCTTCACTTGAACAAGATCAAGCCTTTCCTTGCGACCCAAAAAAAGAAAATGTACAAGCCTTTCCTTCTTTACATTTACTCAATATAAGTCATTGAAACGGTTCCTTGTTTGCCTTAGGGTCTCCTCCACTTAATATAACTACTAACTGCTAGCGTTTACCTCAGTTCTCTCAATTCCCTTTATTTTCTGTTCCTGCTACTTACAAAGGCACTCCTAATGGCATCAGGCTTCGATTACATGTCCTTCTAAGTCGAGGCCATCATTGTTGTCATGACTGTGTTATCTGGGTGAAAAAGACGGTAGTGTCGTTACTATTCCGAATTACAGGCATCATCTTCTGTGAAACAAAGTTTCATGGTGGTTATGCTCTCTACTTCTCTCTCCTCATGGTCATTCTGTTTGCTTATCATTCCTTTTTCTAACTATTTGAACTTCGAAGCAAAGACTCATTTCTTGAGCTCACGTTCTCTCAGCATTGTTGTACTTTTCTGCTCTTCCCAAACTCCACAAAATGAAAGGCAGTGCTTTCTCAGCTATCGGGTGCTGAAATTTTCATAGATGTGGTGAATATATACATTGTGATCATGTGATCCAGGCACAATATCATAAAAGAATAGATACAACTTCACTTGAACAGATTGTCTATTTGTTCCTTGTATCGAGCCACGACTCTATCCCTTCGAATTTTCATAGTCGGAGTCATCAAACCACTATCAATCTGCATGAAAAAGTAATAATCAGCCGACGAGTTACATCTACAAGGCCAAACAAATGTACATGCTGACATGGATAATTTACCGTAAAGGGTTCTTCTGCAATTAAGACCCGTCCAATTTGATATGAACAACTTGAAGTCCTGCATGAAATTAGAAGGTAAATAATGAGCCACAGTCACATGCTACCTAACGGCGAGAACTTCAGAGAAAATTAATCTTAAACATGACATTAGAATCCTGTACAAAGTTTAAATTTCTTAGTGATATGGTAACAGACCAATTAACTGACACAAATAGAAACCCAGTTTTCCAGCCCGCTATAAAATCATGTCACCTGACAGTACTAAGTCCCATGATCGAATCTTTCCTGGCACTCCCCCTATTGACACCGAACTGTCTTAAAATTTTGAAACCTAATTAGTTTAGTCATGTGAGTGCACCTTAATGGGGATTTCATTTAATTGAATCAAGTAGAAAAGAAAGAGTAAAGTTTTCAAGACTTGTATTTGCTCGATATGTGTTGGCCAATTTCGTAACAGGTTAAGCCTTTGGGGTCCAATGATTGTCTAATAACTTGCATTCACCCAAATCTCATTCAGCGTATCAAAAATAATTGAACCTAGGCAGAAATCTTACCATTTTTGTAAATCTTGAAGTAACAAACTTGTCATTGTCTCCTTGCTTAGGTTAGAGGCATCAATATCTACAAGGGACAAATTTTTTGCAGCAAGTAAAGCCTCTTCTTTGTTCGGAACAATTATTGCCCCAAGCCGTCGTTGATCCTACATGTATGAATGCCAGCACAAACATAAAATCAGTATATCAACTGTTCTTAGGAACAGAATATACACAAACTACAGTAAAAGAATGAAAAACTGAGACTCAATTAACCTGGCCAATGACAACAATTTGTTGAATTAGACTACTTCTTGAGGCAGCCTCCTCAAGCTCTACTGGTTCAACGTTTTCCCCTAGTAACAAAATGGCACCAAGCACATCATTGAAGGAAAAGAACAAATGAAAAAAAAAATTGAGGTAACAAAAGAAATACAAAACAGCAACAGCAAGTTGACCTCAACTAAAGAAAGTAAACATCTCAATGTGACTAGTTTGCAAAATAAACAAACAAATAAATAAGAGCAGCCTTGATCTAAATAATGTACGAGTCCCACAAGGTCCACAGATAAATCCAAAGATGAGATCAAATGACATGATTGAAAATATATTCAAAGAGCCACTAAAAATTATTTTTAAAATAGAAAAATCACAGGTCTACAATGTACCATCAATACATAATGGATTTTAGAATAAGCTATTTTTACAGTATATATATGGTTGGGATCTATGTAAAGATACAAGTGAATACATATACCCAGAACAGTATCAATCTGTCTCTCTAACTTATCTCCATCCATAAACATAATCATTCAAGACCTCCAAGATTTTGTATTACTTTTTATTCTACAAACAATCTTGATTCAACAACAGCAAATGTGCTGAACCCAAGTTTTTTTTGCCAAAAGAGTTCATTACGAACTACAAATATTTAGACTTGTTAGTTAGGTAACAATAAATGTTTCTTCATTTCTCTGTGAAATATGTAATCTAATCTGTGAAGCTGAAACCACACAGATACTTAAAGTTGTTTGTAAGAAGATCCATGACAGTGTTGCAGAAGAAAATTAAACTTTTGGTATACTTCTCTGATAAGAAAGCTTGTAGTATACCTGTTGAAAGCACTATGGTGTCCTTTGCACGTCCTTCAAGGACAACCACACCTCCACAGCGACGACTTCGCCCTATTGAATGATGAGGAGCAATCCAACCTATATCTCCAGTGTTTAGCCAACCATCCTCATCTAATACTTGCTCTGTAGCCCATGGATTCTAGTCCAAACATGAACAGAAAAGTTAACAAACACACATTGTAACTGAAAGCATCTTGAATTTTGATAACACCCATTAAATGATTAAGACTTCAGTTCAAAAGTGTAAAAATTCAACACAAAAGAAAATTGAAATACAAAAACAATAACTATGAGATTAATACATACTGAATATGTTACCCAAAACCCACATATTCATTTACATTACACAGTAAAAGACACTAATATAAGGACTGCTATTCAAGAGGGTGTAAATTTGATTAGAATAACAATGGTGTGTGCATAAATACACACAGTCACACACAGTCACACAGAGGCACAAACATAGACATTTATAGATGTGTCACAAGAGCTAAAATAACACAATGTTTAACAAATTTATTAGTAATTTACTACAGATACCAAAAGGGTCAGTTATAAATTGACTGTGGGTGGCTCCATAATGGATACTGGAAGGTACCGTTGACAACAACAAGCTTGTACAAGATTCTAGGTAACACGGCTTAAAGTGTACAGAAGAATATACAAGATTATGGGCTAAAAGACTTGGGTCCTACAGAAAAATATACAAGATTCACGGTTATCCTTTAACTAGCATTATACTAGTATGCTTTCTATTTCTTCAGTTCTATAAATATATATAAAATTCTCTTAGAATAAAATAATAAATTCAATAATAATGTAATTAGAAATGTCATATTTATCAATTAACAAGAATGATACCTTGTAGTATCCTTTCATAACTTGTGGGCCCCTAACTTTTACAATGCCGCTTAAACCAGGAAGGAGAACTTCACCAGTTTCAGAATCTACAACTTTGAACTCAGTATGTCGAATTGGATGCCCAACTGAACCAAGAACCTTCAGTAAAGTAGACGCAGAATAGAAAAAGAAAAACATAGTCTGTTAAAATAGAATGAAAAAGAGATGTCTGACATACCACACGGCTTATATAAGTGACTACAACTTCAGAAGACTTGTTCAACCAGAAAAATACCATTGGAGGTTTTTTAAAACAATTGACATAACCAAATAGGATAAAGTTAACATACAGTACAGTAAAAAGTAATAATCTTGTACTAGAAATGTTACAATTCAAGTAGTAAGGAAGTGAGTACTTGTTATGGTATGACCAGTAAGGCCAACCAAAGTATATCAAGCACAACTCAAAAACAGTACAACACAAACCAACACTCCCCTTGATGTGCAAGTCCACAGAACAAGCACAAATTGAGCCATACATATAGATTAAATTTTATATCTTACATTACAGTTTGATCGTCGAGCAGCAACAACAGGAGAAGTCTCCGTTAAACCATATCCATTCTGCAATTTAATGCCAATTGCCTGCAAGTACACTACACTAATAGGATAGCTGATTATCCAAAATTTATATTTGTCAAGATATACAAGAGTAAGAATCTAACCTCAAAAAACAAATCAACATGTGAAGGCAGATTGCCTCCTCCACTAATGCCAGCCTGCAGGAACAAAAGAGTCTTATCAGTCCCTTTCATTCTAAGCAAGAGCATAATGTCTGTTTTTTTCAATGAGATATACAAAAAAGACTTTAAAATTTATTAAATAAAAAAAAAGAAAAGGATGAGAATACTGATCTTCTTCAGAAAACCAAGAAACCTTTGCAAATGATTATTTAAACCAAAAAACGAAATATTAATTAAATAATCATTAACAAGAGCATTTTTGTTAGTTTGTGAAATATAATCTACGAAAGCCGATGATGCAATACCCACTTGTGACGTAGTTGTAACAATATAAAAGAAGCTGATTATGAAGAGGTTAAAAATGATAACCTTTGATATTCCGATAGCAGATTGGATTTTACTATATATTAGATTCTGTCCCATAACATGCAAAGGCCATAATAGCGCAGCAACAACCCTTGCCCATGACCAATCTGCTATTGAAACAAGATATGAAGGTTGCTTCTGTTTCCTCGTCAAATATGTTCCCTATCAACCACATCGGAATCAAGCAATGCAATAAGTTTGGGTGGGAAACTAGTTGTCAACTAAAAACACAACAGACATAACAAATCAATAATCGAGTGTTAAAGAAAATGGAAGTTTGATAAATACAAATCAATTAAAAAGAGTTAAGGCACATAATATTCATCAAAAGATTTAGATATTCATCAGCCAAACAGAATTATGAAATAATAGAACTACTACACAAGATCCTGTAGGTCACACATCAACTGATTTGGTTTACAGATTCCAAGAAAGCACATTTTATAAATATATAGCAAGTTAATGAACTATCCATGAAGATGGCATTGAGATCAATATGGAGTTAAATCTCCATTCATTCAACAACTAGCAGTTTGATCAAAGTTTATCTTTTATTCATTGACAATCTCCATTTACTCAGATTCAGGACATATTACTCATTAAAAAAAATTCTCAATATTCATGTGTTTGTGGATCCGCAGGTAAACATTCTAGAAACCTAAACCAATGATATTTGGTGGTGATTTTCAGCAACCATGGACAACCTTTGGCGGCAAGGTTGTTAACTTGTGATGGGCCAGTAATTGGTGATTGATGACTACTAGTGACCATCAGCTGGGGCTAATCGTTGAAACTGTGTGGTAGGAATACAAGGTTTAAGCATATATTTTGAAGTTCACCAAGAGAATGTGTCTCAAGGAAACATTTCCTGTTACCTAAATTTCATAGGGTGACAAAAAAAAAACAAGAAAATACAAAAATTATGTTACTGAAAAATAACTAATATGAATCAATTGGACCCTACATAGACGTATGGTTGAGTGGTCTCATGCATCCATATTAGTTGGCTATGCATTCCAAAATCATATATTAACTAATTTTCCTCAAGAGCTTAAAACGCAATCAGATTATCAGTAGACAAAAATGAACATGAGACATAAGTACGAAATATACTATATTTAATTTGATTGTTATGAGAATGACAAATAACAAGATAAAATTTTCCAGGAATAACCTCATAGATCCTCTTAAACTCCATGTATGCCAAACTAATCCTTATGAATGTAAGTGAAATAAGCTGTAGAGCTGTAGAGCTGGAAGAAATCTGTTTCTGAATCCCACTGCAAAGAGAATAAAAATAGTTTAACAAAAGAGAGGAAGAAGGCTAGCTTATGGCTTACCATACCAAAATAAGATAATCAGGCTATAAAAGCATTGATGATCAATACTATAACAGCATGAGACAAATCCATTATAACAAAGAGAAAAAATCTGAAGTGTTAAATCATTCTCAGTTTTACATCTGAAGTCCATTAAGCTTTATTTACTACATCTGATCAGATGGTTTTTGAATTTATTACAATATTAACCATGCAATGACAATGCCGCATATTAGAAAAAAAAAACAAGGAATTTTAACCATAAATCAACATCAATTTTCAACAGACATTAGGAAAGAACACTTGAGCATAGAGACTCCAAAGGGAGATGCAGTAGGCATAATTTCCAAGAAAAGGGCATACCTGTAAAGTGTCTCATACACTAAAGGAACTGAAATTACAAAATCTGGTTGATATTGTCGCAAATCAGCCTATCAAATAATTAAAAATCGTCACATAAAATAATTATATAAAATTATTAAAATAATCAAGTCTAGCTTGTAAAATCTTAATGACATATCAAATAATTAAGTATGAAGTCAATAGTTTTTCTATCTCCCACAAAGAAATATTTTTCTAATTCTTCTTCAAAATCACTGCAAAGTAGTGTAATGTTAGTTCCAAAGCAAAATTGTTATGGCCAGTCTAGGAATGCATTTGTCCTAGGCTGTAGCCATAGCACTTTGGGATCTGAATTAGAAATTCCCAGATAATAGACTAAAGCATATGTCATAGTAACAAGCATTAAAACCAGCAGATATAAATAATAATACCTTCAATTTCCTCACAGTTGTGTAAAATTGTTCAATTCCACATGCAAAAGCAAAATACTCAGAAGCTCGTTCATAGCAATGCCAAGGTGGGAGCATGCTGAGAAATTTGTCCCCGCGTACAGCAGGTACAACATCCTCGAGGTTCTTTATCTGGCAAAGAACAAAGCAAATATGCCCAAATTAAGTGGTACGGAATAGATTCAAAAGTGGTTCCATTATGCTTAACGTGGATAAAGTGAAAGGATTATGACAAAAGGTCAATTGAAGATTAAGAGCCAGCAGTTGGATATTGAAGATGAGTAATGTTCTTTTGTGAAGTTGCTCAACAGCTTTGGTTCAAGCTTTTTAGGGAAGCTAAAACGGTGTGGATTCTGAAAGAGGGTTGCTATTCTCTGTTAAGTGCAAGTTGTAGGGTTTTTGGAGGATGGAAAAGGGCAGAAGCTTGTGGAATTGCAGAGTCTTGGCGATTATCCGGGTAATTTGGCTGAAAGAAAAAATTGATTTTTTAGGAGCATACGGGGGTGGTAGAGTTGTTTGCAAAAATTGCTTATTGGTCCTCTTTCTGGGCTTATGTTTTAGCAGCTTTTAGGGGTGTACTCTTGACTACATTCATATAACAAAATGACACTCTTATCAGTACACATTCTCCTGTTCTTTTTAAATTCCTAGATATCATAGCCTAATCAAAATGAAGAAAAAGATGACAAACCTGATGCAGCAGATTTCGATGAGTAAGCATGACACCTTTGGGGTTGCCACTTGTTCCACTTGTATATACAACTGTAGCAATATCATCTGAATTGATGGCTTCATACAAAGAGTACTGTCCTGCAATCAGAATATTTACATTGAATGCTGCATACACTTACAGAACCTAGAAGGACATGTAGGAGTTCTAACAACCGAAATTAACTGTATAACATTCATGTGAAGGAAAGATTGCTATCTAATTGGCATCCCAAGCATCATATACATTACCAACAAATAAATATACAGTCCACCCACTTATACCAACAGTCTAATTGTCTAAATAAACAAAATATTGGCATGTCAGAAACAAGTTATATGCATATAGATTATATGAAATTTTGAGGCAAAATAACACGAGCTGCTTCTCACTGCTGGCTTTATCTTTTAATTTAAATAAATGAGATTTGTTAGCACAATTCTGAATCAGAAATGGAGGAAAAAGCTGCTTAGGCTGGCAATTTGTATCCTAAACAATGCTACATTTTATAATGAGTAATGAACTCTATAGCTATATATTATAACATAGTCTTGTATTGCATAATTTAAGATACAAGTAACACTGTAAAACATTAAGATTCCAAGCTCAGAGAAGGGCATTAAATCAATTTTAATAAAAAAAATAAAATCTTAGATAAAAACAACAAAATAAAATAAAAAAATATGGATGACCTACGTCCATCATCAGAACCAGGCATACTCTTACGACTCTCTTGCCCCAAATCTAGAATCTCCTTGTAGTTAAAAACGGGGATCTTTCCATCACTGACCAGGCTTGACTTCTCCCCCCAAAGCAGAACAACAAATTTCATGACAGCCTTGGAGCAGAATTTTTCTGAAATCCGATTGAACAGTTCAGGACTGTCGACAGCAATTGCAACACTGTAGTAGAAATTAAGTTAAACTCAAGACTTCCTGGTGTCATCAAGGTAAAAGAAAGGATACACAAACATAATATGAATGATTTTATAGGTCCAAGAGGTTTTCAATGATTTCAACTTAGCTCCCTTAAGAGATTGCTAAGATCCTTTATATGCATATTGAATTCAAGAATAGATATTTGCACTCATTGAATCTCAAAAAGAGATCCAATATGAAAACAGCCTACTATAATAAGTTTCAACTGCAAAAAATGATGTGTAGAGCATAAACAAACGAGAATCAAAATGAAGAATTACAAAGATGCAGTGCAATAAAAAATGCAGCTTATTTATCATGACAATGGTAATATACTTGAAATAAGTAGAAGGTAAACTTAAGGGAGATTTTTTCCAAACCTATCTGAATGGTCATATATTTGTAGTAACTCTTCGACTGATGACCTTGAACCTCTTACCACATTGATTGCACCAGTGGCCATTATACCTTAATCAAAAGAAACATAAGAATGAGCTTTAAATTCTCAGACTGAGAGACAAGGAAGATGTTTTAATACAAGCTGCAGCCATGACACAAAATATTTTGAAAAAAAAAAAAACTTGTGGGTTCTACCTAATTATTTTGAAGGTATGATTTATTTTCAATTTGTCACCTAATTATTTGGAAGGTATTACCATAACCCTTGGTAGGGATTGTTCTGATACATTTTGCTACATATAAAATATTAACTTGAAATTCTTTCAGGCATGCATTCATTTTCTTTTTTCTTTCGGTCGGTGCATGGATTTAGTTCATATTGCAGTTATCAATAGCAGGATGTGAAGCAACAAACCTGAAGAGCATAATGTGATGCTATCAGAAGATTCAGAACAATATGGTGGCCATAGAGAATATGAGCATACCACATCCTAAAGAAGATAATACAGATAGCTATAAATAATTAATTGAATCAAACAATTTTCTTTTGCAATTATGCCAAGAAAATGAATACCTTGATCTGCAACAAGCCAACGGCATGAGTTATCAGCAAAAAGTGCAATTTTTTCTTCAGGCTGTACTCCAATGACTCTTAGGCCTTCAGAAAAATCCAAAATTTCCTTCTCAAGCTGCAATTTGGAAGAAACCAGGGATAAACACTCAATGCATCAGTAAAATGCTATACAGAAATGATATTGAATGAAAAATAAAGTAACCATATGAAACAACAAAAGTAATTTAACAGAGACTAAATTGACATTAATCAATTAAGTTGATGGGCAGTCAAAATAAAAGCATCTGTTACCACACTTAAACCCTTTTCTAATAGACAGTATATATTACTATTTATCATGAAAGCTTAAGCTATTGGTATAAAAGCAAAAAAATGTATATCAGGCAAAATCCCAACAACACAACTAACAGGCTTCGCTGAAATGTTAGCATATGAGTAATCATTGCCTTTCACTTTCAGTGTCTACATTGCGTTGCTTTAAGTGTTTGGAGCAGTAAGCATTTTGGATAGAAGTTTCTACTATGTGATGGGTGTGGATTAGTTGGGTATTTAGGTTAGTAAGAAGATGATTCTTTTTTGGAGGATGTGCCCTTTCTTCTTATCTATGGATTTATTTGGAAGGAAAGAAATGACATAATCCTAGAAGATAATGCAGAGGCAGTCAATTTAATAGAAGTAGGCAAAGATTGTTTGGCATCCTTATGAGATTCATTGTTGAAGCATTTTAGGATTTTTTTTTTTTCAATGTTTTCATCTTGATTGACTGGGAACTATGAGCTGTTTATTAGTGTATTCCTTAAAAAATTCTGGCAAGTCATTCAAGTGATTCATTTCTTCAATGTTTAACAAAAGTTTATGTTTACAACAACATGAAATTTGGTTTGTTCATTTATGCTTACCAAGTCTACTAGTTCCAAAACAGGACCACTTATTTCATGAAGTCCCCAATTTTGGTGAAAATGAAAAAGAGAAAATGGTCATTAATAAATAATTCTCAAAGAGATGGTTAAGAATTGAAAAGAAAATTAACCTGTTTATAAGTTAAACTAGAAGGTGGGTCATGGTATGGATCTGTCAAAGCTACAAGATCTCCATATTTCTCAGCACAAGATCTCCAAATATCAGGAACTGCTTGCCAATCATCAGGCACCAAACTGTCATTGCCATCTATAGACGCACTTTCTAGAAAAGGTGAATACCTCCGTATTTGCGTTTCTTCTGTCTGCATATAAACTTTTAAATCAAATAATGTATGTATCCTCTTGCTGTGTTTCCAACTGTATGACATTCAAGAATTACAACGTTACAACCAAAGAGAGAAAACATAGTTTCTAATACTCAATAAGATCAATGCAATAGGAACAAAAAGTGTCTCGATATTTTTCAATGGGCATCATTGAATTCATCAATAGTTAAAGATGTCCCTTTTAAAAACTCAGGAACACTTGCCACCTCAATGGAAGTGGAATAGCTTAAAGCAATCAAGCAGCCATACAGACATAGAGACCAGATAATCTAGGCAGAAAGTTGACTGCTCTAAAAGGTCTGACAACATACATATATCAGTTTCTAATTCCCCACTCGAAAAGGACTTTTGCAAAAATACTAAAGAACAATGAAAAAGATGGGAACATGTACTTTTTATGCTGGTGTTTGCGAATTTGTGCATTAGACAGGAGTACCATTTGGCTAGGTTTGAAATTTAACGACAATCAAGTTAGCACCTATTCAGTATAGGACTATAGGAGACATCCCAATGTTCTTCACCTGCTTGGCCAGGACAAAATAATACATCTCAGGTCTTGGCTAAATTTTGAACCCACATAGGAACTTGTTTGAATTTCAACTCTAGGCATTCCAAATACTAGCAATTTTCCCTGATTTCATAATGTGGCCCTATCTCAATCAGAACTCTACCAATCAAGAAAAATTGCATAGAATCAAATATGGTTGTATGAATGAGAAAGAAACAAACGTGCAACATAGAAACAAAGAAAAGTTACAATTTACATTCTACAACACCGAAAGTAAAATCCTAAACCTCATAGTAAGAGTCGAGCAATATCAACAAAACCTCTATTTCACAATACTGTCTCATGCAGTCATAGAACTCTACATTCTCACAAGCACTGATAGAATTACCCAAACACAACTGAACAGCAAATAAACACAAAAATTCGGATAAACCAATCAAAATGCAAAACCACTACCAATAAAAACGTATTGAATTCTGAAAAGGGTGTTCAAGAATCACCCTTGATTGGCAAAAGACACGACGTCCACGATTCAGAGGTAACCCACTTCGGCTTTGATAGCGAGCTCTACGAAAGGTTTGTCTGCTTTTCAATTTCTGGTGGGAGCAGAGAAGGGCATGGCCAGAATCAGAGCTGCCCAAAATGAAGATGGACGTAAAGAAAACTGTGGCCATATGATTTGCAGAAGCAGAAGAGAGAGCAACTGCGGAAATGGGTTGTGTATCAGAGCACTGAATACAGCTGGGGTTGTGCGTCCCTTTGCATATATTCAGAGAGAAGAAGAAGAAGAAGAAGATGATGATTATGAGACAAGTAATGATGGTGTGTGAGTGTTTTCAGTAAGTACAAGTACGTGTGAGAGATTAAGAGAAATTGATCAAACTACTGAAAACAGCAAAATTTGTGAGTGATTATGATTTATGAAGACCAAGAGCGTATTTACTATTTAGCAGATAAGAGAGAGTTTCTTGGTTTTCGCGGTTGTTTGCTACAGACTTGGCCACGATTTTTTCTTTTTATTTCCTGTTATGTCCCTATGTTTAAACATAAAAACACTTCTAACAACAGTTTTACCAGCACTAGTGTACTTTTTTTTTTGGGAGCACAGGTTGCCATATTATTTTAGGCTGCGACTAAATACACCATAAGTAAGGCTCACGAAACCCGCACGAAATAAAATAAGTAAAATCTGCACAATAAAAAAACGAGTCATTTGCATATCAACTTGCTGACACGAAATGTCGTGTAACCAGTTTATTAAAAAGATTGAGTTGAGTTGTATATAACCTGCTAAAAATGAGCAAGGTTGGGGTGATAAGTTGGGTTCCCAGCCGAAGGGTCTCGAGTATTGTTCATAAAAATCACAGTACGACAGTATCTAACCATGAAACGATTAATGAACTGGGATTAGTAACAATTAATCTGACATAATTAATCACAAAGGTCAGATAAAGATGGATTAGTGCTTTGACTCAAACCCGAAATTACATGAAACGATTGCCGCCTTAGTAACAGCACCTCCCCAATATGAAGTAACTAAGAAATGCTCTCATTTATTACATTTTTGTTTGATACAAATTGCAATATCACCTTTATTATTTTGGCAGGTGAGAATATACTTGCATATAAATACGTACAAATCTATAAACTTTAATTAGTATATTGTTTCGAAAGTGCAAATATAACTTTAGGGACATATTTCATAAAGTATTTCTATCCTGGCTAAGATTTTTTCTGGTACAGTTCGTCTATTTGCTCCTTGTACTGAGCGACAACTTTGTCCCTTCGAACTTTCATAGTTGGAGTCATTAAACCACTATCAATCTGCAATAAAAATGTACAATAAATCAGCCAACCAGTCAAGTCTGTAACTTGAAAGGGAATGCGGAGTTGCGGACATGGATACTTACCGTGAAGGGCTCCTCCACAATCAAGATTGGTCCAATTTGAAATGAGCAACCTGAAGTCCTGCGTGAAACAGAAGGACAGTTATAAGAACAAGTCTTGCCTCCAACCACTGTCGCCAAGGTTGAGAGAGTTTGGGATGCAATAAACAAGTCTCGCCTCACCCATGAACTGCAATAAACAATTCTCGACACCCCGAGGTATTATATAAAGTACCTCTAATACTACCGACCTCATATTTTTCTGTTTCCAAATTGGACCTCAGAAATAATGATTCCAAGAGAAACAATATATTCAAAGGAGAATCTATCTATGGCCTCTGTTCAGGTTTCTCAAGAATCCATGAGATTTTAAAAATAGTTTGACTTCATGGATTTTCATTATGATCATATTGTGGCAGTTATTATTTGATTTTGAAAATATATGACCTTTGAGTTCCAATCTAACATGTGACTAAGTTGATGAGCAAAATAGGTCAAACATTCAACTTGTGGAACCAAGGTGTTACATGCACAGTGACCCCAAATCCGTCCCACTATATCCAAAATAATTGAATAAGGAAATTTTACCATTTTCTCAGTTCTTCATACAGCAAGCCTGTCAATTTGTCCTTACTTAGGTCAGATACATTAGCATCGACAATAGCCGACTTTTTGGCTGCCAGTAAAGCCGCTTCTTTGTTTGGAACAATTATTGCCCCAAGGCGCCGTTGATCCTATACATAGATGAATGCCACCAGTTACATTGAATCAGCATATATCCCCTAAAAAGTCAAAGACTAGAGACAACTGCAGTTCTGGGAAGTCAAAAGAAGAAACGGGAAAAATAAATGAGAGTAAGCTGCTCAAACTCAACCTGGCCAATGACAACAATTTGTTGAATTAGACTGCTTCTTATGGCAGCTTCCTCAAGCTCTACTGGTTCAACGTTTTCACCTATTTTTTCAAACAAATAAAGTTTAAAACAACAAAAAATACCAAAAAGCTGGGAAAAGAAAGATTAGGTGAGACATTGATACACAATTTTTAGAGTTTCATTCGTATATACAATAAAAGAATTCAACTGAAGAATTTTTACTTTAAAACTGATGTCAGATTTTCGAATATATATATATAATAGTTGATTCACATTTGAACAAATTAAGCTTTTGGCAATTATGGTACGTGACCAAATTTAACATCAGAATTAGAAAGTTAACTAAAGGCTCTTATTTTGAAATAAATAGAATTGATAACAGCAACCTACAAAATGTCAAACTGTAGTCAGTAACAAAATTTGTTCTTTAACAAACACAATATGACACGTCAACTATACAAGATTTCTAACTTCAGAGGAGATAAATCCAGTTTCAATGAATAAATTCCTTTTTCAAATCAGCACTTCCCATTATAAGGAAATATGTTCAGAATCATGCACATTAAGCAAAACCGACCTGTTGAAAGGACTATAGTATCCTTAGCACGTCCTTCAATGACAACAACACCTCCACAACGTCGGCTTCGGCCTGTTGAGTGGTGAGGAGCAATCCAACCAATATCTCCAGTACTTAGCCAACCATCCTCATCTAATACTTGCTTTGTAGCACCTGGATTCTAGTTCACACATTACAAATGTCACATTTTAAAATTTATTTTTTATCCTGATAGATTAAAAGAACGATGGTGAATCGACAATTCTTAACAGCTATGAAACTAGAGAGGTAATTTTCTATATGCATAAACTGAAAAGTTGAACTCCTATATAATATAGTTAAGGGAGTTGCCTCACTACCTGTTGGTAACATGAAAGTTGCCAAAAGATCCATGCAGCTAGCAGATATGTTTCTTTCATTCTTTGTGTGCTACATATATTACTTTTCCATATTAATTTCTAAATGCATAATCTGATGAAAATCCACAACAGACACACATATGATATATCTACAAGGGGCAGATTCAGTTTCAAGGAACTTGGTGTGTCTATACAAATACATGGATACATAAATGACAAGGATGTAGTACAAGACACGTACCAATGCTAAACCAGTTCAGCTAGTTCAGTACTACAAATAGTAAAAAGAGTTGAAGTTCAAAAAATTTAATGGTCGATTCCCTAACGAAATACTAGAAGATTACCACAAATACAACAAAGGGCCCTTCAGCTAGATCATCTTTTTAGTGAGGAAATGGACCTTTAAACAAGAGTGTACAAGATTGTTGGATATATGTTCAAAGGCTCCATTAACAATGCCTTTGTTCTTCTGAATATCTTTGTTCTAAATCACGTATGCAATTGAGTTATCAGCGCATATTGATCAGAATGGGGAAAAAGAGCTTTAGTGAATTTTGTTCACAAAATTATAATACCAGAAGTTGCAGGTCATTACCTACTTTCCACTAGTTTAAAGGAATGGAATTTATATATATAGAATGACTAAAACCTATCCTTCAACAATTCAAAATTAAAAAGATCATTTTGATAATATAAAATAATGATACCTTGTAATATCCTTTCATCACTGGTGGACCCCTGACTTTTACAATACCACTTGAACCAGGTGGGAGAACTTCACCAGTTTCAGAGTCTACAACTTTGAACTCTGTATGTCGAATTGGATGCCCAACTGAACCAAGAACCTTAAAAAAAAAATCTGTGACATTGTCATACAGTGCACCACTCTATAGAGGATATGATTGACACCAAAGATAAAATTGACATTAAAATAAAAAAAAGTACAAAAAAAAAGGTCTGTCCGAAAAGAACTAAAAGGTATAAACTGACGAATCCTAGAAATGGTTTAAGACACTGAACATGCGAAGACTTGATCTAAAGCACACTTGAGGATTTCAGTCATGTTCGATTATATATGACCTAAAAAGATAAAGTTAATCTATGGTAATGACTTTCTAGTAGCAATAAGAAGAGTATGTCAGTCCCTGTTTAGACGGGGCAACTGTTATGATTAGTGAACTTTGTCGCATTTAGTATTAAATTATTAATTCAAAAAGCTTGAGTTGTTAGGAGACAAACCCACCAACCTCTATCAAGCACAACTCAACAACACAAAATAACACTCCCCTTGATTTATATGTCCACACAACTGACCCTATATGGGCCCTACATGTCAACAATAGAAATTACCAGAAACAGTAGTCATCATGACATCAACAACCAGGCTCTGATATATCATGCTAAATTTCCCATTGATTCTTAAAACTTAAGCTGTCAAGAGACAACACCAACAATGCAAATCAAGCACTACAGAACATAAATTTAACCTATCACTGCTTCAAGATCCCAACCAACAATGTGACAACTGCATGAAGGGTGACACTTTCAAACACATAAACAAAGTAGATCCAGGAGGTTCTATTGAACAACGGCTTTATCGTCATAATTCCTTGAATTTTTTCTTAAATATAACTTTCAGTTTCGCTCCTACAGAGCAACAATGAATTCTTTTACATCTGTTTATTTCATTTTGTGTTATCACATGCACTATCACGGGTGTGATTAACAAACAAGTGGATATCATAAATTTTAAAGTAAATTCAATTATATTTCTTACATTACAGTTTGGTCTCCGAGCAGCAATAACAGGAGAAGTCTCTGTTAAACCATATCCATTCTGCACTTTTACACCAATTGCCTGCAAGTGTACAACACTTATATGACAGGAGCTGATTATCCAGACCTTCTAATTGGCCAGAAAGATAGGTGGGAGAATCCAACCTCAAAAAAATTATCTATATGTGATGGCAAAGTACCTCCTCCGCTGATGCCAGCCTGTAGGAAGCCAAGGAAAGATATGCTTAGTCCCCTTCATTCATCCCAATTAACAGCAGAATTTCTACTTTATGAATGAAATATAACAATCCAGAGAACTGACAAGAGAATAATTTATCTGCTGTAAACATTGAAACTTTTGCTAATGAGGAAACAAAATTTAGGTAAGAAACAGTTTCTATAACTTTTAAGGAAAGTAGAAATTGATTGAACACCGCTTCTTCAAAATATTTCTCCGAGAATTGAGTTGGCTGCGATCTATGAAAATGAACTTCCAAAATTCACAATTAGCCAAGTTCTAATTGTTGAACCTAAGTACTATAATAACTTAGAAATAAGAGCACCTTACAGATCACATTGAAATTCACAAGATACACACTTTTTCAAAGTCAAATTGCAATAAAAAGAAGCTGACACAACAAAGAACATAGAAATAACCCGACTTTTCAGTCCAAAAAGTAAAAGAAATAAGATGACCTTTGATATTCCAATAGCAGAGTGAATTTTACTGTAGACTAGTTTCGTTCCCAACACATGCAAAGGCCATAATATTGCAGCAACAATCCTTGCCCACCACCAATCAGCTACTGAAGCAAGATACGAAGGCTGCTTCTGGTTCCTTGTCATATATGTTCCCTATGAACCGCATTGAAATCAACTAATGCAATAAGTTTGGGTGGGAAGTCAGCTGCTTCACGCCCGACATGATAAGATCAATAGTCCAGCGTGAAACAGTTGTAAATTAGTTTGATACAAGAAAAGCAATTAAGCAAGCGTTAACCAACAATCGAATATCAAAAAAACCACAAGGCTCAAAGTGACAATTGTTCAAAGCAGCACGAGTACGAGCAGGCATACAATTATTTTTATGGTTTTCATTTTATGTGCTTAAGATATCCCGCGAGAATAGCAAATAGATTGATTTAAACACCACAAAAAAATGCATATTAATTGAACCTCATAAATTCTCTTAAACTCCATGTATGCCGAACTGATCCTTAAGAACGAAAGTGCAATAAGCTTACGAGCTGTAGAACTTGTAGAAATCTGTTTCTGAATCCCACTGCAAATAGAATGAAAATAATTTAAACAAAATAAGAGAAGAATCTCTGGGAGGGTAATAGTTTAGCATACAAAAGATCTGGATAAACAAACCGAAGCAGAGTTCATCACTTCTTGCTATTATTACAGCATAAAATTTCAGAACTGAAAATCCATTCATAACAAGTGAGAAACAGATTGACAAAAAAAAATTCTCAGCTTTACTGAGAATAAAAAGTTTTGTTCAGAAACTAGATAAGCTAGATACTGTTACTTAATATGCCAAAGTACATAACTACATGCCAATAGAAATTTTTTTCATTTTTTAATTATTTGATAAGAAAGAACACCAATGGAAACAAATAAATAAACGGCTAATTACATTTTGCAAAGGTGGTTTTCACATACACCTGTTGTTCAAAAAGTCCCAATTTCATTTATAAAGTAACCTCTTACTTTACGTGTTAAATTGGATCAATTTTTCCATAAGAACAAAGTGCCCTTACCCATATGTCCTGAATTATTCTTGAAGTTGATAATATGTTTTAGAACTTTTTTCTTTTTTAAGAATACAAGAAAAAATGTACATCTTTTACTCACTCACTTGATAATGAAACGCTTTTCTCTCTAACAAATGTGTGAAATACATTCTATAACAATCACATCAAAGAGAATAGAACAAGGCAATCTGCACACACATCCAAACAAATTAAGAGAAGAAAAAGGAGAGTTGGCAGGAACCATTTTCATCAATAAAAGCTTAAAAAGCATAACTGCAGTAGCATAATTCCAAAAAAAAAAAAATACCTGTAAAGTGTCTCATACACTAAAGGAACTGAAATCACATAATTTGGTTGATAATGTCGCAAATCATCCTATCAAATAGTAATTAATATCAATTAGAACATATAAAATCTTAACAATATACCAAAAAGGGATGAAAAGGAATAGCTCTTGCAATTGTTTTGGCAGTAATTAACTAATTATATCCTTCTAATTCTCCGGATCACTGCCAAAAAGTTTAGGGTAAATTAAAACTATATAAACTAGTTGCGACTTATAAGGATTGGAGCAGTGTACAAGCTAAATGCTTGACCTCCCTATCATGTACTAACAGTAGTCTGTAGACAAAACATTTCAGCTCCGGAAATCACATTTCCCAAAAGTCTAATAATAATAAAGCAAACAGCATCTTTACATGCATGAAAATCAACAGTTTGTAATAGTAATACCTTCAAGTTCTTCACAGTTGTGTACACTTGCTCAACTCCACATGTAAATATGAAATACTCACAAGCTCGTTCATAGGCATGCCATGGTGGAAGCATGCTGAGAAATCTGTCCCCAATTTCAGCAGGTACACAATCCCAGAGGTTTCTTATCTTTGAAAACGAATGAAAAAATGGTCACAAAAAATAATTAATAATTATGGAGTAAAGTAAGTATTGGCTTCAGTGAAAATGGGGTCAAAATGCAAAGCAAGGAAGAAGAGGGAACAAAGGGGAAAAAAATAATAAGGTGACCGAACTGCCTCTATAGATGATCATTTTCATATGAAATGCAACTTATCATCCATAAAAGGAAACGCATTATGCTGTCACTTATATGATCTTAAAATTTTGTATATGGCTCTCTTGTGTACATCCCACGTAACAGGATGATGCCTGTTTTCAACAGTGTAGTTTTACCTAACAAATAGAAACAGTAAGATCGCAATAATTTACTAGATGCAGTAAAAACTTCAGATGTTATTGCTTTGCCAATGTATATGTATAACCAGAAAATAGCACCATGATTATCTAAGACACAAACCTGATGTAATAGGTTTCGATGAGTGAGCATGACACCTTTTGGGTTGCCAGTTGTTCCACTTGTATATACTAGTGTAGCAATATCATTTGAGTCGATAGCTTCATGTGTATAGTATTGCCCTGCAATTAAAAAAAAAATATATATTCCATTTGCAGAAAGACGAATATTAGATCGCGAGAAAAGGATAAGTGGCAGTGCATAGAAACTGGAATTAGCAACACAGATGTTCTCCATAAAAAAGATACAGCTATCTAATATGCCAAACATCGTATGCATTCTTTGGAGAGGATCCAAACCATCAATTGCCTATAAGTGGAGAGGATCATTGCATTTACATCATAAATTGGAAGGCATGGTGGATTACATGTAGCATGAATGGCTGTTGGACCTGACACCGATAGCCTGTTCTGATAACATATAGATATATGAGCATCCAGCCAAGAACCCATTGGCTATGGGTGGAGAGGCCCAGGACATATTGGGCAGTGTCTTTGCCAGATTGTTAATATAAATAGTTTACCAGATAGATTCTTAATTTAAAATTTTAAATGTGGCCTAGATTGACAGTCAAGCAACATAACATTTGATTGTGTCTGTAACTGAACGCTACTCTAATCAAGGTGTGGATCTTAGATTCAACTTTCATATGCCTATGGTAAAATTTTGAAGGTCATTGTCACTTATCACCATTATTTGAGTTTAGAACTACTGTAAAATTAGATAATTGATGTTATATTAACTATGTAAATTGTTGTAATTTGTAAATGATAAAGCATTCAATGATCGAAGGATATTTTTATGTATTAAGTTTCATGTTTTAATGCATATGGTCAGTGATAGGCACTGTTTTCACCTTACATGTTATATGCTTATCATAGAGACTTGAACAGACACCAGATTTATGGAATTTAAAAAATTAAAAAAAAAAGATTATGGAAATGACTGAAGTCTGCTTAAAAATATAATAATGAAACTTTAGAAACTGCTAAAGTGATCAATAAATCCAGAGTACCAATGTTTACCCACATCAACATTTTCAACCTTTGCCTGAGCCTACTAAGATTTCTTTTTGCAACTTTGTCTAATGCATCGTCTATGGTAGTGACTAGTGAGTGACAGGAAGCACATAAAGTTCGAAGGAAAATAAATATAAAAAAAGGCCCTTTAAGCAAAAAGTATGAAAGAAAATTCAGAAAGGACTTTCTAAAAGTATCTTAACGTAAAAAGGAAAATTTTGTCTAACAGAGAGAGATGACATACGTGCATCATTAGAATCAAGCATACGCTTGCGGCTCTCTCGTCCCAAATCTAGAATTTCCTTGTAGTTAAACACAGGGATGTTTCCATGACCGGACAGGCTTGACTTCTCACCCCAAAGCAGAATTACAAATTTCATGACAACCTTGGAACAGAATGCTTCTGCAATCCGATTGAACAATTCAGGACTATCCACAGCAAGTGCAACACTGTAGTACCAATGAAGTCAAACTCAAGATCATTCCATGCTGTCATCAAGGAAAAAGAAAATGAAAGATGATTGTACTAGTACATTTTATGTATACTGACACAAGATATGTTTTTGTATGTCCAAGTGGTCTATAATGATCTCAAATCTGTCCTCAAGTTAAATTGGGAAAAAAGGAAAAAAAAAAAAACTCTTCCAACCTTAATAGAATGAGCAACCGACATCAACATTTATTGTCAAACAGTAATAACTTCAAGACTAAGCAAATTAAAATAAACAACTAGAACTTCTTCTTTTTTAGGATAAACAACATTTTTTATCCCCACTCCTCCCATCCCTAGATGTCGGTGAGATTCAAACATGTGACCTCCACAATGTTGGTTTTGCCAATAACTAGAACTATTTATTTATATGAGACTCCTCATATACTTTGTATTCATACTGTATTCAAGCAAACAAATTTGCAGTCATTGATTTTGATAAGAAATCCATCGGCCTCCCTGGCCACCCCTTAATATTTTCTCTTTATCTTTGTATTTCCTGACTACTAGAACCAGTGTTCTTGCTTTGTATCAGTGTTTCTGTCTTTGCCTTTTGGCTTTAATAGAAGTATTTCAGACAAAAAGAAAATGTGCAAGCAGCCTACTAAAAGTCTATAATAAGTTTCAACTGCACAAATCAACAAATAACAATGAATAGAAAAATAAATATCAATGAGAGACCATGCTACACATCAAGTTGGAATGAATTACAGAAATGCACTTAATAGCATACAACAACTTAGAAATCATATATTAATTTAGAAATGATGCTGGGAATGTCTAGCAGAAGAACATTCGATTAAATGGAGAGCTATTTCTGAACCTTTCAGAGTGATCGTATATTTGTAACAATTCTTCAACCGATGACCTTGAACCTCTTACCACGTTGATTGCTCCAGTGGCCATTATACCTATGCCAAAGAAAAAACATGAGAATGAGATTTGCACTCTAGAGACTGAGATACTATTTACTACTGATATGTAACTGTACAAAAAAAAGAATAATAATAAATAAAGATCATGTGTACCAAATTAATATTACTATAGTGTTTTCAGAGAAATATAAAAAGAATAAAAGTTCATTTCACTAAATATTTCCAAGTCAGTTAGCAGGAGCAGCTAAGTATTGTCACGTCCATACTGAACGTATAAATTTTAGACCTTACAATTTTAAGTTTATTCAGATATTGATATTTTTTCACATGCCATGTAGAGAGTGAAGTGATAGCCAGCTGACACACTCACCAGCTTAAAATTGTACTCCCCCCAACATACTCAAAATAGAAGAGTTCGAACCCAACAAATCCATGTTTATTCTATAAAATTATACAAATTGCTCGCCATATGGATGGGTGGATTGACAACCTCATACAGGCCACACAAATTCAGTATGTAATCTATATGTTCTAAGAAAAATGCACAGTTTACATTCAAGTATAAAATCTAGGTGATCCAGTGTATTCATTAGAATAACTCAAAAGCAACAAAATTAATTCCTAACTAATAACTACATCCATGTCAGACATGAGGTTGGAAAACAAATATAGATGTTTACTTGGACTCTTTTGTCTGCTGCTCAAAAGCGGATTGAAGCTTTTTTCTTCTAAAAATGAAGTATAGATTTGATTGTTGTGTCGTAAGAAAAAAAAATATTGCATTCTCAATTTCTCAACCTGTTGTTTAGAAGGTGTTACTATCCTTGAGGATTGTTCTGCTATATTTCGCTATCAGCATGGATAAAACATGGACTTGATTTCCTTTCAAGCATACATTTTAGTTCCTTTACCAATTATCAATAGAAGGACGTGAAGCAACAAGCTTGAGGAGCATAGTGTGCTGCCTAGAGATGGCTACTCTTTCTTGGCGTAGGATCCAGTGAGGATACAAAAACGAACTCTATCCCAGAGTTGATCCACATCCTCATCCTTAGCTTCCACAAGGTTTCTTTTGTTCCTCTCCATCCCAACCACCCAAAAAACAGCCACCACAGCGCATTTCCCTGAAACCATGTCCCTTTTCTTGCCTCTAAAGAACTTATATCTCGGACACATGAGGGCATTACATGAACCTGGATAATCCAAATTCCAATGTGATTCCCTGAATAACTTTTGCCATAAAGACAGAGCAACAGGACATTGAAGCAACACATCATATTCAAACTTTCGGCTGCTCTTTGACACGTCATACACCAGGACACACCATTTTCGCTCACTCATACAGCATCAAACAAGACCAACCTTCTCTTAGTTGATCGGATTCATTTCTTTTACATTTCTAACTAAAGCTGCTATCAACTTGCAGAGAGCCACCTTTAGGAAACTCTAATAGGTGACAGATTTTCACAGGAAAAAAAAGTTTAACCACTTCAACTGCTTGCCAAATATTTTAAATGTTTAACCCTGAAGCTTTCACTGAGAGAAGGAGCTGGACAAACTAAGGGGTATTACAGATTAAGAAATATTAAGAATGTTGCCAAATATTAAGAAATTATGGCTAGGTCCCAAGAAACATTATGGGGTATTGGGCAGGATTACCCCATAATGTTGCAATACCCCTTAGGAGCAACATTATGGTTTATTTTTTATTTATGGGGACCTAGCCTAGAATGTTGCCAAATATTAAGAAATTATGGCTTCATATTGATTCCTAATCTGTAATACCCCTGACCTAGCCTAATCCTGCCCAATTTCCCACTCTCCCTCACCACTTGGGCTAACCCAAGGGCTTGTAATACACGATAACTTAATCACACCTTTCGTAGGAAAACAATGTTTAAAAAGGATTAATCTTATTAATAATATTAACAATAATAATTTGCATACCCTGATCTGCAACAAGCCAACGACAAGAATTATCAGCAAAAAGTGCAATTTTTTCTGCAGCCTTTGCTCCAACAATTCTTAGGCCTTCAGAAAAATCCAAAATTTCCTGTTCCAGCTGCAATTTCGAAAAAGCTAATTCGATTACAAATATAAACTCATTGAATTTGATAAAAGCTAAGCATCAACATTACTAGTAAGTAAAAAATAAAGCAACATTAGGAATCAATATGAAGCCATAATTTCTTATAAAAGCAGAAACAATTACCCGGGCATTTTTTTTATATTCTAGGCTATGCCACCATAAGACACAAGACAATGATGCTTTCCAGTTCAAGGAACTTCTTCTGGTTTCAGAAACTTTTGGACATATAGGAAATTGGATGCAGGGATTGAAGACAAATGAAAATAGTATGATAAAACAGATGCCAGAGATAAGTAGATAACTGAAAAAGGAAAGAAAATTAACCTGTTTGTAAGTCATACTTGAAGGTGGATCATGGTATGGATCCGTTAATGCGACATGATCCCCATATTTCTCAGCGGAAGTTCTCCAAATGTCAGGAACTGCCTGCCACTCATCAGCTACCAAGGCACCATTACTATCTAGTAATGCACTTTCTAGAAACGGCGAATACTTTCTTATCTGCACTTCCTCTGTCTGCAAACAGAAAAATTTGGATACAAAATTAGAAATAGATTTCAGTACCTTCTAGCTGTTTTTCAATCTGTATATCGAACAACTATACATAATATATGTTTACAAATCCAAATTTTTTAGCTTTGCCAAGCTAAGAGAAACCAACACATATGAAATGTCAACACAACTCATATTCCAGAATACCGGTCTCATGCAGTCAGACAAGTACACATTCTCCCCGACACTAATAGAACTACAATTACAGACGTAGTAACATTTGTAGGCAATAATCTACACCCAAACATGTTAAAGCTAGCAGCAAAAGAAAATACAAATTACACTAATCAATCAATGTAACAATTCCATTGTCAATGAAAAGTTGAAAACCTAGAGAATTCTGTAAAGGGTGTTGAAGAACCACCTTTGATTGGCAAAAGACTCGAAAGCCACGACTCAGAGGAAACCCAGCTCGCCTTCCATGGCATGGTCTATGATGAAAGACTTTTGTGCTTCTGAATTTGTAGCGAAAGAAGAGACATTGAAGGGCTTGCCCACAATCAGAAGAGCCGCCAAAGATGAACTTGGGCACTAAAGAAATGGTGGCCATTTGATTTGCAGAGAGAGGCGAAGAAGGAACAGCGGAAAGTGGGTTTAGCAGAGTTCCGAGCATAGCTGCGTTTCTGGGTCTCTACGCATAATTTGTACACATATAGAAGAAGAAGAAGAAGAAGAAGAAAAAGAAGAAGAAGAAGAAGAAGAAGAAGGAAAAAAAGGCGAGAAAAACAAAGGTAAGAAACAAGAGAGCCGCATAAAATTAAGGGGGAGAAGGAAGGCGTGAAGTTCATCAAGGAAGCACAGAACGTGCCGAGACTTGTCAACCTGACCATAGCGCGCGCAGTAAATGACAAACAAAATCATTTTCTAGTACTTACTCTATTTCGGCAACAACCAACAAAAATAGACATTTTCCTATTCAGTCTATCAAATCATATTCAGCATTGCGGTCCAGCGACATGGAGAGCACCAACCACCCAAGTGGCCCTCGGTTGGTGTGGTGGTGGATCATGTTACAGTTTGACTAGGAGATTTAACTATCATGTTGCAGTTTGACTTAGTGTAATAGTAGCATTAATTGGTTGTGGACTTGGGGGTTCGATTTCTTCGGATATTATGGACCAATTGGTTGTTGAGTTTAAATTATTATCATGCCCTGGTAATAAGGTTCTCAAAACAATAAAAAAATTATCCAGATTTTGGGCTTGTTAGTTGTTACCTTGTTGTATACTTGTAAAAAAATTATAGATTGTCATGGAAATTTCTTCGTAAAAAAGTTTTTCAAATACAAATGTTATGTTTGTATCACAATTGCTGAATTGCGTGTATGGCACATGTTTGTTTATTTTTTTGGGCTTAATTGTTTAAATACTCCCTAAATTTGGTTTAAATTATCAAGTTTCATTCTAAACTTTTAATAAAATTTTCGACTTACATCCCATCCTCTTTGATAAAATTAACATGTTTCATCCAATTCTTTTGATGACATGGATTTTAGTGTGAACAAAAAAAAATTAAAGTTTATTATTATTAAAAAAAATTAAAGTTTGGTCACTAAACTTTTGGGTTTTCGACACTTTGGTCACTCAAGTTTCCAAAATATCATTTTGGTCACTCAAGTTTGAGACCGTCTGTCACTTTGGTCACTGCCGTTAAATATACCGTTATGAGCCGTTAAAATTGAGGACATTTTTGTCAAATCACCAATAAAAAATATATTTTAACTATAAGAATTTAAAAACAAAATTGAACAAAAAAATTTGTCAAAACTTCCGGATTTTTTTCCAAAGAACCCCGAACCCGACCCGTTTATCATGGACCCGACCCGGACCCATTTTCTTCCTCCGGCCACCTCCGGTGGCAGGACCACCCGATTTTTTCTCCCCTCCACCTCGCCTAGCTCCCCTTGGTGGTCTTTTGCCGAAAAAAGACCCGAATCGGCGGCGGCGCGACCTGATTCCGGCCACGCCGTGACCGAAAATTATATGGCTTTTATTCCTCTCATTCCCAGAAACCTCTCCATGGTGTTGGATCACAACGAAATCAACCAAAACTTCACGAATTAAGCTTTGAAGTTTTCGATTACCAAAGCTTTCGAGCCCGATTCCGGCCAATATACTTTGAATCTCATCTCCATGTAGTTACAAAAGTTTATCCTTGGGTTGCCCTCTTCATTTTGATAAAAAAATTGTGGCGGTTGGAGGCGGTTTACGGCAGCGGCCTTGATGGGCTCATGGTTGCTGATTTGACCGAAATGCCCTCGCAAAAATTTGTTATTTACATAAATTTAACGGAAAAAATAACCGAGTGACTAAAGTGACATACGGGGTCAAACTTTAGTGACTAAAGTGACATTTTGGAAACTTCAGTGATGAAAGTGTCTAAAACCTCAAAATTCAGTGACCAAAAGTGGTTTTTTGCCTAAAAAAAATTATGAAATTTTACCAAAAACAAATTCTTAACAACTTTGCCCATATGAGTAGTGTTGTTGCCTCGGGGAAAGAAAAAAAACGGATATTATTTTGGTTTCTTTTTCTTTGGTTAATTTTAATAAAATTTTCATTTTTAGTTTTTATTTTGTTTAGTATTTGGAAGGTTGTTGTTTTTCATTTTGTTATTTAATTTTTCACGGGGCGCCTACTTGGTAATTATTTCGGCAACAAAAAAAAGGTCTCGCAAATGCCATGTCATTCACTAATAGAAAACATAGATGAAAAACTTGAAAATTAATAGATGAGGATGTAAATTGACAACTTTTGCCAAGTTTAGACTTCAAAGTGTTAATTTTATCAATTACAAGGTCGGGTTGAAAATTGACAATTTATTTCAACTTCAAGAGATGTTTCAGCAATTATGCCTTTTTATGAAAAGCAAGGATGTTGTTTACTCTTTTTTCTTTTTTCTTTTTAGGGGAATGAATAAATTCATTGATTTAGGAATCATACAACTGTACTAGGTCAATGCCAGAGTGATACATATGCTAGAGCACTAGCTCTTACACAATGTCTAAGCCCAAAATTACGCAAATGAGGTCACTTAAGCACTCATGACAACACAAGAGAAATAAATGGGGTGTCACATATGTGAATGAAGTAAAAATAAGGGTACTACGCCCTAGATCAGAAGGCCTTTGCCCTTCCTTGCAGAAGGCAGGGAGACATGTGCATCCTCAGAAAATGCTGAAATTGAAGAACTTGGAGAGGAAGGAGAATCATATATTGCCTCCTTTGGTTTATTCCTGCGTCCCCGAGGGCGGCCCCAAGCTCGTTTGGTCTCCCCAACAATAGTGACATTGACCCCAAACAATCCTTCATCAGCACGACAAGACCCAATTGCTCAGGTTGCAAAGCTTGAGGTTCAAGATTAAGAGCATGCCGAGACCGCTTAGCTCCCTGTCCATCTTCATCCTCACGCCCACAAATAACCCCAGTGATGCACACAGGCTCTAGAACACCAGCAGCAAGCAGGGAAGGCAAAGAACGTATCACCACTCCTCTCTTTTCTTTCCGTAACATCTAGGAGAATTTGAGATTAGAAAAGAGAGAGGAGGAGATAGTTGGAGGGATATTAACTTTGAATACAATAGCAGGAGTCACAACACCATTTCCCATCGAAACCAAGGATTCAAAAGAACTGGGATCAATATGACTAATTGTTTCAGGGCAAGGAGCCCCAACGTGATCTAGTCGAGCACACACCCAGCACCGCCCCAGCAGCCGATCATACTTGAAAGTCAAACCCAATGTTATTTACTTATTTTGGGTGAAGGGTCACTTAAAAACAAGAGAGCTTCTGTTGTAATGAAATTTTACTTGTCAAATGAGGGATGTTTTTTTTTTTTAAATAGTAACTTTATTAATCAATAGAGGATTACAATCTTTAATATGGGCATCCTAAAAAAGAGCAGTACAAACCATACAACTGGCCTAATCGTGAGTCTAAACCTAGAACTATAATCGATGATTTGAAACCTAGAACAACACATACACTGTGCATCACTGTTGTCAACAACTAACAGAAAAATTTCGGCAAGTATTGCCATTGAGACCAATAAATCCAATCTAGCTCAAGGAGAACCCATGAAAAAAGAAAGTAAAACCACAATCGAAACTTGCACAACTGATCATGCTTATTCTTAAACAAGAAATTAAAACAAACCAAATCTGATTTAGGTTAAACTTTAGCAATGCCCTACAAGTAATAAGGTCGCCGACTTGGAACACCAAGATTGTTGAGCTGCCAAAATCGATCATCCAAAACTCACATGGATCTCAGACCTTGAATCCTTGGATTTGATTGATTCCCAAGAGAAATGACATCGACAAGCAGAACACCAGATCTAAGCGAGGTGTCAACCATCTTTGAGAGCCTAAGAGACGCCCTGTAGGAGCATACCCATCAAAGGCCTGAAAAGAGCATGACGGACATAGCCGTCCTTGTGAGTGAGAGAGGCAAATACCATCCTCACCATAGAGATGTCAAATGAGGGATGCTTGGGATAGTGATATGTAGTTTAATAGTTTACTATTTGTGTTGTTCTTTACTTTGATGTATGTAACTATGTACTACTCTAACATTGTCTGAGTAAAATTATAAAATAATTGGCTAAATTCCACTTAAATATAAATATAAACAATACATACCAGATAGGTATAACTGTATAAGCAATTAATTGTAATGTGTACAAGAGTAGTGGATAGTTTTTTTTTAATTGAAATAGAGAATTTCATTGATAAAATATTGTTGATACAACCTTGGGGTAAAGTGACTTATTCGAAAGAAAAATGTCACACCCCTATATCAATGTGAAACCTCATCAATAATTAACTTCTCCAACTATGGATGTCTAATTTTCTTCCAAAAACTTGGTCCTGCAGCATGGATAGCAACTCTTGCAAGTGCACGAGCCACAACATTACAAATTCTTGGTATCTTTCTCTACCTGATTACCTCCACTTGAGCTGCAATCGATTTAATCTCATCAAAAGTCAGTAAAATCGGTCCTTCTGAGCTGAGCTCCCAACTGTCTGCTTCAATTTCCTTCATAACATTAGAGGCATCGCTTTCCACATCAATCTTTTTAAGCAATGGCAGAGTCAAGTGTGGGCTCACCTGGGCTATAGCCCGGGTAGGCTTTACGGGGGGAATTTTTTTATGTATAATTAATCTATTTTTTTTGTATAATTAAACAATTTTCATATGTAATTAAGTCAATCTCTTAATTTCAGCCCACCATATTCTCACAATGTCAGCCCACCCTTCTCACAATGTCAGCCCATCCTTCGTTTAGCCCACCCTAGTTGTGTTTTCTGGCTCAGCCATTGCTTTTAAGTCCCTTCCCTCATACAGAACCGTAATCCATTTAAAATTGCATGTGCCTCTGCAGCAAACACCGTTGTCCTGGAAATGGGCTCCAAAGCAGCTCCAATCAAAGAGCCAGAGGAATTTCTGATCACGGCACCCAGCCCAGCAGTGTTGGTGCGCTTATCACAAGCTGCATCAACATTAAGTTTCAATTGGGATGGTTGAGGTGAGGACCAACTTGATTGTTGATTACAACGACTAGAGAAGGTGGGAACTGGGAACTGAATCACTGATGCATAGTTAAGATAATTATTTTTTAATTTATTATTTTTATTTTTATATTATTGAACCCAATTACTAATTATTGTATATTTTAGTTGACAAAGTGAGTTCTTTTAGTTATAGACTTATAGTATAGAACTATAGATGAATTATTATTGTTGAAAATGCTCTAACATAATTTAATTTTTCTTCTCCATAACAAATGAGTTTTATTTGGTAGGTGCTCTCTCCATTACAAAGCTTTATTATATTTTGAGAGGAGGGGGGGAATAGTAACAAAATTATAATTATTTTTATTTTTTTTAGAAAGAGTAACAGAAAAACTTGTGACTGCAAACTGCAAAGTGAACTTATTTTTGATAAGAGTACGTATGGTTTTGAGTAAATTTGTTATATGAGTCTTAATGGCTCTTCGGAATATTCATTTTGTCAATTTCAAACAGGCAGAATATTCAAATGTGATCACAGCAACAATTTAGAACACGTCCTATCGAAAAAAAAAACAATTTAGAACACGTTATTTCCATCTAAAAATCATCTGATATGCAAAGCTACAATATATCAGAAAACAGTAACAATTTAATCAACAATCCCAGCACTAATCGTCATAATGAATTCCCTTTATGAAGTGCTTCTTCTCCGGCAATGGTTCGTAGTCATTCGCCGGTCGCTTCCCGGTCAAGTCAATATCATAGACTGGAGTTCCATCAGGATACAACAATCCCCAGTGCCTCTCTGTTCCCGGCCCACCCTTCATATTTTCATCATACAATGAAAATATGAATGTTGGTATCACCACACCAGGCCTCGCTGGTGTCCCAATTGTTGGCTTAGCAACAATTTTCTGCACCAAATTTCGGTTATATGTGGCCGCATTGTGTACATTAGCACCCGGTTGGTCTTGTTCACCGCCGGAGTTAGGCCACCCCGTCTCCGCTATCAAAAGCCGGATGTTCGGGTAGCCGAGCTTGGTCATGGCGAAGATCAATGAGTCAAGCATTTGGTCTAGAAGATTGGTATAGACCAAACCACTTCCTGGGTCAGTGTACTGAAGAGTACTGTTGTTACTAATGTTTCTCAATAATGCATAGTCTAGGCTAATGTCTACGGGGTTTGAGGACCATGGGAAGAAAGGGTACACATCAATGAAGAAAAATGACTTGGTCCGGTTCAAGAATCTGAGCAATGGGACCATGACCGTTTCGGAGATATCGGATCGGAATGAGCCGTTTGATGGTGGGAAACTTGATTGAACCACATCCATTGCTAATGGGGTACCTATTTTTATGTTTGTGATGTTTTGGGCTTTGAGTGAGGACTTGATTTTAGTCATGGCGGGGACTAAATCGTGCCATAATCGGCGATCTTGGTCTGAGAAGTAGCTGAGGATTTCATTGCCTACGAGGAGGTACCGGATCATGGTTTCGGGGTAGTAGGGGAGGACATTGTTTTTGACCCATTCATCTGCTTCGGATTGGTTTGAGGCAATGCCAGTGATTTCATTGTTTGGGACCATGATGGAGACTGAGATATTGGTTCCGGATAGAAGTCTCAAAATTTCTGGGTTGGCATCATATAGCTTCACACGCCCTATGTTCATGGATTTGATGAGCTCTACGGATCGGTTTGGTGATGGCAAATTGTTCCCTATCTGCCCATAGTTTATGCCAATTTTGCTCGAAATCTCTGCGACTGTCAAGAGAGAGAGAGAGAAAAAAATAAAGAGGATCGTTAGTGGAAACATCAAAAGACCCATATACATAATATATATAGATAGCAACGTAACATTCTCTCGCTAGTTATGTGATATATTTCGTTGTCAAGTTGTGAATTAAGACCTCAAAATTGAACATAATTCTGCATTGAGTCGTAAATCACATGTACATTTTGATGACAAGCGAAAATTCCGTGCATAGCAAAGTGATTGATGGGTTCTGACAAAACATACCTGAAAGACCAAGGAGAGGGAAAAGCAGAAAGAAAGCCAAGGGTGCCATTTGATCTGTTGGTGCTTTGATCATATACATTGATGTGTTTAGCTGCAGAGAACTTGCATATAGCCACATATATATACCTTGAAGTCTTGAACCCAGAAGATAATATTGGAATGCAGATTGTGTGCATATTAGTGGAGTTGAGAATAGATAATTTAAATGTCCATGCAAGAAGTTCTACTTAGCTATATACATAACTTGCTGAGTGATCTTTGTGAGGGTATGAAAAGAAAGCTTCATTGATTCAATATGTGGTGAAGAAAATGAACTAAGAAAGCCATGTATGTGTGATCGAGTTGATAACTTAATATTGAGTGATAAAGTAAAAACTAAAAAGGCAAAGACTATGGCATGACAGAATTGGCTATGGAGCTAGCTAGGCTTCTTTCCTCTCTTGGTATTTTCCATTAATTTGTTTTTCTTCTTACTTTCATTCTCCATGACAAACTATATTATTCCAAACTACGAGAAGTAAGCTAGCTAGCTTTGGCAAAGATTGGACCTATTGACCTAATCTATTTTAACACCTTAGTTGAGCATATATATAGCCCATACTTTGGCTTAATAACTATTAAATAATCAAAGCCCTGAAAAAGTGAAAATATATCAGAAATACTCATAGATCCAGGGGGGGGGGGGGGGGGGGGGGGGGTTTTTTGGGGGGGGGGGGGGGGGGGGGGGGGATTGCCTCTAGTCTCTCTTTTTTTTTGGGATTGTTCTTTTAGTTTCGCTGATTTTTGAATATAAAAATTGTTGTATGAAATCGAATTTATGTTGTTGATTTTGTTTAAGATAGAATAGAAAAGAATTTTTTTTTAAAAATCCCTTGTATCTTTATTGGGGGTCGTGGCGGGTTTGGAGGCCTAATTCCAAATGACCCTAATTCCAAATGATAATATGGATGAAGATTTCTTGATAATTTTTATTGGGGATTAAGGAGGGGATGAGACCTCAGTCCAAAAAAAAAGGAGGGGATGAGACCAATAAAACAATAATAAATTTGAGGACAAAAATAAATATTGTGATCCTCATACCCAACTAGCCCTATTGCCATCCCTAATGAAGACCATGTCTTCTTCTATTGTAACAATGTGAATGTGGTCAAAACGTACTTCTCTAACCAACATTTTATTTGCTTAACGAAAGGAGCTAGGGCCTGGGGAGTTAGAGTTGACCTGATTGGAGATGAGTCGGCTTGTTTAAATTGAGACTTGGTATCATAGGCAGAATAATACAAGGGGTGGTGATTTTAGACTTGATTTGTGAATTAGACATGGGAAAATTGTGCACCATATGAACACACATAAAGTTGGGGACGAGAGTAGAATTTTGTGTTTGAGAAGATTTAAGCATCCATTCTATATGTTGCATAAGTCACAACATTTGTTTCTATTTGCCCTATTTATAAGTTCATTAAGATTTTAGATTAAGCTACAAGAAGTGTATGACTATTTTTGTTTTTATTTGTTTATTTCAATACCATTTCTTCGGAACATTCTCACATAATATATATATTAATTTTATTTCAATAAGAACATTATCCGATGTCATTATATGTCAACTATTTGTATATTACCCTAGCCTTTTAAGGTATTGGAGTAAACTAAAACGAGAAAGAGGTATGTGATGGACCGAAAGACATGATCACCATATTTATTGTGATAGGGTAATCTTTCTTTAATCTTGTTAACAATCCAGATTACTTTAATGTCAATATCCATTGAAGACTTGCATGGCCAGGGTCATATTTATATACATAGATCAACTGTACTCACAATTTTTAAACCTCAACTCATTGGAATTCTTTTTTTAGAGATAATTTTTGTTAAACAATATCTTCTTTTTTGTCTCTTTTCGTGAAGCATAATATTTATATGCATATAGATCAAGGGTATTCACCAGACGTCCATCGAGTTGAGTTGTGGACATGGAGCAACAACTGCTACAAATAATCATAAGGAACTTGAAGCTGCATAATTGTTCTTAATACTAGAAATTTGAAGATGAAGGATGATAGAATGTTAGATTGATGAAGTCCACATAGGCAAGCAAGCAAAGTTTGGTGAAGGGGTCATTATATGCTATGTTGAACAGAATTGAAAATATTTATTTGATACAAAAGTATCATGAATTATATATATAACAGAAGGTTAAGCCTCACTTTTCAATACATCATTGGGCAAAAACTGAAATTCACATTGTCTCTCTACAAGGCTACAATAATTAGAATACAGTAAGAATAAAATAAAAGGTCAATGTTTGACAAAAATAGCAACACAAAGCTCAAAGAGAAACAAAAGTAACTCTAATTAATGTGTAACCATGCCAGCTTCACAAATATGAAAGATCAAGTGCAATAGTAAAAAGAGAGAGAAACCAATGCAAAGTTGATGTGATTGATAATAAATTGATTTACAATTTAGTGTATTAAACTATTAACCAATTAGTTGGTTTCGTCAGAATCAAAGAATTCACATGTGGGAATAAAAAAGGATCATCACTGAAAGATGTCAGAATTCTGTTCATCACTATCTAACCACTGCAGGGCTCTCGGTTGATCTTCATCAATGTAGAATCCATGCATTAAACTCATCGGACTCAAAGTAGGCATGGTCAATTGGAATATCAAAGTCATGATCATCACCGAGTAGCTGCCCATGAAAATGAGAGGGAGAAGGCTAGGCAGCAGTTGCTGATCTTCTTGTTGTGGCTGTTCCTCTTCTTCACACCTCTTGTTAGGTTCCAATTGTTGTGGTGGGTCTAGTGAAGAATCCGAATACTGTTGTTGTTGCTCCTCACTAGCTAAGAATTGATCAAAAGAAGCAAACAGATTATTATCAAACAAGCCAGTAGCTAGGAGAGAATATTAGCTGCTGCTCATGACAATTATAAATTTCCTCTTGAGCATGAACCACCTGATCATCATAATGAGAGGCGGAGGGAGAGGGGCTGTACTGCCTCTTCTGTGAGGAGGAATCTGCATCTGCATAATGCACATAGTCAGGAACATCATCAACTACATTATGATCAATAATTAATACCAGGAAAAGAAGAACAGATATCCTCGATCGGATACTCCTCCAAGATTGTCATCACCAAATGAGGAGAAATTTCTGGTGCTGCTTTGCTCAGCCGAATAATCTGCCATTGTTGATGATATACAACAATATCAACAGGGTTTTGAGAAGCAAACAACATTACACCACCATCATTATTATTGTGTTGATCATGATGAGGAAAGCGCAGATCATAATCATTAGGACTAGAAATATTCAAAGCTGCATTACTGGTGGGGAAAAAAAGAGTGGGGATATTAAATCACTTGCACTTTTGGGCCTTCATTCTCAATCTTATCATTCATGTATCGTGAAACCCCTGACACTTTTTTTCATAGCATCCATCGTCATATCAATTTTTTTTGCAGATTCCACTTTTCATTGTTTATAATCTCTGAACCCTAACATGCAATTTGTGGTTTCGTTCGATATAGAACTACCGAGCATATCTTTAAGTTTAAGTAGAGCTCTAAACATATCAGAAAGTTTCAATAGGGCCCTACCGAACAACATTAATTGGATTATGGGGGTGAGGCTTTTGTTGGAGTTTTGGTGGGATGACTGTGGCTGTGCTGCCTGTGCACCTAGCGTAGCCTTCTCGATGAGACTGGCGTGAGACGGAAAGCGATTGAGAGAGACGAGGAGAAGATGAGTTGCCGAAAAAGAAGAAGATAGAACTGATGAGTTTAGTTGCACCTGGCCTCCATTGAAAATGTTTTGGGTATTGTCAATAGGTTAACCAAGTAAATTTCAATTTATAAAAATATACGTAGGGTGAACAAAGCATTTGGTAGGGTGGCAATAGTTTCAACGGTCTACTTTTCTAGATATTATAAAATCACATATTACAATCCATGAGTTACTTTTACAAACACAAATACAACTCAAATTACAAATACTAAAATGAACATACAAGTTCAAATACAAATACAAATGATCATTGACCATTTCAAATTCAAGTTTCTTAAAAAACCAAAGCGTTGCACTAATACATCGTCAGCAGCAGCTAGTGGTGGTTGATGAGTTATCTCTTTTTTTTCTTTTTCTTTTTTTAGCTTGTGCAGCTTCTACAAACCACAATAATCCTATTGCAACAAGTTAAGTAATGGAACAGTCATACAAACATCACATTAAGTAATGAAATAATGATTTTTAAGCACAAACGCCTACATTAATTAAGCTTCTCAATTTCGTCCAAGGCTCTGTTGGGGGCTTGTAAAAGTTAACTTGTTCGGCCCTTAGCCAATCACCGGTGCACACCAATGCCTAGCTCAACCATTTGAGGTGTGAAGAGGATCAACTTTAAACTTTTAAGGCAAGAAAAGCTTTAGACTAGAGTAACTCCAAGGCCAAATAATAAAAAACAAGCTTTTATCGGTCTTTGCTGAGAAACAGTAGCAGAGAACAACCGTTGAAACAAAGTGACAACATTGTTGACACTTGCTTAGAAGACACCCAAGTGCCCAACGCATATGTAAAAAATGAAAACATTTTTCATTCAGTTTGGTTTCTCGATCGGGATAATCAAAGCTAAACAAATATCCTTTGAATATAGCTACTACAGAAGTTTTATTATAATTGATTGCCTTGGCCTGATTCAGATGGTTCGGATGTGGTCACAGATGCTTCTAAAACATATCTTGCAGGCGAAATCCAGAGAGGTTTCGGTGGAACTGGCAAGGACTCAAGGGGTCCTTCCAGCATCTCTAGCACTTTGTGCATTGATGGCCTATCAGATGGAATGGTCTGAATGCATCCAAGACTTATTAATACCATCTTCCTTGCTATTTCTTTTTCCTCCTCTGATGTAGCCCCATAAATGTTTTCATCACTGTCTAGCAGCTCTAGATCTTTGTAAATGTAATGTGGAAACTCTTCACTTGTATGAGACTCAGAAACTTGAAAATACAAGTTCCTTCGTGCCCCAACCATTTCAAGAACCAACATCCCATAACTGTAAACATCAGACTTATGAGATACTCCTCCATAGTTGCGGTTATATACTTCTGGTGCCATGTATCCTGCAGTTCCTCTTACGCCTGGATGCGATACAATACTTTCCTTGGTTTTGCATAGTTTGGCAAGGCCAAAGTCAGAGATTTTGGGGCACAAATCATTGTCAAGAAGTATGTTCTGCGGCTTTATGTCAAAATGCATGCAGAATTCTTGTGTTACAACCACGGTGCAAGTATTCTAGACCTCGCGCAATACCAACAGCAATTTTAGATAATGTTTTCCAATAATCGAAGCTGCATTGTACACCAGAGGTTCCTTGTTTACGTAAGAACTTATCTAGTGATCCGTTAGGCATGTACTCATAGATCAGAGCTCTTCTATCCCTTTCGTAACAGAATCCCAGAAGTCTGACTATATTGATGTGGGAACTTCTACCGATGCTAGAAACTTCATTAATGAAATCTTCTCCACTACCCTCCGATTTGCTTAGGACTTTCACTGCCACCCAAAGGTCATCATCATCGGTTAGCTTTCCTTTGTAGACAGTGCCAAATCCTCCTTTACCAATTTTATCTTTGAATGAGTTTGTCATTTTCTGCAGATTCGAATAATGGTACCTCTTGGGGGATCCATAATTCCTGATCAATGCCTCCACATCAAGCTCATCCTTTTCATCTTTCGTGAAGAAGACTGACATTATTTTCCTTGATATGTATATACTAGAAACGATGACTAGGATAGTCATAGAAATACCAACCGAAATGCATGCAACAAAATTTTCAAGTTACAAGAAAACAAGAAATGTTCCAAGAAACTTGTATTCCCTGAATATAGCAGTCAGTACATATATAACTATCATCCAATCAGCCCAAACCCTAGTTTTCTCCCTAGCGGCGGCGTCACCTTTGCGCCTCCAACCTACTGGTTTCCGACCCGACCTAGCCTCCTCCCTCACGGGTGTGCGGGAAAAGCTTTCTAGCTTCGAACCCTGGGTTCGTGTCGACTCTACGGCGGCAGCGGCAGTCTCTTGGGGCCTCTGTTTTCTCTTGCTCGGATCTAGCGAAGGGGTTTTCTTGTTCTTCCTTTTAGCTACAGCACAACCTCTCCTTTCCAAGTGTGGTTGGGTTGGTCTGGGGGTGTTCCAATCTCCTCTCTTGTGCGACAGAGGTGGGGTTTGCAGTGGGCGGCGGTAATTTCTTGGTCTCCTGCTCAGATCGTGGTACGAGTGTTGCTCTCTATTTCTCCAATTAGACGTCCCACACTTGCGTTTGGGTGTGGGAGTATGATTTGGTGGAGCGGCCGACCGCCAGAGGGGCTTTTCCGGCCGATGAGAGTGTTGAGCATGACTAGGCTATTGGGTTGGGCTCACCTTTGTTGGGCTTGGGATGAGGCTCTTGGGCCTGATTCTAGGTCTAATAGGGAGTGGGGCTTTCCAATAGTTTGGATTCCAAGGGAGGGTGTTTTGCCACCCTCATCTATTACTTAGTCTTTTGGGTTTGGCCTATAATGTTGATGTACATTGTCAGGGAAGCTGGTCTATGAGTTTTTACTTGTACCACAATTGCGTGCTTGGCGGTTGGATTCTCTCTTGTTAGGGTGGTCTTTTCTTGATGTTTTTCAACTTTATAGGTTTGTGTTAGCCTACAGAAGTTAACAAGTTTCGCATAGTCATTTAGTCGACGAATCTGTAATTTCACCACAATTGAGTGCATTGGAGGTTGTTGGTTCACTAGTTTGATTAGGTGTTACTTGAGATTTGTTCTCATTTGTAGGCTCGTTTTGAATAAAGCGAGCGAACATGGCATAGTGAGCGGTGCTTTTAATTTCTAGTAGTTTTAGCTGACCCTAACAAACCTGGGATCAGACCTAGGAGTTAATCTATGTACCGTTCTTTGGTAATGATATTAAGTATCGTCTTTTCCCCTAAAAAAAAAAAACTATCATCCAATCACGTGAAGTGACTTTGAACCAGCAACCAAAATAAGTTATAAGATTATATGAGTCTTCTTACATCTTTCTTTTCAATTATCATACGAAACAAAGTGTATATGATGTAATAATATTGGCGAGGGTCCGAGGGATTTAAGAGCAAAGCAGTGAAGGTTCAACCCCTGTTTGGTGTCGACAAAATCAAGCACATTTGGTTTTTCTGTGGGATACCATTTTTTAATATAATTGAAATTTAAATTACTTTTTTTAGTATAGTTTACTTTTATTTTTTAATTAATAAGAAAACCACCTACATGGTAATAAATTATATTATAAAATAAAAAATTATTTTTCTTATTTTTAGTCTAGAATTTTGGATAACATTTCTAATTTTGTTTTTGTATAATTTATTTTGAAAATTGAAAATAAATAAAATTACTGTTTTACCCATGCCACATACGCACTTAACGGAATATTTAACGGTAGGTACTATAATAGCTAACGGAGGCATAGTTCAGGTACCACCAGGTTCTTTTTGAAAGTTCAGGTACCAAAAATTGCATTTGATGATAGTTCAGGTACCATATGGAGGTTTTTCTCATATATATATATATATATATGCAAATTGTTGATGTTATGCAACCCATATTGATACAAAAGAAGTCTGGCACAACATAAGGTCTCGAACCTCTCTACCTATTGCCAATCAGTTTAAAGTTGGATACTCTATGTTATTTGATTCATCAAAATTTAATTTCACAAATCTTAAAAGGCATGTTACCATTTTACTTGTGGCTTATTCTATGTAGGTTTTTGATTTAAGCCTAGGATTAATAACAAAAGAGTGAAAGACTATTTGAACTATAAGGTCATTTTCAATTTCATATCAATGTATAAATTTTTTTCATTTTCATACATCATGTTTGATTTCATCATTAATGAATTAATATCTCCAAGGTATGAATTTATTAACGTAATAGTTAACGAATTAATACCTTTAAGGTATGAAGTCGTCAATGAAATCAAACATGAAGTATAAAAATGACAAAATTTGATGCTTAATATGAAATTCAAAATGATCATATAATTCGGGAGTATTTTGTAATTAATTCTCTCCTATTCTGACTTACGGTTCATCCCCTCCCAACTTCCTATGCTGTCTACTACAGCTACATTTAATTTGATGGATACAAACAATACCACTCCAATGAAAATAGCAACAGCAATGATTAACTATACCAGCAATCATTAACCCGGCGACACTGAAGAACTGTTGGATGATTGAGACGGACCTGGTGCAGTTGAGTTGTTACCAGAAGGTGAATTCCCTCCATCTGTAGGGCTCGGCGTAGTCCCGATCAAGGGATTACCAGTAGTAATCAACTTCACCGTAGACGGAAATTGCGGAACATCCCCAAATAAATTGTTATTGGAAGCCTAAAAAAACGTCAGGTGAGAATAGATAATGTTGTCAAGCTCTCAGGTATCGGACCCGTCAAGTTGTTGTTTTTCAACTTCAAAGTTTTCAGCGATGTGAGGTTGGCATAAGCTGGTGAAATTGTCCCATGGAAATGCATGTTGACAAAGTTCACCCTGACTACCACCTTTTTGGGAGTATCACAAGCAATAAAGCTCCAACCGTTGCACGCATCGTTATCTGGCCAAGACTGGGCCAATAAAACTGGGAACCCCATAGCCCCTGCAATCTCAAGGAGTGTAGTGACCTGTGGATCACAAGGCCCAGCAGTGGTTTTACAAAAGCTGTTAGTACCACCAAAAGTGGCCTTCACATTGGAGCCAAACGCTGGCAGAGGACCATGAAGCTTGTTGTTGTCCAACGAAACATTTCGCAATGAAGATTATGACATCAAGCTTGCGGGCACCAAGCCGGTAAGGATATTATCACGAAGCTGAAGATCAAAGAGACTGGTACATTTTGAAAGGTCTGGAATGGAACCAGTAAATTGGTTCTTATAGAGCCACACTTGGGTCAACTGAGTCATATTTGTGAGAACCTCAATAGTACCAGATAACCCAGTTACCTGATTGTTAATCCAGAGGTTTTGAATGGAAGATCCAGAAAAGGTTTTGGGCAAAGACCCAGTAAGATTGTTGTAAGACAGTCTCACATCTTGCAAGTTTGGAAATGAATCAAATATATCAGGCACAGACCCATACAAGTTTGTGTTACCTGCAGCTAAAGTGACCAAGCTGGAAGATTGGGTGAGCTCGATTAGTGGGGAGAACCCAAGCGGCAAGCTCTGTAAATATAAATTCATAATCACATATTCATATACATTCCAGAAATACAAACACATTAAACATAGTAACTAGATTACTAACCTGCCGATGTTGGCGATTCCATTCGCAAGCTTAGAACACAAGTCTTCTGTTCTCTCCAATCCCTTATGCAGTCTATAATGGGGCTAGACAATATTGCTTAGTTGATTGTGAGAACAGAGACTTGGTCTTTTATAGGAGTTAATGATCTTTAATCACTACAACAAAAATGGCCTATAATCACTAATCTATTCCCACCATTATCATGTAGTGGCATTTGATACTCCAAATAGTGAACATGTCCTATTCAATGCAACAACTATAATTGTCTTTTATTTGGTTGCTATTTGTTCAACCATTCCTCTAATAGTTGCTCTTTGATTGTTTATTTCACAAATTCAATTATTTTATTCAATAATGGGTTATGCTCACCATTTCCAAAAGGTTACTAAAATAAAAAGAAAAGTCTTGGTCACCATTTTGCCTCCTTTGGGTCTTAGTCACCATATATATTTATGGCATATTGTAATTACTAAAATCATCGAAGCATTTGCTGATATATTTTTTTGAAATATACACAATTTAAAAATACATAAATAAATTATGTGTATTCCTACTTCTAATCATAATTTTATTGTTATCGTCTTTATTAATAAAATATATATGACAATATTTAGACGTTTTTACCCGTTGAATTTAAATTTAAGTTCAATTAAGGAAAAATTCATTATAACGAGCTAATTAAGTTATTTTATTTATATTAGTAGATAGATCCCGACCACACAATAATATAGTAGCAAACAATGCCTAAATTGACAATATAACGAATAAATTATGGTTGTTTTAGCGTTAAGGGCGTACTAGTTATTGACACATATATAGAGTTGACCATGTTGATCAACGGTGAAAAATTAAAAATGATAATTTTTTAAAATAGCTTTTACCTAATGTTATCACTCTAACGGCAGATTGGTTATTTTCAATTTTTAGTTTTACGTAATAGATTATAAATATTCTTATAGTCTAGAAAATGTTTATTAGTTTAACTAAATTGAAATTTTGAAAAAAAAAAATTAGAGTGAAAAATCATCTAGTTGGATATAATCGTAAGCAAATTGACTATCGAAAAAATTAGATATTTGTAAAATTTTCAGTTGAATGTTTGAAATACCTGATGAATGTTTACCAAAATTTATTTTTGTTCGTTAATTTTTTGAAAAAACTTCGAATTAAAAGTAATGGAGTTTAGCCTTGAAATGTGTAATTCCGGATTCGTATGAGAGAGTTATAGTAAGTGGAAGTTTGATTATTTTTTTTACAAGTTTAGAGAATTGAAATTAAGTAATTTTAATTATTTTCGGAAGGAGCGATATTAGGTTGGATCTCCCACTACATTGGACCGTTCAAAATTACTTTAAGGGTTAGAAACCCTAATTTTCATCAAATCCTCTCTTCTCTCCCTCTCTCTCTTCCAACCCCAACTCTCTCCCTTTCCCCACGGCCCCCTCCCCAGGAGACACCCCCCGGGGGGCAACCCCCCCCCCCCCCCCTCCCCCCTCCCTTTCCCTCCCTCCCGGCCCCACCTTCTCTCCCTCGTGCGGGAAAGGAAGAAGGTTGTCATCATCAAGGTATCTTGGTTGGGGTTACCCCCCCCTTCCCCTCTCCTCCCCCCCCCCCATGGGCTCGATCGCCGGTGTTAAGCCGGGTCTGACCCAGCGCCTCCCCGCCGCCTTGGTTGATCTCCACCAAAAACAACCCCCGAAATACCCCACCCAAATTACCCTATTCCCCACCCCCCCTTCGTCCACTCCGGTAACACTTATCCTTTCGTTTGGAAGCTTATCCGAGCTTTTCCTGTTTGAGTATGTTAGAAGGTATCAGACTTTGGGTTATTTACGGAAATTCAAGGATTTAGCTAATGGTGAAGATTTGGACCTCAAAGGAGAAGAAGCAGCGACACCAGATCAACCCGAATTGGAAAAGAAGACATGGTAAGGGTCTGGGTCTTATGGAATTCTGATTTGGTGATATTGTGATGATCGTAATTGTGTTAATTGTTAAGAAGATGAATGAGATTAATTGTGGTATAGTGAATGTTTGCGTGTAGATGTGTTTAATGGAAAGTATGAATTGATGGAATGACTGGTTGTGAATAGAGCATGGTGAATTAACGTGCAATACATTGATATGGCTAAGTTATGTATAGATTGGTACTGTTCTCATGTATAAATGGAGAATAATAAGTATCTGCACCACTTTACATGTATAAATTTGCCAATTTAGTTTTACTAATTTGCTGAACTCATGTATTTAGCAGGCTTTTTCAGGACTCCATTCTCATAGCTGCCTGTCTTCCTCTCTTTTTTGGGTATTTTCTTCTCTTTAATTATGTCATTGATCCCTTGTATATTTTTTCTAGTTAGCATGTGAAGATGTACATAGGTTTGCTCCACTTCTTTGTACTTGTGCATAGTTAATAGCTATGTAGGTTGTTTGTTGGCTTTAACTGTGCATAGATTTGTATTTCCTTTAACAATGCTATGAAACTCCTTAAATTTCTTATCATTATCTTCGGTTATTAGATATTACATATGTACATATGTATGCCGAGATAAATTGCTAGGAGTTTTTATTCTTCTTAAGATTTTGCTATTGTCAATTGATTTAAGAGTAACATGTTGTCTTTTCAGGCAGTCCAAATAATCAAAACCACATACCTAGTAGGTATCAATCTTTCTTTGATATTTTTGTGCTTCACTGTTTCTTTCATGGTAAGTTTATTCTCACTGAAGAATGCGCAAGTTAATTTACTGAATAATTCAAGCTTTTGCCTCTATGTGGTCTAAGTTTAATTTACTTTAGTCATTCATTCAGTTTTTGAGTTCTTTGAAAGGAAACAAACTGTTATGGTTCCACACAGATATCATGGACGTAGAGGTTGTAGATGCAGCAGTGAAGAGGATTATGAGAAGATTTATGTTTTCTGATGTTGTATTTTTAACTTTCTACTTGTTTACATATTGTATTTAGCTAAGCAACCTCTGTTAAGCAATGTATATTTTCTGATGATGTATATTACTTTTAATTTTATTTGATGAAATAAAATAGCTCATGCAATGTATTTAGCTAAGCAACCAATTGAGGTAACTAGCTAAGCAACTAATTGGGACTCATTCAATGTATTAAGATAAGCAACCAATTGAGCAATGGTTATTATAATTAAAGTAATGGTATATATATATATATATTAAGATAAGCAACCAATTGAGCAATGGTTACTATAATTAATGTAATGGTATATATATATATATTGGTGGTAAAGGTAGCAACCATAGACAATTGGTTGTTCTTATGTTAGTCACCAATGAACAATAGGTGACTAAATACCTCTATTCCACTACCACAAAAAAAGGTTGCTATTGCCCTTATGCCACCCCAATCCCTACAACTACCATCTTAATGGTTAGTGAAGAGTGGCTAAAGCTTTAAGCAACCCTTATTGGTTGCATAAGCCTTGTTTTAGTTGCTTAATGAAAGTGACTATAGGCCCTTTTTGTTGTAGTGAATCCTTCCCATAAAAGTATTCCTTATTGATCATTAATTTAACTCCTTCTGCAACCATACTTAACTTCATGTCATAGTAAACTAATGTAGTTTACCTAGAATAGGTTTCCATACCCTGCAATGTTTATACTCACAAATCCTTATTGTAGGTAATCCGGATTGCAATGTATAATGTAATCTTTAATTCTTGTTCCTTAGAGTAATCTTAAATTGTGACTAATGGAAATCCATATTGTATGATAGTCCAAATAAGTCTTACAAGCTCGCCATTATTGCCCATGCTCAAGGTCTGCAAGCTGGTGAGTCCTTGAAAACACCCAGGCGGAATCGAAGTGAAGTTATTAGTGTCGAGGTAGACTGATTCGAGGGAAGAGAGGTTGGCCAGAGAAGGGAGAGCGCCGGAGATAGAGTTTTCTTGGAGTGAGAGAGAGGTGAGCTGAGTGAGAGAGTTGAGATTTGAAGGGAGAGGGCCGGAGAGTGACTTGGAGGCTAAGTTGATGGAGGTGACTCTCTTGGAAGTATCGGAGTCGCATTTGATTCCGTCCCATTGGCAGTAGGGTGTGGCCGATGACCAGCCTTTGGGTTTCAGGTTGTCCAGGAGCTTTGACATCACGGCCGCGTCGTCGGCGGCGGCGCTGAGGAGGAGGAGACATAGAGCTACAAATAGGGTTTTCAGCGGACCCATTAATTGCTGGGTTATAGAGAAAGATGTGTCTGGGTTTGTTTTTTGAGTGAATTGGGTTTCGCAGAACGATTAAAGGCAGGGTATAGGCAAGTGATGGGATTCAATTCCATCATAATAATATAATATCATACTATTTTAATTGTTGCGTAATTGACGTTCCTTTGCTGACTAGATTACTAAGTCTCCCTTCTTGACTAGGAATTGTGGTGAGCTGACTGAGCTCCTAGCTCATGACCGTTATATGAATGGGACAGGGATATGATTCCTTTATATTGGTGAAATTTTGCGCGTTGTAGCCATCGTGAATATCTATCAAATTTACGTTTTGCTGCTTTCCTTTGCATTTCTTCTCAATCCAGTGGTCTAGGTCTAGTACCTGATCGGGAAGGGTTGTTGTGTACTTGTGTGCCTGTGTTTGGAAAGGGGATATACTAGGGTGACAGGAGAGTAATGGACATATGGCACCGCTAATGAACTAGTACCGACCTAAACCCTAAACTTTAAACTTTAAATCCAAAATATAAATTCTGTGTTAGTTCACGATCTAGCGTGTTGACTTTGTTTTGAGAATTTCATCGCTTCTCATAATTACATTAATTAATATCATAGGTAGTATCATTTTCAACCTTACTGTTGTAATTGGTTGTTCTTCAATTTCTTTTTCTGTTTTATGTACTTTAATCTCCTCATTTAGATTGATGTGATCATAACATCCGGCGAGATCTCCTCCTATGCTGTCTGGAGTGTGGACTACTCCAGTTTAATCTTGTTTGTTCCAAGACTGATTTCATTAGCAAAAGTCATGGTCAAAGACTGTAGACAGCGAGCGTTAGGAATTGTTGTGGAGAAAGAAAAGTGAGCATTAATTAATTAGGCCATCTATATAAATTAGCTAGGGTTTGGTGATCTCGTATATATTTTTTGTAAATTAAACTTCTCTTTAGGTTTTTTTTTCCTCTTCTGCAAGATAGCCTCAATTTTTTAGAGCATGTGCATACATAAAACCTAAAAGCTAAAGTTTAAACTAAAATTTAAGCTCTCAAATTAACATTATTCATAACTTTAAATTTTCAATTCATTTTGTGTTTCCAGCCATAAAATCTAAAGCATAAAAGTTCATATTATATTATATTTGATTTATAATAACAAACCAATTATATTTCATTGGAATGAGTTAAAAAAATCAACATATAGCTTTTGTTAGTGTGTTTGCCCCACTTTTAGCCTAGTTTATACATATATTTTGTTTAAACTTCTTCCGAAGTCGGTCTGTGTTTAACTAGCCCAGTGTAAACAAACTCTTTGGAGTTGAATTTTGGACTATATATCAGCTTAGCCTAGCTTATTTTCTACATGTTGCATATACTCTTAAAAGTTTTGAGCCGTTCTTATCGTACTGAATAATTTGGGTACAAGACAAAGTGGAGGAACACGGTACACGGCACAAACTAGTTAGTAAACCGGTCAAATTATCCAAAAGGAACATCATTATACTCTTGTACTTTGGCTCTGTGTGGGTCGCCCAATGGAAATGATTCAATTTCTTCTCATACCTCTCTCTAACATGATTTTTTTTACAAGCAGTCATATTGAACCACTAATGCTTAAGCTGGCGGTTGAAGTATATGTCAATAATATACAATGGCCTAACAAGAAGAAAACGAGAAATGTTTAATTTTATCAAATGTTGTTAAAGACTTCGGTGGGATCTTGTTTTTGGGTACTTAACTTCAGAAAGTCTACGATACATTGATGTATAAGTACATCAAAGGTAGACCAACTCTCTACAACAGTACACCCAGTGACAGAACTACATAGTATGCAGCCCAACCCAAATTTTCAGTAAAAATCTAATACCTATAGGGATACTAATGTAATAGCCCATCCAAAAAACATTTTTTTTTATATTAGTTATTTGCTGCAGTACGTCATCTTCTCCTACTCTCCTCCCAGTGCATTAGGAATTTAGGATTATGAGAATCCCAAAAATTTGAATCATTGTTCTTCATTTCTTCATCCTTCATTGAATCATTCAATTCGACCCGGCGAGCCATGTAAGTATATATATTTGATTTTAATTCCTTTATTCCTGAATCTGTAGAATTTCTTAGAGTATTATTTATATTTATGCAATCTTTGCTTTTGATTATTTGATTTCAAACTTTATGGAATTGCAGCTTTATGCCTTTATCTCATTGAGTCATTCAATTAGCAATTAATCAAGTCTTGTTCATCATACATCAACCTTCAATATTATGTATGCCGTCTGTGTTCTTCCTCAAATTGTCAAACTCATATATATGGCTTTGGGGAAAAAAAAAATTTGCCCTACGGCCAAAACATTTCAACCTTTCAATTTAGCCCAACCCATTATCCAACCCTAGTTCCGTCCCTGAGTACACCATGTCTCTATAGTTGTAGACTAGCCCGAGATTAAGCCGAGTTAATCTACCAATGCATGTATCCAATCTATCTTTGTATTGAATAGATCTACTTGATATATTAATATACCGTAGACGAATCTCTTAATTTTATCTCAAAAGAAATAGAAAATGTACGAATGAAAAGACGTTGATCTCAATAAAAACTGAGTTTATGTTGTGACTTATAGGCAAAATGCCTTTTGGCACGTCAGTTGAATCCTTAGATGGTCAATATTCAGCAGTAGCACCAAACTTGTTCAAGGGGTTTCTTAGAAAAACATAGGAAACTGCAACTCAACTTTCTGTAACTTTCAAAAGACCAAGACCAAAATCGTTGTAAAGAGTTGAAGAACAAAAAATCGAATATGGGCATCTAAGCACATGCAGCCTAATCAGAAAAAGGTTGATGTTCTTCACTGTGCACATGTACATGGCCAAAAACATGGCAGCATTACCAACTCTGAGCAAGAATAAAAGGCACCTTGTTTGGGATATTAATGAGCTCATGATATATCTAGCTGGGTTCACCAACTTCTCAGTATTCTACAACCACTAAAATTCAATTTTGACAATGAAAGTAAGATCGAAATCACATTGTTGAAATTCAACTCACAATATGTTAGATCAGTCCTACAATATCATCTTTTGGAAGTTAGAGCATCCAACTCAAAACTAATCGGCAATGGACGAGGAAGCTTAAAGACGTCAAGACTTGTAAAACAAAGACAATTCAGATGTCCTTCAAAAAAAAGAAAAGACATTTCAGATGTTGGACACTTGGACTACATTGCCTGGTGACCCTTATTTAAATAAGCACATACTCACTAATCTACAGCCACTGTAATTCAATGACGACGAAAGAACAAATGCTAACATGTTCACATTAAGTAAAGATGAAGATCACATTGTTGGAGCTCAACTCACAATGAGTTAAATTTGTTTGAAGTCACAGCATTCTTTAATTTATTCCGATACCATGTTAGAAGTTAGAGCATCCAACTCGAACTACCGTGTAAATGTTAGAGCATCCAGGTCGAAATCAATCGGCAACGGATGACAAGGCTCAAAAATAGTAAACAAAGTAAGTATTCCTGATATGTGCGATAGCAGGAAATCTCATTTTAGATCTTGGACTACATTGCACGGTGACCCTTAATACTATAGAATAAGAAGATACTCATTATATAATTCTCCTACATGCCAACTGCTAAGACATCACCTATCTGGCTATGACGTTCAACCACCAAATCCTTGTCACCATCATTCCATATAAATAATTAAACCAAATTGGTCTCTCTATCAACCTCCCTAATACGTCTCCAAATTGTTAACCATCAATTCACATGAAACAGATAATAGAAACAAAAGAAATGATATAATGAAAGTCCCTACAACATGTGCAGCACTACAAAAGTCATCTTTTACACAAACTGAAGGTCTGCTTTTCAACCAAACCTAACATGCTTCCTTCTAAATACCATGTGCAATAACTCAACACCTACAACCCCACCAAATTCATTATAATTTATAAAACACAGCATATAACAGGGAAACAAATTCATTCTTTGAAAGATAGGAAATAAACTAGACCAATCATGTACAGCAAGTAATCACACATTCACACCCCTCTCTCTCTTCCAGCTTATATACAATGATCAACCTACCCCTTTTAGTTTCTTTTTCTTTTATCATAAGATCTTGCTGATATAACTGGGATCCTAAGCAATTTTACACAGCCTGGGGAATCATTTAAACAGATAACCAAACATAATGAATGAATTATCAAAAGAACATAGCAAGTGGAAATAAAGAGTCCAGCCAACAAACATAACTTGAAGTAATAATCAAATAATGCCTTTAATAAGTATGGTAAAAGAATATCATACAACTCTCTTTAGTTTGTTTCACTTTTTCTCACTGATCATGACCAAATCAATCTGTTAGCTAAAGAATCAACAATAACAGAGTTTTTACAGGTTAATGCATGAGGTTTAGCTTGGTAAAGATTGAGAAAACAACAAGTAAATACGATAAGTACCAAGAAATCTACGATAAAGGTGATCCCCCAGGATAAAAAACTGCTTGATGCATTACCTGGTCTCTTTTTCTTTTTATCCCCACCTATTTGAGTCTCTTTATCTTTCTCTTCAGAGGGTTTAATCGATTCAATCTTCATTTTTTCTATCATCGGCAATCCATTGAATCGAATGAGTCTGCAAACCCAGAAGGTTTTGAAGGGATGCTTGATTGAGTATAGGACAGATCATCAAACATCCTAGAAGTACCTTCATCGGCCTGCCATCTTTCCACTGCTTGGGACAAGTTCATGTGCAGATTAATGCCACTGTTTTCTTCTTCTTCTTCATGGGTTGTAGGTTTCCACTGCTCAACAAGAGGACCCAAGATGTTGACTGCATGGCCCATGTCTGGTCTCTGGTATGGCTCCCGAGCTGTGCAGTGCCCTGCCAGCTCAGCAACTTTGTATATGCTCTCCATTGTCTCCTCATCAGGGTCAAGAGTTTGGTCGATAGACTTTGGAATGTTTTCTTTGTTGACAAGTACTCTGCGAAACCATGAGACCAAATGAGACCTTTCATCTGGCATTGTTTCATCTAGGGCTTTTCTACCACTCATCAACTCCATCAACACCACTCCGAATGCATATACATCCACTTTTGTCGTCACTCTGCCGGTAGCTGATTATAGAGACAAACATTTAACCACATCAATACATATTCTGGCATAACCATGTATCTATTTCAAAGCAGACAACAAATTAATGAAAAAAAGAAGTTGAAAATGATCCGTTGAAAATTAATTCAAATTATGACAACAGTTGCATCCATTCCCAATGTATTTACATTCTATTAAATGGGCATATTAACGTGTAGTTATGCAACATAAATAAGATTAACTTGCAAAGTAGATATGCTTGAAGTTTATGGAATGCCAGAACTTTCAATTGAGACATGAAAAGCTAGAAATCAAATTGGTTTTCTTACCTGCATATTCTGGTGCAAGATACCCAAACGTCCCGGCCAACCGTGTCTCAACAGAATACTTTCCGTCGGGGGCATTCTTAACCAAACCGAAGTCCGCAACCTTCGCCCTCATATCATCCCCAAGAAGTATGTTTGAGGGTTTCAAATCTCTGTGAATGAAACTTTGTTGAGCTAAGCTGTGTAGATATTCAACTCCTCTTGCCACATCCAAAGCTATTGTCACTCTCTGCTTCCAAGTAAGAGGAGTTACCCCAGTCTCGTGCCAATCAAACAAATGTTGTGTCAATGTTCCTTGTGGCATGTATTCATACACCAGAAGTCTCTCGTTGCCATTAATGCAATAACCTAATAGAGCAACCAGATGCCTATGTCTAACCTTAGTGAGGACTGCAATTTCTGCCTGAAACTCATTCAAACCCTTAGTACCCACTGCCACAGATTCCATCCTTTTAACAGCAATTTTAGTCCCATCATGCAATTCACCTTTATAAACAACCCCAAATCCTCCTCTACCCAATATATTATCCTCACTAAAATTGTTTGTCACTTGTCTAAGAACTTGGATTGAAATGGAAACATTTCCACCCTCAAAAACATGAAGATCACCACTGCTCTGGCTATGCAACTCACTTGCAACTCCATTGTACCCATTTGCACAACTGGTCACATCACTCTTAGCGATTTCAATTCCATTCAGCGTATTATCCACTCTTCCAAACTTCCTATGCTTTTTACTACAGTAACATTTGATGGATACAAACAATACCACTCCAACAAAAATAGCAACAGCAATAACTATACCAGCAATCATACCCGGCGACACTGAAGAAGAATTGTTGGATGATTGAGACGGACTCCCACCTGATGGAGTTGTGTTGTTACCAGAAGGTGAATTCCCTCCATCTGTAGGGCTCGGCGTAGTCCCGATCAAGGGATTACCAGTAGTAATCAACACCCCTGATGGAAATTTCGGAATATCCCCAAATAAATTGTTGTTGGAAACATCAAAAAGCGTCAGCTGAGATAATGTTGTCAAGCTCTCAGGTATCGGACCCGTCAAGTTGTTGTTTTTCAAAATCAAAGTTTTCAGCGATGTGAGGTTGGCGTAAGCAGGCGAAATTGTCCCATTGAAATGCTTGTTGTCAAAATTCACCGTGACTACAAACTTTTCAGAAGGATCACAAACAATAAAGCTCCAACTGCTGCACGCATCGTTATCACGCCAAGACTCGGCCAATGAAACTGGGTACCCCATAGCCCCTGCAATCTCAAGGAGTGTAGTGACCTGTTGATCACAAGGCCCAGCAGTGGTTTTACAAAAGCTATTAGTACCACCAAAAGTGGCCTTCACATTGGAGCCAAACGATGGCAGAGGACCCAGAAGGTTGTTGTTGTCCAAAGAAACATTTCGCAACGAAGACAATGACATCAAGGTTGCGGGCACCAAGCCGGTAAGGCTATTATCACGAAGCTGAAGATCAAAGAGATTGGTACATTTTGAAAGGTCTGGAATGGAGCCAGTAAATTGGTTCTTATGGAGCCACACTTGGGTCAACTGAGTCATACTTGTGAGAACCTCAATAGTACCAGATAACCCAGTTGCCTGATTGTTAATCCAGAGGTTTTGAATGGAAGATCCAGAAAAGGTTTTGGGCAAAGGCCCAGTAAGATTGTTGTAAGATAGTCTCACATCTTGCAAGTTTGGAAATGAATCAAATATATCAGGCACAGACCCATACAAGTTTGTGTTACCTGCAGCTAAAGTGACCAAGCTGGAAGATTGGGTGAGCTCAGTGGGGAGAACCCAAGGGGCAAGCTCGCCATTATTGCCCATGCTCAAGGTCTGCAAGCTGGTGAGTCCTTGAAAACACCCCGGCGGAATCGAAGTGAAGTTATTTGTGTCGAGGTAGACTGATTGGAGGGAAGAGAGGTTGGCCAGAGAAGGGAGAGCGCCGGAGAGAGAGTTTTCTTGGAGTGAGAGAGAGGTGAGCTGAGTGAGAGAGTTGAGATTTGAAGGGAGAGGGCCGGAGAGAGACTTGGAGGCTAAGTTGATGGAGGTGACTCTCTTGGAAGTATCAGAGTCGCATTTGATTCCGTCCCATTGGCAGTAGGGTGTGGCCGATGACCAGCCTTTGGGTTTCAGGTTGTCCTGGAGCTTTGACATCACGGCAGCATCATCGGCGGCGGCGGCGCTGAGGTGGAGGAGGAGACATAGACCTACAAATAGGGTTTTGAGCGGACCCATTGCTGGGTTAGCAGAGAGAGAGAAGAAGTGGTGGTTTGTTTGGTTTGGCTTTGTGGTTTTTGAGAGAATGAATTGGGTATTTGGGTTTTGGTAGAACAATAAAAGGGACGGTAGGGAAGAAAGGGATATGCTAGAGTGACAGGACAGTTATGGAGCTATGGTCACCGCTAATGACCCCATAAAATGCTTTAGAGTAAGGTTTTATGATCCTCATCATCCTGATAGATTGAATGGATTTATTTTTATTTCTCTTTGATATTACAATTATTTGGAAACACATTATTAATATCACAATGTACATTATGGAAATTAATTGTTAGGAATTGATTTCCTTTGAAGGGAGTTTTTTTTTTCTATTTAGACAAAATGTGTTTTTTATTTAAACGAAGAAGTTGCGGTAATTTTACAGTAATATGATATAATTTTACTTTAAGCAATTAAGCTGGGTGGTCTGAAAGAAAATTATATTAAAATTGATTAATGTTTTTGATTTTTAAAATTTTATTTTAGGCAAAATTATTAAAAGTATCAGATTTGGAGTTTTTTATTTATTTTATTAAAATTCAAGACTCATATACCTTGTTATTATTATTTTTGTTATCGTCGATTACCATTAAAAAATACAAAACTGAAATCTAATTATATTTTTAACAGTAATATCTAATTATAAATGTTTCAAAAGTTTTTAGTTTGTTTAAAATGAATAATGTATAGTATAAATAATTCTTTTTTAATAATAATCTGAAAAGATATATATATATATATATATATATAATTTATATATATATATATATATAAAAAGGGTCCCTATAAGACGGTTGAAACTTAAAAGTGGGTTATAGAGACCCACAGATGCAGAATGATGGGGCCATCAGTGTAGATTTGAATTGGCAGTGGGGCCCAGCAAGTTACAACTGGTGCTTAGCTGATAAAACGCGTAGACCAGACACCGAATATCTGACCTTTCATTGGTTTTTGGGAGTTGGGACCATTAGCTTGCTTTTTGTTTCTGGGATTAAGCAATTAAATCCGTAACAAACGGACATTTGGCCCATTTCTCTTGAGAGTCAACATCTCTCTTCTCCAACACGCCGAGCAGTCTGTATCACCAAGGACCAAAATATACTTCAACGTGCATTATCAGTCTTTAAGCAACTTGGTAATGGAAAGGAATTTTATTTTCTTCTTCTTAAAGTTTGTTTCTATTGAAAAATAAATTACCAATATTAAGTAGCAATGTAGCATACAAAAAATAAGTAATACTTTTCGATCATTAGTTTCCGTTGCATTCCCTCTCATATTGTTTATGGGTTAAGACCCCTATGATTTGCACCAATTGACAAATCACTCTTTGTGGTTTCAATTTCAATTTGAACGGTAGGTTAAATTTTGGTCACGATTGATCAAAATTGAAAGTGTAGGAGTGTTACTGATAAAATTTAAACCACACGGACTAGTATGATTTTTGACCCAAAACTCAACCGGCATAAACTGAATTTAATTCAAAAAAATAAACAAAACAAAATATGGCGAAGTATGAAGACAAAACATTTGAAAGAATGTTGATTCACTCCAAAAACTAGGACAGAGTTTAGAAAGAATAAAACACTTGCCGTTGTGGTGTGACTGCAATTCCAAGACCTCAAGGTTGTTCTCAAATTCACACATGGCGTTTGAGTAGCATAGCCATAGATAGATAGATAGAGCTTTGCATCAACGATGAAGAGAGGCAGAGTGTGCCTCACCCACTCAGCATCCAACACCGATTCACCTCCACCAGAAGAAGACGACCACGACCACAAACCCTACGTCCTCCGATTGCCGAACCACATCACCGTGGAGATCTTCTCCAAAATCCCGATCACGACGCTCATCCAATGCAGGTGCGTCTGCAAGTCATGGCGTCGTTCTCTCTCGGACCCCCACTTCACCAAGTACCTATTTTCACTGACGCCCCCTTCGCTTCTGATTAAACACCGCCGGACCCTCTTCTTGGTCGAGCCCTCCGCCCGAAACGGCGTCGTTATAAAGCTCGCCGAAGACCCTGATTTCCGAAACCCTCATCTCGAAGTCGTGGGTTCCTGCAACGGCTTTCTCGTCGTTAGGCACAACAGCGGCCAATTCTACATGTCCAATCCCATTATCGGTGAGTTCTTAACTCTTCCAAGGCCTAGTAGCAAAATCAATGGTCGCTTTGTTTGTGGTTTTGGGTTTAGTTGTATCAGTAATGTGTATAAGTTGGTTATGGTTTCGATTCCAAGCAAAGGGTCTGATGATGAAGTGGAGGTAATGGTTTTGACTGTTGGGTTTGGAATTTGGAGGAGCATTGGCAGCTCTGTATACCCTCGTTGGAATCAATCATCTTCTGGGGTTTATCTTAATGGACTTGTGCATTGGATTGTTGGTATTGGTCCGCTTCAGGCTTCTCGTGTAATTTGTGCATTTGATGTCGAAAGCGAGCGTTTCGAAGAGTTACCACTACCGCCTTGTTCTTTCCGTTTGGGAAGGGCTGAACTTGAACTTGGTGTCTTGAAAGGTTGTCTCACTGTAAATGTTTGTTACAAGAACAAAATCAGTCTTTGGGTGATGAAAGATTATGGCGTTAAAGAGTCTTGGAGCAAAGAGTATGAAATTAAAGACAAAATCGGACGCACATTTCGTTCTCATCCAAATGTACCTAGAGTATTGAAATTTACAGAAGAGGGGCAAGTGTTGTTGTTTTTTAAGTATGAACTGCAGGCTCATACTCTTGGAACAAGGGGTCTTCTCAGGCTAGAGGTTGACAGGATACCATCAGTGGTTCATGGGGCATGTGTTCATATTCCAAGCTTTGTTTCACTCAAAGATGCCATTGCTCGTTAGAGTTTAGAGGTAATATTTGAAACCTAGTTAATCATTTTGTCTCTCTATCTACGTGTAATTTCAAACATCAGAATGATTTTTATTACTGATAGGATGTTTAAGTAGTGCAATTATGTGTTACTTGGCCAATTAATTGCAGATTAATGTTTTGCCATTATATCTAGATTACTTATCTTCCTACATAATTTTATTCTAGAGATCCTACACCATGCTGCAAGAGGGAGATTTGTCACACATTAATTCTATCTCCTAGAATGTTAGGGTTATTCCAACTTGCTTGCAATTTTGAGTTTATGGTTTCTAGAAATGGTTTGTGTGTATGAGTTGGACTTGTATTGAGAAGCCTTTATAATGCTTGATTTGTAGTATTTTTTTTTTGTTTTGTCTTTAATGGGTGAACGAATATAGGAATTGTACATAGCTCCAGGGGAGAGACCCTGATTCTCTGATCCTATGCACTTGGCATCAAAGATCAATTGTTTTTTGGTCTTATTAAGGGCTGCATGTACCTGTGTGAATTTATGATTTGCTCTTAGCCTGCAGTCTCTTGAGTTCTTGTTGGTTTGTAATCTCCTGAAGTTGATTATTGAACTCATCTTCAGAATAAAACATGCTAAGGTAGTTTCATATGATTGTTTCTGCATTTTGCTTTAAATTCCATATTATGAGTGGGAGTTGCTTTTACCTATAGTTAATTCCCCCTTTTTTTTTGGGTCTGGATAGTCAATTCCCCATGGCTTTCAAATATGCCTCGCCAATTTCCAGCATGCTGCTTGTTATTTGAATAATTTCACAGTTGTTTTGAATTTGTAATTCACCGGATGTGAAATTCATTAGGTTTGGGCATAAGTTGCAAATTCCTTTTCTATGGCTCCTTTACTGTTGAGGATATATGGCCTTCTTTGCCTTTTTCTCGTTACGGTGCAAATGCTTTTGAGCTGGTGCATAGGATCAAGGCCTGCAAAATAGAAGGGCTGCTGTACACAAATGACAAATAATTAATGAATTTATTTTCTTGCCTGGTATCTGATTTCTTAAATTCCTGAAGCTGATAAAGCGTAAAGACATAACTACTAGGTTAGAGAAAAGGATATTGCATGCTTGAGTGTCGTTTAGAACAAGTAAAATGTACTGCTTCTAAGGTTCATATGACAGCTTTTCCTATTGGGATGTTTGACAAAAGTAGTGTTTTGATGTGTCTTTTTCTTTCTATCTTCAGGTTCCTTTCAAATTAGATGATCATGATAAGTGAAAGGGGAGAAATATGTTGTTATAATTTACTAAAAAAGGAAAAATTATTATAGAATCTTTAGTTCCTCTTTCCAGTTTAACTGTTTCCAGGGCCCTTACAAGTCAAAATAACTAAATACCCCCAATAGTAGAGCTCGAAGGTTTTTTGTCACACTTAGTTACGCATTTCATCTTTCAATGCTGTGTGCAATTTGAAAGCCGTTTTTATTACTGATAGGATACTAGTTGTGAGATTCTTTTTAGTTTTAATCTCTAAGGAGGTGAGTGACTTGAAAATCAATTTTAAATTATGTCTCAATAGGTAGGCCTACACAGCCAACGAATAGTACTTGAACAGTATTTCATTTGGGGGAAATGAACAGTATTTGAAGTTATCTACTTCTTGTGACTGGTTTGCAGTTATAAGGTGTAAGGCCTTGCTCTAACTAGGAGTGATTCCTAGACAAACCTAGTTTCTTGATTTCATCTAAATTTCTCCTTATGATTTATGTTCTAACTTTGTTTCATTTTCAATCCCTTGTGGTATTATACATCCATTTTCTTTCCTGTTAGCACTTCACTAATAACGCAGTAAGGGCTTTCTTGCTTGCTGAGTACTGTCGCACTTTTTATTTTAATAGGAATAGATACTTTTTTTTTTGGTCTAGACTGCATTCAAGTTCAAGTTGGAGAGACTTCCTTGGCTCTATGATACACATGCTTCTATTAAAGATGATACTTTAAGGCATGTTACTTCCTATCTTTTTGGATCTGCATTGAAACTTAGGTTTCTTGGCTCACTCTAATCTTGTTGGCCTTAGATTTTAGAAAAGGAAAAAAATAAAAATTGATGCAGTAAGCTCAGAGTATAGATATGTACTCTGGATGGAATTCTAGTTACTCATCAGATGTGTCTGGTTTAAGAACTATGCACTATAAGGCTTTTCGATTGACGCACATTTCATATTAAATGCTTGATTTCTTGTTCAACATGAGGTAGAATGTTTCACTCTGTGTTACCTAAAAATTTTGGTTTTACATAATTTGAAGAGTCACTTCGTAAAAGAGCGTTGTCTTTGGGTAGGTGATGACTGTTTAGACTTTCGAGGTGGATTTGTGGTTTGTTGGGAAGCACACTTTATTGTTTGCAATAATTGCAATGAGAAGATGGAATAGTATCAGGGGTAGCACCGTAGCACCCTTGTTTATTGCAAATGGCATTGATTGTGAACAGCATGAATATGGTCTGAGTCACTGAAATGCTTAGTAGTGAGTGTAGCTTCAGATTCGTTGTGACAATTGAGAGGCTGGCTAGATTGCTCGTCTTAGATTGACTTTGGCTTAATTGAAAATTTGCTCATATGTTTTCATGATTTCTATATAAGTTGGCTTTCCTCTTTGGAGGTAGACCTGATGAGATAAATCTTCAATTCCACCAGTGAATTCTCTTGAAGTTGATGCTTCGGATAAGTGTATGTAACCTGATGATAGAAGCTTCAACTCCGACTCTCCGACCGAAGTAGATGCAAGTCATCAGCAAGCAACTTTGACTCTGGCAATGAACTGGCTTTCAACTGATGGCATGATGCAAGTTATGAGCTTAATTTGGTTCAAGATGTCCAGTACTGTACATAATTTTTTTTTTTGGCCGAGTAGCTTGACCTGACTCAGTGACTCGTGATGGGATCCTTCAACCGAATAGCACACGAATAGAAGTCCCTATCTCACTTGGATATCTGTTTCCGCTTGGACTTCAAGGACATAACCTATATATATATACAGTCTCCTTCACATGCGCACGTCCGCACGTAAAATAAAATGTGAACATCCTCAATGCGAATGCAAACTAATGATCAAAACCGTCTATATTTTAGGTCATTCTTTAAGGATCATTTTGATAAAAAAATTCAAATTGGAAATTATTTAGCCATTTGATTACCACATTTATCGTTTCAACCTTATCTGACGGACTGTATTTATCTGTAAACTATACAACGAACAGATAATTAAACAATCTTCAATTCGGCTGATTTTTTTGCAAGGATAATTCTTGAAAATAAATCTAAACGATGAACGGTTCCGATGATTGAGTTATGTTGTCAATTAGTCGGTATGAGGATGTTCACATTTTACTTTACGTGCGCATGTGAAAGAATATATATATATAGTATATAAGTTCCTGAAGCTTTCACGATGAAAAAGAACATTTGTATTCTAAAGCTTTCTCAAGGGTTTCTCAAAAAGAAAAGAAAAAAGCTAGTCCAAAAGCTTTTTTAGGGTTTGGAGCATAAAGAGATTTTATTTCAGTGAAGATGGAGGACCATCATGGCCAGTTGACGGGAAAAGAAAAGGACCTTCCAGCCGAGATCATGCATGAGATTCTTTCAAGGCTACCTGTGAAGCACTTGTGCCGCTTCAGTTGTGTATCAAAGTCATGGCGGTCCCTAATCTCGGATCCCAATTTCATTGCGATGCACTCTAAAGCCATTGAGAATAAGGATGTGTTTTTCCAAAGACGAAAACTCGTATTTACTGACCCGGCACATCATCGCCTTTACTCTTTGGACCTTGACCGGTTTCTCAACCAGAATCACGCAGTTATAAAGAATCGTGTTTATGTAGATAATAAGCAGAATAATGTTGATGTTGACGGTTTAGTAGCAGTAGCCACTGAGCTGGACTTTGTTTACAATCATTTTCCACGAAGGGGACGTGATTGGTATCCCTTTGTCCATTCTTGCAATAGCTTGTTGTGGTCCCAGTCAGTTTCTCAGTCACGTCATGTGTTCCATTTGATTAACCCTGTAGCCAACGAATCAAAGAAACTACCAAACACACCAACGTGGAGACTACCAAGGAAGCCCTTTAATTTGGGGTTATATGGGTTTGGATTTGATTACTCAACTAATGAATACAAGGTGGTTAACGGGCAGTTCTATTACGATGATATTGTGTTTAGTGTCTATACATTGGAAACTGATTCTTGGCGACAGATTGAGGGCCGCTTTCCCTATGAACCTAACAGTTATGATGGGATCGTGCTGAATAGAGGTGTTCATTGGTTGTTGTGGACAGTCGCAGATCGATCGTTGCTGATCCTATCCTTCCTTTTAGCAGAAGAGGAGGTTAGAGAAATTCCACTACCGCCCATTGGCAATACCTGTTCAATAGACCTGGGGGTCTTTAGAGATTGGCTATGTATAACATTGTTTTCATCGACTGCGGAAGAAACATAAAATGAGTTTTGGGTCATGAAGGAATATGGAGTGAGGGAGTCTTGGACTAAAATGCGGGTCTCCATCCCATATCACGAGTTAACCCATTCTGGTTTCTGGACAGAATCTCATGATCTGATGGTATTTGATGGATCATCATTAGTTATGTACAATTTCAATGATGAGAGTTCCTGGACTTTATCAATTCGTGATATTGACAAAGTTGGTAGTTTTGGTAGTGTTGGTATCTATGTGGAGAGCCTTGCTTCACTTATTGATCAAGAACATGCATGCAGCATCGAAACCAGAGACCCGACTACTCTGGTGCTCATTGAAATCATTCAGGCACACAATTCATGGATCCCAGTAATTAGTTGGGCGTTGCTTGATTCTGATTCTCAAATCCTCAACTTCTAATAACTACAGGAAGTTATAATGGAAGGTAAGCTAGGTACCCCAGTAATAGATTTCACTTTTCGAGCTCTTATATAAAATTTTTCGTGTCTAAACTACGAAAAAAAAAGAGAATGTAATGTATTCATATAATTGTTCCTTTTCATTCATTTCTAATTTAAAAAAAGCAAAACATACTTAATCTGAGGTCTTGTTTGGTTCACGAAAATCTTTCTATAGGCATGAAAAACTGAAATTCTTATAAAATTTCACTACACACTGTTTGGTAACAATGAGAAAGTAATCAAAAAATAAATAATAGTTGAGCCAAAATTAGTATTTATGATTGTCAATAGAAATAATTTATTCATAAATTTTTTGTAATAAATGCTAAATGTGTGTAATTATATTTCACTTATTTTAATCACATTTTGTAGCCCTACAGAGATAAGGATCCTGGAATTTTCATTGCAGCCGTAAGTAATGTTTTATGGAAAAGTAAGGACATATGTGGTAAATTTGTATTGGTCAACTGTATCTTACAGTGCCAGTTGTTGATCGTTGTGTAACGAAAAGTTGTGAAACTATTAATCTTTCTCAAGATGCTTTTGATTATATTGCTTATCTCAGTGCTGGAAGAATTCAGGTTTCGTTTGTTTTACGGATTTGAGGCTTGGAAACGGGAAAATGTTACTTTTTTCATGTTTGGTACAGCAAGGAAGGGAAAATAATTCCTCGTACAAGGCAAAATAGATGGAAAATTGAATCCCTTCATCCTCCTTAGGAACTAGTTTCCCTTCTAATTTTCCAAGATTAATTATACACATTCAACATTTATTACACAATTTTATGAATAAATTATTTCTATTGACAATCATAAATACTAATTTTGGCTCAACTAATATTTATTTTTTAATTACTTTCCTATTGTTACCAAATAGTGTGTAGTAAAATCTTATGAGAATTTCAGTTTCTCATGTCCATGGAAAGATATATAAATGAATTGATTTCCTTTCATTTCTATGAACCAAAAGAGGCCTTAATGTTGGAAAATTAGTAAGAGGCCTTAATGTTGGAAAATTAGAAGAGAAACTAATTCCTAAGGAGGATGGAGGGATTCAATTTTCCACCTATTTTTCCTTATAGGAGGATTTATTTTCCCTTCTTTGCACTTACCAAATACGGAAAAGATAACACTTTTCCGTTCCCTAGCCTCAAATCAGTGAAATAAACAAGGCCTGAATTCTTCCAGCACTGAGATCAACAATATAATCAAAAGCATCTTGAGAATGATTAATGGTTCCACAACTTTTCGTTACACAACGATCAACAATTGGCACTGTAAGATACATTTGACCAATACAAAGTTACCACATGTCCTTACTTTTTTCATAAAACATTACTTACAGCTACAATGAAAATCTCAGGATCCTTATCTCTTAGCATGCAGAGGCTACAAAATATGATGCGAATAACGAAAATTCTGGGCTGCACCCAAGTATAGCTATACCTAAGCCACTGTTCCCACTTGAAAGCCATTGTTCCCATTATTTTATTTGAATTAGTCAATATGAACCATTGGATGCATCTCACTCTTTCTTGTGTCAGAAATGGAATAATTGGATGGAATAGTGTCTGACGGTGACAAAAAACTTGGGAGACAGCAGTAAAAACGTGGTGGCACCTGTCCAAAATTCTAACAATGGTTATACTGTAATATTATTTTAATGTTAATTAAATAAAAAATTAATACTGTCTCAGTCTCTCTCCTCCTCATCATCTTCAACTCTTCATTCCCAGATTGGACCCTTCTCTTCCTCCTTCCTTCCTATCCGAATAAACCAAGTCCCAAAAAACGCAGATCTTTATTAGGCCGGTGAGAAAATCATTTCCGGCGTTGGTGGCTTTGACTAAATTTTCCGGCGAATTATGGTGGGTTTCTGGTGATGAGAGATGAAATTACTTTTCTAGATGTAAATCTGATTCCCAGTTGTTCGAATTTTCATTGATTTTAATGGTTTTTGATTTTACAGAGGACGATGGTCCGATGGAGTTACTAGAGACCTTGAGGCTGAGAAATTGAGGGATCGGTAAGAAAGATCGAGATAGGGATCAAGACTATGGATGCGGAGGCGGGTCTATTTGGATGCTTCCGTCGAATCCTGTTGGGGGAGGAAGAGAATGAAGGAGGGACTTGGTTCTGGTGTTGGGGGTTGATTTTTTGGGATAGGAAGGAAGGAGGAAGAGAGTGTCACTCACTCTTGCCGGATCAGAGCCCCAAACTGAGTGTCGTTTGAATTGAATAGCGATTTTCCTCCTCCCCGACCTGGACTGCGCAGCAAAGGCGGAACAGCTGAGCTTCGATCGCAGCTGGGTAGGGGAGGGACTGGAATGGGTAAGAAACTCATAAATCGATCGCGAGTTTTGACTTGCGATCGAGTTTTTACCCTAATCGTTTGTTGTTGACCAAAGTTGTTGACTAACTGAAGACCCATTAAAACTGACGGCCGCGTGTATATCATGCGCTCAATTGGACTTGCGTATATATTTACTTAGGTGCGGCCAAGACTCTTCGTTCAAATAAATAAAATAGAGTTTCAAATATAGAAGTGATAAAATAATGAATACAAATATCTTCTCGCAAATGGCTAACACTACTAGAATTTTCCACATATACATCACTTCAAAAACATCGGTCAGAATTGCACCTGATGTAAAATGCTATTTATTGCATCGGTTGGAACATAACTGATTTCTACTAAGTTTATTAACATCGGTCCTTAAAATAATCGATTTCTCCAACTATTTTTTGAAATTTGCAGCAACCCCAGAATCTTCAAAACTGGAACGCGCTATTTTTTTTTAACTATCTAGCGCCGAACACTTAAGACTTTTTGTCTTGATTTGCCAAACCAAATATTGTTTCCTTCTCACTGTTCCCGCACTTGGTTTTTTTTTTAAACATAAACTCCTCATTTACTCTCCAAAACTCCCACAGCCCCCGACACCACAGCCCCCAAATATTCTCGTCCAAACCCTAGAATGCCCAAAACCAGTTCGTCACCTGAGATTCCTGCGACTGCAAACCAGTCTAGTCGTCGTCCGCCGCCACACCCCAGCCCGTCGTCGTCCGCGGCCACACCCCAGCCCGTCGTCGTCGACCACAAACAAGTCCCAGTCGTATCTTGTTTTTGCTCTGTAGCTCCGCCTCTTCATAGCTCTTCCCTTTAGGTACCTCAATACTTCTCAAGCTCCCTCTTTCTTTAACTATTAAATCAATTAGGTTGTGATTTTGATTTGGCTTCCTTGAGTGGTTGTTTGTCTTGCGCGGTGAAGAGGGATTAGGGCTCTTTTGAGGACAGATTATTGGTAGCAGAGAAGATGGAGTCGGACAACAACAACAACGAGAATCATAATATATTATGAGGTAGATTTTCTATTTAGGTATTTAGTTTCTGGTGTTGGCATGTGATTTTGATTTAGATCAGCTATTTCTACTAGCTACTGGGTTTGCTCGATGACCACAAGCTAGAGGAGCTTGACTATGCTATTGACCTAACCATCGAAGTGGTAAAGTCTTCCATGAGCTTAATTTATTTTTAATAGAGAATCCATATGGAGTTATGGGCTTCTTTACTTGTTGTGAATTTGTTTGAGTCGAATTGTTACACGGTATGTGGCTGTTCCATTGCTTATACCATCATGTTCTCTGAGTTTGATTATGTTTATGTCAGTTTTTTTTTCATTTTTACTTTCCAAGAATAAAACTGAGTTGCTTATGGGCTAATAATTTTGTCTGTGCTTTTACTCACTGCAGTTTCTAGGGGCTGGAATAGATACTCTCGATACATCTCCTTCAATATTTTCTATTCGTTGACAAGCAAAGATTTATATTTAATGTTGGACAGGTAAGCTACAATATGGTAATTATAAATGAATGATGAATATTTTGTTATGCATTATACTTTCCCTTACTATACAACTCTCACTGCAGGGATTGCAAAGGTTTTGCACAGAGCATAAGAGTAAGTTGTCAAAGGTATAAGATATCTAAAATCTTTATGTATTTCTGTTGTAATGAACATGTGTGTTAATTCTATACGATGACGTCTTTAAGCTTTCGTATTGTCTCTCAATATATGCTTTGGTTTCTTAAAAGAGATTTTATTGCTGGCTCTGAATTGCTTAACCTTTACTTTACCTCACAAGTTTGCTGTTGACTTTGGCTGGCATGGGTGAAGAAGGAATATCTGTAAGTATCATATATTTTCCTATGTATTTGGTTGCCAACTCTATTGCTGAAGCCTCAACTAGTTTTATCATGTTTCATATTTGTTGTCTTTGTGTTCTATCTTTACTCCCCAAATTTGCATAAACCCTTGATCGTAATACTATTTCCACCAAGACAAGTCTCATCTTCACATTGTATTGGTGAGTTCCGTTATATTTGAAATGATTTGATCAGTTATGCAATCCACTAATTTAATTTTAAGATTTGTTATGCCCTTTGATATGCGGTTTTACCGACGTCATTAATTATTACCTAAACTTCCTAACAATTTGTCGTTGAATAGTATAATGGGAAGTAGAAGGTTTTTCCCACAGAGGATTGTTTATTTACTTTTCTAATGTCACGAAATTAATTAAACTATATTGTATCTATTTACAAAAATGTACAATATATACACAAGTATTCTTTTTGGGTTTTTTTGAAATTCTTTTGAAAACAAGAAATAAATAAAACGAAATATTTTTGGATTTTTAATCTTTTTGAAAATAAAACAAGAAAATACAAATTATAACTACAAATTAAACTAACACACTTAAATAAAACACACCAACAATAAAGAAATTAAACTAACACTCAAATGAATCAAATAACATATTTTTGGGTTTTTCATAAAATAATTAAACACACAATTATCAAATCAATCAAATATTCAAAATACAAATAAATCAAATAAATCACACAACATTAAATTAAATTGAGTTTGAGAGAAAGAAATGCTCAATAAATTCCGGCGAAGGATCTTATCGGATTCGCCATTGTCGAGGTTCGGGTGTAGAGAGCAATTTCAGAATGGGCCTGAAGGCAATTGGGCTTGAGGCTTGAAGGCCCAATTGGGAAGTCAAATTTGACTTGTTGACCGTGACTTTCTCCTTGCTGACTTTGACTTTTCAAAGTTAATTTCAGCTTTTCCTTTGCAAGCCCGTGCGGCTTCTTCTTCTCATCAAGTCATCTCTAATCTATCTCTTTCTTTTTCTTATTTTCTAAACACACGAGAGAGCAAGAGAAAGAGGCCGTTAGAGATTACGGCGAGGCTGCCGGGGAGGCACGGCAAGACTAGGATGCCGTGGCGACGCGCGGCCGGGAGGATCCGGCAGCGGAGAGCATAGTCGAACTAGATCGACGCCGGCGAGAGCGCAATGGCCTGGTGTGACGGATTGACGCCGGCGAGCCGAGAGAGCCGATGGCGAGAAGAGCGGACGGCGGCAGAGCGGAGTCGACGCGGAAGAAGAAAGGAGGACACGGCGGAGCGGCGTCGGCATCCGTGAGTGGGAAGCGCGGCGGCGTAAGAGAAGCGCGACGGGTGAGGGTGGATCGCCGATGTGAGAGGGTAGGCACGAGATCGATGCCGGAATTGCGAGGACAGAGAGGTGCCGGCCCGTAGCAGTGGGAGGCTCGGTGATGGGCTTGCGGCGTGGGCGGGAAGGAGGAGGCGCGGGCAAGGAAGCGGCGGTGACTGGGCTGCTTTGTGGAGGTGCTGCGGGAGAGAAGCTCCGGGTTTCCAAACCTGCAAAAGAGAAATCAAGAGAAAAGAAGATGATGGTTTGATGCTTAATGGATTTGTTAATTGCAGGGATGAATGGATTGGAATTTCTGGGAATTGAAGGGATGGGTGATTGGGTGATAATGCTTGTGGTGTTTGTATGCGATTGCAGAGGAATTGGGGTGGTGAGTGAAAATGTTTGTTAATTGAAAGAAGGGAGGCCGTGAGGTGGAGTTTCTGTGAGCAGTGGGCTCACGGCGGTGGTGATTGAGATTGGGCAGAGGAGCTGCCTGTGAATTTTGAGAACAAGAACAGAGAGGATTGGGGACAGAGATTGGAAGAAGAAATAGAAGGGGAAGAAGAGAAGGCTAGCTATGAGAGCTAGCACGGACGCATTGAACAGGAGAGTGTTTGGGGCAGAGGATGAGAACCGGAGAAGTGTTTGTGACGGGACGGAGGACGAAGGCACGGCTGTGTGAGCCGTACACGGAAGCTTGAGAAATGGTGGAGGGGGGAAAGAGATGGGAAGGAGTTGGTGGCGCGGGGAGAAGCCCCGGCCAAGGAAATCTGAAACAGAGATGGGTATATAAAGAGGAAGAAATGGCATGGAAGGAGGTGGGTTGAGCTGGAAATGCTCTGCTCGTGGTGTGGTAACGTGGGGAACCAGCTAAGGTGGAAAATGAGCTGGGTTGATGATGGATTTGAATTCAAATAGGATTGGGAGGTAACATGGCAGATTCTGAGAGCTTGAATTCAAATGGAGCGGGTAACATGGGAGCTGCAAACAGAAAACAAACAAAATAAATAAATAAAATAAAAGAAAAATAAAATAACAAAAGAAATAATTATAAAATAAATACTAAAATAAAAATATAAATAAATATAAACAAGGGAAAATAAAATGGAGATTTAATTTGTCTTTCACCACCGCGTGTGGTGGTTGCGCCTCCGTGAGTGGTGGTTCGCCGGCAAAATTGCTGGGATTCGAAACGTCTTTCGAAATCTTCGTACAATATTATATTCCACTTCCAAATAATGACCGGTGTCATCAGATAATCGAAAAGTCACGGTTGACTTTCCGATATTGCGCTGTAAATCTCCAAAATTCACCTTTTATGTGTAAATTAGCATTTTGCACATATTTTCCCTGAAAACACGAAAACAAACATTAAACCGACAAATAAGCTTTCAGAATAGCATCCATCCAAGTATTTAGAGCACTTTGTGAACGTATTTTACGTTCACATCACCCTTCTTGGCAAGAATTTAATTCTTTAATCTCAAGCCGTCTTCTGCGAGATAAGTAGTCATATTAGAAGAAAATCTACAAGTCTTCATATGTCCAATACTTTGCCCAATAATCTCAGCCTTTACATCTTCAGATTTAGATTGATATGCACACCAATTGTTTGTGTTATTACTTAAATTAGATTGAGTTTTTTTTTACTTGTAAAAATCTCTTAAAGCTTGTAATATTGAGTCTGTTTTTATGATCAATTTATAACACCAAATCAATTAAGATCGGTTTCGTTTTTGGCTGCATGCTTATCAAATTGGTTTTTACCTAGTATTTCATAAACTATAGTGTTCTGACCTAACAAACTCTTTCATTAAAACTGGACCTTTCTGTGCATAATTTAAAGTTGTTTTCTTGTGAGAAGTTGTAGATAGCATTTCAATGAGTATCATAGATTTGGAATCTCCTAAAAATGGTTTTTGTAGAATAAGTTATGAATTTTCGAAGTTATAGGTCTGCAGCAGGAATTTCTGAAAACCTGCAGCACTGTCTTGTTATTTTTTCTATTTGTTTCAGTAGCTTGCTAAGTTCTGGACTCTAGAGTTTAGACATGTTGATATTATTGTTCTACATACTCCTGATTAATGCTTAAAACCTCTAGAGTTTAGACATATTATTGATCTACACATTAACCTTAATCTGAAATCTAAAGGGTGAAAACCAACCTTTTTTACAAGGTCTCCAGTCAATACCTTTGAGTTCATCCGACCACTGCTCAGAAGCTTGCATTATCACCTACCAAAGGCGTCTTTATCTGTACCTCAGCCATTTATCCTTCCTGCTGAAGTATACAAGGTTTGCTTGTACCCCTTCCCTTTCCTTTTTTTTTTGGGCTCAATAAACTTGGTGTTGTGTATGTGGTAGTTCTATCTTCATCTACCAATTTGTTTCTCCTCTCGATCAAAACAGAAATGTCTGCAATGTCGAGAGTGAATAAAAATATACATGATGCAGTAGATCATAAATACTTGTTTCATTCCTTTATTTCCTTGAAGTGATATTCTGGTTGTGTCCCATTATATATTGGTGGGGCAAAGCTTTTGTATTCTAATTCACAGTTTCTCTTGGCTATATGGTTTATAGCTTCAAGAGTAGTTTGACTTTGTGATTCTAATCTTCTGACGAAACCATCTGTCAATGTGTTGTTTTAATTGATATACTGCAGAGCACCATCCTACTAAACACGGGTAGTGTCTCCAGCTATATTTATGCAAGTCTATTCTAAGCATTTGCTGAATCTATGATATAAATTACAGGTCGGTGTTACACATTACTACAATGCAGTTTTGCAAACTAGCTGCTTTCTTCTTCATGCGGTTCGAGGTGCTAGCTTGGCTACAATCTCTGTAGTAGGCGGTTTTATTCTTATCGTTCTTTTGTTTTTTTGTATTAGGAGAAGTTAAGGTTTTATGTCCCCTTCTCCATATTTTTTGTACTCATTCTTTTTATCAATAGTAAATTCACTTTTGCTCACTATTAGTATCTTGATTTTGATGATTCCTAAACCCTATTAATACATGTATTAATAAATAGGAAATAGCAAGATTCACCAACCGAACTGACTTTAAACAGAACCAAATGCATCAGTTCTACCAAAAAAAAATGATGTATCATAAGCCAATGGACATCAAATGTTATGGAAAGAATCGATTTCCCATAAACCAGTGAACATCGAAAATTATAAAAGAAACGATGTCTCATAAGCCTATGGACATCGAAAATTATGAAAAGAAATGATGTTTCATAAATTGATAGACATCAGAGCCTATTGAGAAAAAGACTTTAGTAATGGATAACAATATCGATTCTTTTGTAATAAAACATAAAATACATGCAGTACTTCAAAGTTTACGATGTCCGAATGCATAAAAGACATCAACATAAACATTAAAAACGATGTACAGTCGGTTTGTAGACATCGGCTAAAAACCGATGTCCAAATTTTTTGGATCTTTCTCTACACCCACTAACACATCGGTCGAATTTTTTTTTAACATCGGTTTTGGGCCGATGTATATGTGGAAAATTCTAGTAGTGTAAACATATTACTATATAGATTATGAGATATGTCACATTACTCAATCAAGTCAATGCTAGATAAGTAGATAAATAATATGAAGCGCATAAACAAGAACTAGCTAGGGGCTACTAGTGCTGAGATATCATCAAAAGAAGTGTAGAGTGCTGTAAATAAAGAGTCTAATTGCTATATTTATAACAAAGGGAAAAAAAACTAAAATGGTACTTAAACTATGACGAGGTCAAAATGTAGTCGTAAATATAGATTGAGATTGGGGTTGTCGTACCACAGGGATTGGAGGCCCAAAACCCACTTGGTAAAAATGTAACCAAATTTTCTGGCACTAAAGAACAATTTTTAGGGTTTTTTCTGATGGAAAGATAATTAAACAAACTAAATGAACTAGATTAAAATAAATAAACTATGAGAATAAACTTAACTCACAAATATTTGAAGTAAATCATAATTTGAGTTTTGAATAAATACCACAATTAGCACAACTTCACAAATTCACAATAAAATACATAATTCACAAATTGTTTTAGGTTTTAATAGATAATGCACAATGTCACACATTATTTCACACACAATAACAAAGTAAATCACACAATTAATTATCGAAACAGTAAATAAAAAGAGGTGAGAGTACCACCTAACCTAGCGTCAAACATGAACCTAGAATGACTTTTGCAATCATTCATATGCCAAAAATCATATATTAAACGTAAAAAGGTTTTGAACTTAGCTAAATTAGATGCCAAATTCATATGACTAATCCATAATCACTTGCTAGCTACTTACGATCGAGTCATGCTTAACATGATGATCAAACACAAAACCCAAGCTAGCACATAAATCCTAATATGCGTACCATGTTGCACACCAAAATAAGCAAATAGAATTGATGAAACAATGAATTTAAGCAAGCATTCAAATGAGGAGAAAACAATGAATTTAAGCAAGCATTCAAATGAGGAGAAGAAAACTTAATAAATAGAATCTCAAGTTTTACATGTCTAGGGCTAAAGGCAGCCCCTAACTAAAGAAAAATTAACTAGTCACCGTGTTCATGTTAACACAATTAACAGACATGGAAGCTAGAAAGATAGAAAAGAATGAAGGAAGAAGAAAGGGAGAGATGGCATCCTTGCTCTATTGCTACGTGAAACATATGATGGGAAGAGAAGAGAGTCTTGCGTACAATCCTTGTAAGATTTTTTTTAGTTATCCGAGGAAGTCAGTTTACACACACCCATAGTATTTTACACCAACCACTTTGGATACAATCCTCGTAAGTTTAGGAAACTTCTTCCTTACATCTCCTTTGAATATTTTGATTGGTCCAACAATTGTCAAACCCATGAATTCAGAAATATATGGAAAACTCATCAAATCCCCTTATGAATTCAAGAATTATCCTTTTGTTTTTTTTTATCTGGTGATTCCGTTAACGTTGGACAACCAATTCCATTCATTTTGGTTTGACTTATTTCTTTTTTACTTTGCAGCAACAACTCCATAACGGACACCCAATTCTTCCACCTTGCCGACACCACTTCACCGGCTCCTTGACTTGCTGCTCACTTGCTTGGATGCTTCTCCGTTCCTTGTCTTCTTAACGAGACTTTCTCTGAAATTGAAGCATCACCACAATCAATTCAACAGCCCACCATCGTCAATTCAGTTCTCTGTTCACCAAGCAGCAAAATCAATGGCAATCTTTCTCTGCAAGATCAGTTCTCACCACCACTGCCAAGCCCGTGCCTCCGTTCAAGTCACCACCATGGAAGCTTGCCAATCTACCACCGTTGGATCAATGGCCCAGCTCATCATCCCAATTGCTATTTGCACCCATGGCGTCAAATTCACCAGTCCTGTTGGTCCTCTTCCTATTCGAGCCCGTGCTCAATTAATTGATCAAGAAGCTTCAATCACAAGCTTCACCGTGAAGCCCAGCTGAGACACCATCATCACCGCTCCACCACTGAGCTCAGTCCAATCCCGACGCCGTAAGCTCCACCGCCATTCTCACCCATCAATTCTGGTCGCTGCAATTAACAGGTCACGACATCAGCCGCCGCGCCTACCTCGTCGTTCACACACCCCAATCCGACACCAGCTCGAGTTCGCCGGCGTTCCTTTGCTCTGCCATACCCAGGCCGCCGCTCTTCCCACTGCCGCTGCGCCGTCCATTGCAAGCCTAGGCCGTGCCTCCTTCTCTCTGCACAGAGAGATGAAGAAGAGAGTAAGGAAAGAAGAAAAGAATGGGGAGAGAAGAAAAAAGCCACGGGAAAGAAAGGAAGGAACAAAAAGAATGAGAAGGGAAAGAGAAGAAAAATAAAAGAAATGGGCTTGTTGACTATTTGACCAAGCCCAGGCCCAAATCTGCTTTCTCTGCACCTGGCCCATGCCAGCCCACATGGTCCAAACTGTTTTCGACACCACTGCTCCCTAGTCCAAAATCCAAAGCCCAACTGTTTTGGGCCCCTGAAAATCCAAAGTCCAATTTTTTTTGGACACCCATCACATTCAAAGACGGCTCCAATAAGATCTACCGTCTTCCCCTGCATCCAAAGGCAGTTTCGACCAGTTTCGCTGCCGCTGACACAAAGCTGAGCCTTCCACTTGCTCCTGAAAGGCAATGTCTATTTTCATAGACACAAAACAGTAACATTACACAAACTCGTCTATTTATTATATTCGTATTTATTTAATTTTAATTTATGTAATTAAATATTATTGTGAATAAATTTGGGTAAATGTTATTGTTGTATATATATATATATATATATATATTATATTTGGGACTAGGGTTTCCCTGGTCCAATGACGATGATTTGTGATAATTTTGATGTTTAATGCATATTGATTTTGGTTAAGTGTTTTGCATCTGTGCTTCACGTCCCTTTACAGTTGTTTAGGGAACATCCATTCACCATTGAATGCGAGTATTAAATCTTGTGTATCATGACATGACACATATGATTACATTAGATTGCAATTCACAATCCCTAGTTTGTTTTCCTAGGTCTTGTACCCTTCGCCTTAAATTAGTTAACCTAAGAACCGTGATTGGCTTAGGATAATTAGTTGAGAGTTATTGCATGGGACAATAATACCATAGAAAGACTAAACCCTAGCATTCCAGGTCTTGCACCCTTCGCCTTGATTTATTGAGTGACACAATAAATTAAGAGTTATTGAGTGACACAATAATACCTATGATAGACAGGAATTTAGGGAATGGATTTCGAACCCAAGACCAATATCATATGTGCGTGCATTAGGTTATTCATTCATTAGATTTGGATTAGAGTGTGACCCGAAACCCATTTTGTGTTTTTGCATTTGCATCTCTGTGTGTCCTGAGTTTGTCAACTCAACACACGCGTAGCTAGATTTAATTTTACTGTCTAGTTAAATTGCATTTAAAAAAAAACAAAAATATAGGACATTGTCCCACATTCTACACCATCATTTAAATAGTTCACTTCACAAGTAAATAGTCATTCCATTTCTGGTCTCACTATTTAGTGCATAGAAAACCTAGGTTACCACATTACCAAGGTGGTTTTGGGCCTTTCAATCCTTGTAGTACGACATTCAGGTCAATAACCTATACTTATCATTGTTTTGACAACAACGAGCGCTTGCGTTTTTACATGCGTAACAATCGTTCAAGTCAGTCATCTAAATTAGGGAAATCCTGATTTGGTGAATTGTTTTAAATTGTGGAAAACTTCCTTATTATAGCCTATGATTTTCTTAAAAAATGAAATCTTTGAAATTCTCAAAACGGGTTTATGCCTATGTCCAAAAGAATTTTTGGGGCTTAATGAATCCCAATGTGAGGCCTTATATGCATCAAAAGTGCTTTTTATTTCGCCAAATTAAAAAAAAGTTATTCGTTGCTACATGGTGTGAATTTTTTTTAATTTGAGTAAATGTAAAAAAAATTGTTTTTAGCGCTCTTGGGCTCAATGAATTAAATAATGCAACAGAACTTTGGCCACAAATTAGTCATCAAAATTATGTTTTTGTTTGATTTAGTGAATTATGTGAAATTGAGAAAAACTTTCTTATTATAACATATGATTTTCTTAAAAAAAAATCTTCGAAGTTCTCAATACCGCTTTACACTAGTGCGCAATAGTATGTTTGGGCCTCAATGAAATCCGATGCAAGATCTTACGTGCACCAGAAGTGTTTTTTTTTATTTTGTCAATTTTTTTTTTAAAATAAAAAATATAGAAAAACCACCAACTAGTGGCGGAGCCGTGGGGCCAGGGCAGGCAAGTGACCCTCCTCAATTTTGTCTTTTTGGCAAAACTAGGCAGAGAATAAGATAAACCAGGCAAAGGAGGAGAGAGAAAGGAAAGAAAAAGAAACCTAGTAGAGAGAGGAAAGAAAGCAGGGAAAAGAGTGGTGCTTTGCAGGAATTCTCGTATTCACCCTGGTTGACTCTCAGATTAGATTTAAATTAATCAATGGTTGGATCACTCTGGTTGAAGTGAACCAGGGTGATACTTCAACCAGAGTAATCTTAGCCGTCAAATGATTTAAATAAAAAAAAATTAGATTTAAATTAATCAATAGTTTGATCACCCTGATTGAAGTGAACCATGGTGATACTTCAACCAGGGTAATCTCAGCCCTTTAAATAAATTAAAAAAGATTTAAATTAATCAATGGTTCGATCACCTTGATTGAAGTGAACCAGGGTGAATGGAAGACTCTTTGGGTATTTTGAGTCAATACCTATCCTCCACCCATTTTGAGTCTGTTCTCATCTCCAATAGTTCAATTTCCAGGAAAAAATCCAGACTTAGACTCAGACCAAAAAAAATTCTGAGTTTGAGACTCAAAATTGTGAGGCGGGACCACAACCCATTTGCATTGCTAAGTGCTAACAAGAGGAAAAGACAAGAGATGGAGGGACGGTGCGGAGTACACACAGGAGAGAGAAGAGACAAAAAGGGAGCACACGCACAAGAGCATGTGTGAAAAGCATAAACCCAGCAAAAATTTTTTTTTCCCCTGCGACTCTTTGGTTTTTGCTTCCTCTGTATTTTAGTCTTGGTTCCGCCATTGCCAACAACCATCCAATGAAATTAAAGTTGGTTTTCCAATAGTCAAAAAGCACAACCGAATTAATTGATGGACTTACCAAAATTCGATGAACTGAAATTCAGAGACTTTTCTCAAATTATATTATGCATTCAATCAGTCAATAAAATCCAAAGACTTTTCTCAAATGATTGTGCCTTTATCTATAGCTTTCACTGTGTCATTTACAAGTCTCAATACAATTCAATCTAATCCGATGCCACGAAGGTCCTACGAAACAACCAAAGGAGCAATAATCGGACAAATGACAAATCATTCATATGTTTTACATAGTTGTTCATCTCTGACCACGTTCTTTCTCATTTTTGGTTTTGTCTTCACCGGACCATGTCCAATTCGTCATCTCAAACGTCATTATCTTTCCTTCCAATCCCTTATTTAAACTCTTGACATCCTCTCAGAGTTTCACTTTCACTTCACCCACCAATATTCCATTCAATCCATTAATTGTATCTACTCGTACATACAACACCTTCATGCTTCACTACGCGCCTCCCTAATCACAACCACCACCATGACGCAACACCGCTTCCTTCTCGTAACGTATCCCACTCAAGGCCACATCAATCCTGCCCTCCAATTAGCCAAGCGCCTCATCCACACTACGGGTGCGGATGTAACGTTCGTCTCCTCCCTCTCCGCCCACCGCCGCATTGGTAACAACTTAAATATTCCTCGTGGCTTGACCTTTGCCCACTTCTCCGATGGCTACGACGACGGGTTTAAGTCTGGGGACGATCTTCAGCACTACACGTCTGAACTAACGCGCCGTGGCAAGCAAGCGATCACGGATCTTGTCGTGTCTAGTGTAAGCGAGGGCCACCCTTACACTTGCATAGTGGACACCATACTTCTCCCTTGGGTTGCAGAAGTGGCCAGTGAACTCCACCTCCCGATTGCGCTTGTTTGGATTCAGCCGGCCACGCTGTTCGACATATACTACTATTATTGTAACGGCTACAAAGATCTCATCAGGAACCATACCACTGCCAACAGTGACCCTTCCTATGCACTGGAATTACCAGGAATACCACTACAGCTGAAGTGCCGCGACCTTCCCTCCGTCGTTCTGGCTTCAAATCCGTACAATTTCCTTCTTCAATTGATTCAAGAATTTTTCGAGAAACTCAGAAAAGAAACCAAGCCAATCATACTGGTGAATACTTTCGATGCACTAGAGCCGGAGGCCTTAAAAGCAATCGACAGGTACAGCTTGATCGGAATCGGGCCGTTAGTGCCATCTGCTTTCTTGGATGGCAAGGATCCATCAGATAAATCATTCGGAGGTGATCTTTTCCCGAAATCAAAGGACTCGGCTTACACAGAATGGCTGAACTCGAAGCCGAAAAAGTCCGTTGTTTACGTTTCTTTCGGGACCGTTTGCTCGCTGTCCAAGATTCAAATGGAGGAAATTGCAAAAGGGTTGTTGGATTCCGGTCGTCCGTTTCTGTGGGTCATTAGAGAAAACCAAAAGAATGGAGAAGGCAAGGAAGAGAAAGAAGAAGAGAAACTGAGTTGCAGAAAGGAGCTAGAAGAGCTCGGGATGGTAGTCCCGTGGTGTAGTCAAGTGGAGGTTCTGTCAAATCCTTCATTGGGTTGTTTTGTGACACATTGTGGCTGGAATTCAAGCTTCGAGAGTCTGGTTTCTGGGGTACCAGTGGTGGCGTTTCCTCAGCGGTCAGACCAATGCACAAATGCTAAGTTGATTGAGGATATGTGGAAGACAGGGGTGAGGGTAGCACCGAATGAGGAGGGTGTTGTTGTGGGAGAGGAGCTTAAGAGGTGTTTGGATTTGGTGATGGGAAGTGAAGAGATGAGGAGTAATGCTATGAAATGGAAGGATCTGGCAAGAGAGGCTGTGAGTGAAGGTGGTTCTTCTGATAACAATCTCAAGGCATTTTTGGATGAACTTGCCTAGTCAACTTTTTGCTTGCATAATCAACTTTTTATTTTTCGGGCAATGATGGTCTACTGGGAAAACAATCTAGATCAAGGCACTTTGATTTCCAAATGCAAACAAAAACGATTGTAACATGCAAAATTCCAAATAGGAATTTAATATATTTTTAGTGACATTTAGTCATATATTTCACTGCATATTATCAGTTCATTTTTTATTTTTTATGTATCAGTTTATTTTTTATTTTTGAGTGAGTATTCTCTTTAGTAGGGTTTTTATCATCAGTGGGGTCTGGACTTTTCGTGACCGGACTAAATGAGATTTGAACTTACAAAACAATCAATTAGGTGTCTGGACTTTAAAACCCAGGCCATTTAGGTACTTCCGTTACATTTCCGTCTACCCTCCGTCAAAAACAAGGACAAATCAGACATTTCACTATATTTTTTTATAACAAAATGACTTTTATACCCTTATTTCTATTTTTTTTCGTTCTTTATTTTTTAGTAAATTAATTTCTGATTTTTTTCCTATACTTTCCCGATCTGTACCTCTCTCTCTCTCTCTCTCTCTCTCTCTCTCTCTCTCTCCCACCAATCTCTCTCTCGTCATTGAAAATTCCTCTCTCCGCTTTTTCATCTTTCAATTCTCCCCCTCTGTCCCCAAGAGTCCCAACTACTCATCGATCTAGATCAAGATCTTTTGTTTTTTGTTGTTCTTTTTCTTTTATCTTCAATTTCTTTAAGGGATTATGCCATTATGGGATCTGAATTTTTTATTTTTCCGGTTTTGGTTGCATAGCTGAATCTTTTCTGGCATTATCCTTCATACCATTTTGACCCTTTCGTTGTGGGATTTCTGATCCATAATTTGATTACTAAGCAATCTCTCTCTCTCTCTCTATATATAACTGAGCAATCACTCTGTTGCCCCCGATAACCATGGCCTCCGCCCACCGTAGTGTGACACCGCTGCTCTGGGCACCCAGTCCTCCTCCACCGCACCTCCATTTTGCACCGCCCAATTCTCTTTCTCTCCGCTGCTCACAATTCCTCATATAGGACTTACAGAACGAGGAACAAAGAGAAGAGAGAAGGAAAGGAAAAAAAATGAAAATGAGAGAACTGGAGGAAGAGGAACGAAGAAGAGAGAAGAAAACGAAAAGAAAACGAAAAGGAGAGGAACTGGAGTCTGGAGGAAGGAAGACGAACGAAGAAGGGAGAAGAAACGGAAAAAAAAATGATTATGTTTACATATAGTAGTTAAATATCATGTTTTCAGATAGATTGCCAATAGGAATTTGTGCTCCGGTGGTTTAGCTGCAAGGTTTCAATTGTGAGGTTTCCAGGTCGAATCTCAGCAAATATACAAATGATGGATTTTTTCTTTTTATAAGAAGTATAGTGAAAAGTCTGATTTGCCCTTCTTTTTTACTGAGGTTAGACGGAAATGTAACGAAAGTACCTAAATGACTTGTGTTTTTAAGTCTAGACACCTAATTGATTGTTTTGTAAGTTCAAACCCCATTTAGTCCGGTCACGAAAAGTTCAGACCCTACCGATGATAAAAACCCTTATTTTAATATATACATAGCATAATAATGTTTAGAATTTGACGAATTGTTACTTGTCACGTGATTAATGTTTTATTTTCATTATTGTTCGCTATATAGTGTTTGATATAATTCCTATGTGAGTTTTGCCACATGATTAAAATCAAACCTAAACAAACACTTTAACAACAAACCTTGAATTCCAACACAAACTACATTTTAGCAAAAATTAGTTTGGTACATGCATTACTAAACATAACCATTGATGAATTTAACATATATTTTTCCTTATTTTCAGCAGATATACATAAAGTACAGCAGTAGATATTTATGTACATTCACACAAGATAACAAGAATGCTTGCATGCACACAGAGACTTTATGTATATTTAATCTAACAGCATAGAGAAAATGTTTGACCCGTATCTGTCCACACTCTACGCAGGTCTCTTACTATGTAGTCATCGAAAGCCAATTCATCACTTGAGGAGCATATACTCGGATGCAAGCAAGTTTAGAAAGATCCCCGAAAGTGCAACAATTAGTATCAAGGGTGCACGTTCAATTCCCAGAAAAAATTACCTTTACACCTTTAGTTACTTCGCAACTAAAATAATGGATGATTAGATGAAATGATCACTCAAGTAGGAAAAGGAACTGAAATCTTCTTCTGCTTGTTGATGATCCAACTTTTGTGTATGAAAAGAGCAGACGCCCGAAACCATGGCCCTGAGACCAATACAATACATCAATTTTGGAAAAATAAAAAGGACATGAACTCTTATATCTTTATTCAAATAACGTATGTGGAAAATATCTCTAAATAGTTAACATGTTTATATAGCATGATGAAGTAAATTAAGGACATAAAATAACATTTCCCATTCAACCGCTTCTTAGATCCTCAACTTTAACATAAAATTATCCTAAAATGAAAGTTTCCACAGTATTGTATGTGATTTCCTGGACCCAAAAACAGAATAAGAAAGAGCTATCTCAAGCACCATTAAGCATCTTGGCCAAAAAAAAAACCACCTTACTCTAAGTTATTTTATTTATATAAGTATGATCTTCGAAAGAAGTATTTACTACTCAGCATTGTTAACCAGGTTGCAGAACCTAACAACATATGCATGAACCATAGAAGGTTAGTCTAAAGATTACAGATTGTTAAACTTAAAGACTCTAAAGGAATCATAATCTTTAGATTAACCTTTATAACACTATGGGAATCATCTCTTTATTCTTGGACATAGTCACTCACATAATTATACCTATACTAAAGGAATATGGAGGCTTATGAACAGTGTTTTGTGTCTTGATGAACAGTGACGGCTCCAGCCGAGCCGAGCCGAGCCGATGAAAACTTATCATTTTACCCCTGTATGCTTTCATTAATTACGGTCTGCCATTAGCCCTGGAAATTATGTTTTTGTCCTTATTTATTTATGAGTTACGATTCTGCCATTAATTATTATTATTGTAAATTAATATAATAGAAAAATTAATGTTCAAAAGGGAAAAAAATGATATTTTTTTATAAAAAATAAAATAGAAAAAAATATTTTCAGAAAAAATAAAAATAGCCAACTATAAATTATATATTAATATTCTAAATCACTCAATTTTTTGCTATAAAATAAGTAGTACTCGAATCGGTCATGTGATCAACTCCGTTTAATTCTTATTATTATTTCTATCATGGTATAAATTATAATAGAAACAATAATGATTATTATTCTAAATTAATATAATAGAAAAATTAATGTTTAGAAGGAAAAAAAATGATTTTCTTTTATAAAAAATAAAATAGAGAAAATTATTTTCAGAAAAATAATTTGCCATGAATATCTTTTTTTGCTCTCCATATGACAATATTTTGTAATCAAGTCAAAATAACAATTTTTGAGTAGATAATAGTTTGTACATATGATGCATAAATACTACTTGACCAATATATATTTTACATATTACCACATAGTATATGAAATGTATTTAGTCAATACTTTTTATAGTTTTGGCATGATGAAATAACTTGGTTTATTAAAATAATAAAATTTCTCATCATATTTTTGAAACTCATTGACTAAACTTTTGTTTTTCTCATCATACATATATTTTTTTGTTTAGTTGTGTCTACCCTTTGACATATGAGTTTTATTGTTTAATAAATTAATAATATCATTCTGCACTTATTTTTTTAAACTATTCAATTTGAACGTTGAAGTGAGAACTATCAATCCTTACATAATAGTAAGAAAGTAGTTGTAAAATAATTAACCAACTATATTTAGGAGGCTCTATTTTGCTAGCCATTAAAAAGCTCACTCGAGATTGGCAGCATGAAGAAGACACTCAAATCAAGAGAACTTGCAAAATACATAGAGAATAAAGAAATTTAGTTGTGTTGTTAGTGAACTTTTATGAGTTTCATCCTTATACATTTTTTTTTGGTAACTTAAGCTTGCTAAACAAATTATAAAAATACTAATTGAATTTCTTATATAATTTTGGTGCTTTCTAAATTTTGTATATGGTTTTAATATTTATACATATTCTAATTGAATAGGGGAATCACTGTAGCTTAGGAACAATTAGTATTTTGCCCCTGCATGTTTTCATTTATTACGGTTCTGCCATTAGCCCTCAAAATTACAGTTTTGTCCTCATTTATTCATTTATTATGGTTCTGCTATTCATTATTATTAGTATTCTAAATTAATATAATAGAAAAATTAATGTTTAAAAGGAAAAAAATAATTTGATAAAAAATAAAATATAAAAAATTATTTTAAGAAAAATTAAAATAGTAAACTATAACTTACATACTAATACTAGAAGGAAACCACATACACTATGTCCGTGTATTTAGTTTTAGAAAAAAAAAACCAGAAAAACAGAAAAATTGATTTTTATTTTTATTTATTTTATGGTGCGGAAGTTAAGAGTGTGAGAGTGAGTAGTTATAGGTAGTTTTGTTTTAAAAAAAAATTCTTTTTTATTAATTAATTGTGTTTTGACCTTATTATCCTTAATGATTAAAATAAATATATAATTATTTAATGTTTAAAGAGTATTAAAGTAAAAAAAATTCTGTTTTGGTTGACAGCAAGTATTCTCTTAATATATAGTTTGATTCTAAATAACTCATTTTTTTGCTATAAAATAAGTAGTACTCGAATCGATCATGTGCTTGATCAACTCCGTTTAATTCTTATTATTATTTCTATCCTGGTTATAGAGTAGCGCTCTAAAACTAACTTGTTAGCTTCATATTATGAAGCTAACCACACTTTTAACCTTTAGATTCATCTAATGACTCTGATTAAATATAATTAATATTTAAATTAATATACCATATCTGACTTAAAATTATAAAATATTAAAAAAAAAACCTACATAGTACTAAAATGCTAAATCCTAGATCTTTAAACCCTAAACCCTAAACCCTAACCCCTAAACCCCAAACCCTAAACCCTAAACCCTAAACCCTAAACCCCAAACCCTAAACCCTAAACCCTAAACCCCAAACCCTAAACCCTAAACCCCAAACCCTAAACCCTAAACCCCAAACCCTAAACCTCAAACCCCAAACCCTAATTTGGGATTTAGGGTTTGGGGTTTGAGGTTTAGGGTTTAGGGTTTAGGGTTTAGGGTTTAGGGTATAGGGGTTAGGGGTTAGGATTTAGGGTTTAGGGTTTAGGTTTTAAGTTTAGAGTTTAGGGTTTTTAATTGGATATAATTAATATTTTATAATATATATTAATTTTGATCTAATTTAAATCATTAGATGAATCTAATGGTTTAGAGTGTGGTTAACTTCATATTATGAAGCTAACATGTTAGTTTTAGAGCGCTACTCCCTGGTTATAATAGAAACAATAATTATTATTATTCTAAATTAATATAATAGCAAAATTAATGTTTAGAAGGAAAAAAAATGAATTTTTTGATAAAAAATAAAATAGAAACAATTATTTTCAGAAAAATAAAAAATAGCAAACTATAAATTATATACTAATATTCTAAATCACTCAATTTTTTGCTATAAAACAAGTAGTACTCCAATTGATCATGTGATCACATCCGTTTAATTCTTAATATTATGTTTATCATGGTATAAATTATAATAGAAACAATAATAATTATTATTCCAAACTAATATAATAGAAAATTAATGTTTAGAAGGGAAACAAATGAATTTTGTTTATAAAAAATAAAATAGAAAAATTATTCGCCATGAGTAAATATTGGTTTGTACATATGATAACTTAAGCTTGCTAAACAAATCATAAAATACTATTTGAATTTCTTATATAATTTTGGTGTTTACTAAAATTTTGATATGTTTTAAATATTTATATATATTCTAAATGCTTTTAAAACCCGCAACAACGTGCGGGAAATCTTGCTAGTTATTACTAAAGTGGCAAAAAGAGATGTTACCGTGATGAGAGCTAGAGTTGTTTTGGCTACTAATTTGACACCGCAATCTGAGGCCTTGTTTGGTTCACGAAAATCTTTCTATAGGCATGGAAAACTGAAATTCTCATAAAATTCCACTACACATGCACTATTTGGTAACAATGATAAAGTAATCAAAAAATAAATAATAGTTGAGCCAAAATTGGTATTTATGATTGTAAATAGAAATAATTTATTCATAAAAATTGTGTAATAAATGATGAATGTGTGTAATTATATTTTACTTATTTTAATCACATTTTGTAGCCTATACATGCTACAAAGATAAGGATCCTGAGATTTTCATTGCAGCTGTAAGTAATGTTTTATGGAAAAGTAAGGACATATGTGGTAAATTTGTATTGGTCAACTGTATCTTACAGTGCCAGTTGTCGATCGTTGTGTAACGAAAAGTTCTGTAACCATTAATCTTTGAAAAATTCTATTAGGACCTCCAAATTTGCTTATCTGACCTCTTATACTCTTTGCACCTCATTTTTACTTTTAAAATACAAGATTTGCTTACTAAACCTTTTCTAAATTCCTAAAATAACCATGATGATATAATTCACATTAAATATACAAAATTACTACTATAATTCTAAATTTACTCACCACACATCCATTAATTAATTTCTAATCAACAAGAAAATGTTTTAGCATAAACTATTCTTTGTTTTTTTTAATCTTTTTTTTAACTTTTTTTTTTCTCTTTTAGCTGTGCATAAAAAAAGAGTAATCATTTATTCTTACTGTTTATTTTTTTCCTCTATTTTTTGTACCTCATGATTAAATATTTTATATATTTTTTTTAATTGCTAGTTTTTTTTTTCAAATATAATGGATAGACTTAGGCCCAGTTTGGTATTGATTCTAGGGACCTCCAAAAGTGATTCTGGGACCAAAATTGATTTTGAGAAAATTTTGGCTTGTTTGGCATTGTGTTTGAAATCTGATTTTGCCCAAAATCGATTCCCCCCACAGCTGAAATTGTAAAGCAGCAAGAAGCTACAATTTGTAGCTTTGCAAAATAGCTTTTGCGGAAGCTTGGTCAAAAACAAGGAAGGTGGCTGACTTTTAAAGAAATTTTGCTATTTTACCTATTTTATCCTTTCTCAATTCTACAAATTACATTGAAAACCCTTCCCTTATCCCTCTTCTCCTTCACCATAATTTCCTGCGCCTTCTTCTCTTTCTCTCCACTCGAACAGAAACCCAGAGAGAGGTCAAGATCGGTCTTTTCTGCAATTCAAAATCGGTCTGGGCTTTGGGTTGCTCAAAGCAACGGCGACGGTGGCGTTGTGTTGCACGCGGCGGAGGAGAAGGAGGAGTCAAGCACGGGCTCGTGATTGCAGCGGTAGCTGCTTTGAATGAAGACCGGCGTGTTCGAATGCAGCTCGCGACTGGGCTGGCCTGATTGATGTTGGCTCAGATGAGCAAAGAATAGCGGCAGTGGTGAAGGCAATGAGCTTCATGGCGGTGGACCAAGCATGAGCCAAAATTGCAGGTCACGTTGTTGGGTCTGGGATCGGCAGTGATTGCCATGGGTGTCGAGAGTAAATGGAGCAGCAATGGGCTGCTTTGTTGAGCTCTTCAATGGAGGTTATGTTTGAATTGAGAAATGGTGGGCAGCGGTGGAAGAGAGCAGGTTCAAGGGACTGCCATGGCTGGAAGCTTTGGTGATGAACTGATGATGGTGGTGATGAATTGTGGTGTTAATTGCTTGTGATTGTGGGCTTTTGATATGCGGTAAAACCGACGTCATTAATTATTACCTAAACTTCCTAACAATTTGTCGTTGAATAGTATAATGGGAAGTAGAGGTTTTTCCCACAGAGGATTGTTTATTTACTTTTCTAATGTCACAAAATTAATTAACCTATATTGTTTCTATTTACAAAAATGTACAATATATACAAAGGTGATATTTTTGGGTTTTTGAAATTCTTTTGAAAACAAGAAATAAATAAAAGAAAATATTTTTGGATTTTTATAAAATAAAACAAGGAAAATACAAATTCAAATATACAATTTAAACTAACACAATTAAATAAAACATACCAAAAATAATTAAACAAACACACAAATAAATGAATAACATATTTTTGGATTTTTCAATATATAATTAAATCACACAAATATTCAAATTAAACAAATATTCAAATAAATAAACACACAACAAATATTTAAATAAATTGAGTTTGAGAGAGAAATGCTCATTTAATTCCGGCGAAGGATCTTATCGGATTCGCCGGATTTTCGATGAAGTTCGGGGAGCTCGGGTGCACTTAGTAATTGGGCTTGGGCCATTGGGCTTTGGGCATTGGGCTTGGGCCTGTGAATAGTAGAAAAGCCCAACCCATTTCTTCTTTGTTTCTTTCCGGTCCAGCCAAGCCCAATTCGTGACTTTGACTCTTGTTGACCCAGCCTTCTTTCTCCTTGCGGTTTGACCATGACTCTCTTCTTTTGAGTTGAAAAGTCAACTCTGAAATTCTATTCATTCCCGTGGTCCTCTTCCTGCTTATTCAACTTTAGCTTCTTTTCTTTTCTTTCCTGAACAGAGGCAAGAGAGAGACCGTGAGAGAGAGCAGGTTGGTTGGATCGCCGGCCAGAAAGGATCGACAGCGCTGAGCAGAGAGAACAGCTGGAGGCGGTGACGATGAGGTAGCGGCGACGAACTGACTGGGCATGTGAGGATGCTCACGGCGACGAGACGCCGGCGATAGAGAAGCCGTGGTGCGGGGTTAGAGCTGGAGATCGAGGCGCGGCGGATTGAATCTGCGGCGGTGGGCGAGTGAGAGCAGCGGCTGGGCTGTGTGGTGATTGCCGTGGTGATCGGGTGAGGCGTGATGGATGGAAGCGGTGGGCTGTATGAGATGGGATCGACGGCGCGGCTAGCAGCTGCGACGGCGCGGGCTCGGCTCGGCGGTGATTCGAATCGGCAGCGGGATGATTGGGATTGACGACGGTGATGCCGTGGTGAGGGTCTTTGCGATTTGGGAGCGTCGGGCTCGGTGGAAGCAACGCCGGCTGAATTGAGCTTGATTGGTGACTGGGCTCATGGTGAGCTTCCAGACCTGCAAAAGAAGAGCAGAGATGATTAGAGAGAAAGAAGATGACCGGAGGAGAGGCCTCCGGCCACCCTGTGTGTGTCACCGGCAGTGATTAGTTGTGCTTCTTGTTAATTGCAGGTGACCTTTGGATTGGAATTTCTGGGAATTAAAGGGATGGGTGATTGGGTGATTATGTTTGTGGTGTTTGTGTGTGATTTCAGAGGAATTGGGAGAGTGAGTGAAGAGTTATGTTAATTAGAAGAAGGGAGGCCGTGAGGTGGAGCTGTGGTGTTTCCGTGAGCAGTGGGCTCACGGTGGTGATTTTGATTGCAGGAGTAACAGAGGGGAGAAAGAAGAAGGGCTGAGATAATTGTGGAAGGAAGGAAGGAAGGGAGAGGAGAAGGAACAGGAGAGGGGCTCCTGCACACGGACACTTTGAGGAACTGAGAGATTTTGTGAGGAACAGAGAGAGTATTTGTTTGCACGGAGGAACCAGAGAAGGGAAGGTTTAGTGAGAGCAGAAGGCAGGCAGAGAACAGAGAGAGGGAGAAGGCAGCTGGGAGAGCTACACGGACGCTTGAGAACATGGAGGGGGAAAAGAGAAGGGGAATGAGTTGGTGGCGCGGGGAGAAGCCCCGGCCATTGAGAAATGAATATGGACTGGGTATTTAAAGAGGATGAAGAAGTGATGGCCTGTGATGGTGGATTTGAATTCAAATGGAAAATGGGGGAATCTGCTGGTGGAAGACCAGCTAAAGTGGAGAAGAGCTGGATTGCTTGATGCTCTGTAGTGGTGGAAAACTGATTGGAAACCCAGCTCAAAGGATCGAATTCAAATTGAACGAGCGGGTACTGCACATGGTAGCTGCAAAAGACAAACAAGTGAAAAACAAATAAAATAATAAAAGGAAATTAAAAGTATTAAATATAAAATAAAATAAAAGAATAACAAAAGAAATTAAATGAAATAAAAATGAAAACTAAAATAGAATATAAAAATAAAGAATAAAAATAAATATAAAACAAAAACATAGGGAAAATAAAATGGAGATTTAAAATATGTTTCACCACCGCGTGTGGTGGTCGCGCCTCCGTGAGTGGTGGTTCGCCGGCAAAATTGCCGGGATTCGAAACGTCTTTCGAAATCTTCGTACAATGTTATATTCCACTTCCAAATAATGACCGGTGTCATCAGATAATCGGAAAGTCACGGTTGACTTTCCGAAATTGCGCGGTAAATCTCCAAAAATCACCTTTTATGTGTAAATTAGCATTTTTCACATATTTTCCCTGAAAACACGAAAACAAACATTAAACCGACAAATAAGCTTTCAGAATAGCATCCATCCAAGTATTTAGAGCACTTTATGAACGTATTTTACGTTCACATCAGCTTTGAATTGTGGTGATCTGGATTGGAATTGATGGAGAGCTTGTGGCGGTGTCAATGAAGACGAGAAAAGGTGGAAACAAGTGGTCGGCGGCTGGAATCACCTAATGGCCGTGGTGAAGCTTTGTCTTCTTCCTGCCAAAGTTAAAAGGAAAAAGAGATATATAAAAAAAAAGAAATAATTAATTAATTAATAAATGTTTGGGATGACAAATAAGAATTTTAATTTAAATATTATATTTATAAACATTTTTAGCATTATGTCCATTTTGGTAATTAGATACAGTCACAGCACTTTTCGTTCATAGTTTACCAAACACCCTAAAATTGATTTTCGTACTCACAGCACTTTTAAAAATCAGTTTACCAAACACTAAACTGATTTTTGCCCACAGCAATTTCAAAAGCAATTCTACCCACAGCAATTTCAAAAGAAATTCTACCCACAGCACAACAATACCAAACTGGGCCTTAGATTTAGGTCATAGTACGTAAATTTTTTTTTGTTCTCTATCACCAATATGCGTTCAACAAATGATACAAATTTTTATGTCACATGATCTATCAGTGTTTTAATTCTTATTAAATATATATAAATATTTTAATGAGTATGTAGTGAAAATTGGAAAATAAAAATAGATAAGAAAAATAATAAAGAATACAATATAATATTATTGAATTGGAAACTCTAGAGAAAAATTGTTCTTGATAGTCATTTTATAGTAGGTTATAAATATTATTTAATAATTCATAATGGAGTGAGATCAAGTCAGCAAATTTGGAGGTCCCAATAGAAACACTCTTAATCTTTCTCAAGATGCTTTTGATTATATTGCTTATCTCAGTGCTGGAAGAATTCAGGTTTCGTTTGTTTAACGAACTTGAGGATTGAGAACGGGAAAATGTTACTTTTTTCATGTTTGGTAAGTGCAAGGAAGGGAAAATAATTTCTCGTACAAGGAAAAATAGGTGGGAAATTGAATCCCTCCATCCTCCTTAATTAGGAATTAGTTTCCCTTCTAATTTTTCAACATTAATTACACACATTCAACACTTATTACACAATTTTATGAATAAATTATTTATATTGACAATTATAAATACCAATTTTGGCTCAAATAATATTTATTTTTTAATTACTTTCCTATTGTTACCAAATAGTGTGTAGTGAAATCTTATGAGAATTTCAGTTTCTCATTCCTATGGAAAGATAAAAGAATTGATTTTCTTTCATTTTCTTTCATTTCCGTGAACCAAAAGAGGCCTTAATATTGGAAAATTAGAAGAGAAACTAATTCCTAAGGAGAATGGAGGGATTCAATTTCCCACCTATTTTTCCTTATAGGAGGATTTATTTTCCATTCCTTGCACTTACCAAACATGGAAAAGATAACACTTTCTCGTTCCCAAGCCTCAAATCCGTGAAATAAACGAGGCCTGAATTCTTCCAGCACTGAGATCAGCAATATAATCAAAATCATCTTGAGAAAGTGTAAGGGCAAAATATTTGCTATTGGCTATTTCCTATTTAACAAAACCTCTTCCCTTGTATTAGCATTTTATTGTATTCAATGCTAGGTTGTTTAAGAGATTAGGAATAGTGGCTTCGGCTGTTCTTGCTCGAGATGGTTCGTGAAGACGCCTTTCTTATCCGGTCTTTTCTCCGGACTTCGATTTTTGTTCATCGAAGGTTTCGTTCAAGCATCTCAAGGTATGAATCATGCATATGCATTTCATACATTTTGTTTATGCTTAAATAGTAGCACAAATATCTTAGGTTTGCTAGAAATTAATTAAATTTCATTTGGTTAAGCAAACATTTATTTTTAAGATATTTTTCTGTTTTTGCTACAGTGTTACTGTTCATGTGCTACAGTGTACTGTTCATATGAACAGTGCGATCGATCGTCAATAGTGTCGTTGGAGAATCTGACCGTTGAGATTCAAAAACGTAGCCGTTGCTACAGTATTACTGTTCATGAACAGTACCACTGTTCATGAATAGTGACGATCGATCGTGAATAGTGACGATCGATCGCCCGAGCGCCTGTTCTGTTTTCTATAAATAGAATCCTTCGGTTTTCATTTGTTCTAACTCTTTTCTACTCTTTGTCTATTGTCCAAAACGTCTTGAGAGAGTTTTCTGGTATAGTTGAGTGACCCTAGATCCATGTTATAGTCTCCTCACATCTTTGATGTTGTTGATTTAGTTATTGTTCCTTGTGAATAACTAAATCAACCCTTGAATCATATTCAAGGTTTGTCAATTCGATTTGTTTTGATTCTAGCAAGTGTTCCTTGTTTACTTGCTTGTGTCAAACGAATTGAATTCATTATATTCATTCACATACACATATCATTTGCATTGTTGGTGTTGCTTGCGGTTGGAGGATTCACGTGGTGGAGTTCGTCTAATTGGAGCGGCTTGAGGTGGGAGCACTTGAAGAAGCATTTGGAGGCTACACAAGGTTAGAGCTGCCACTAGTCATAGGGTTGATAGTGTAGAGTTTGGGATTGTGATTCCCCCTTGTATGTGTTTGCCAATTGGCGTTTTTCATAGTGTTACACAAGAGCGTGGGGTACGGCTCCCCTCCGGTTTTCCCTCTAGAGGTAGAGGTTTCCGGGTGACCATATCGTGTGTTGTTTGTGTGTTTGTGTATCTATTGTATTATGCTTAATTATTTAGCATATTGTATGATTGCTTATTTATATGCTATTGTGCTTAATTGATTAGCATATTGTGTGCTTGTTCATACATTGATAGATATAGTCCGTGGTGAGCTATTGATGATGCTCACTTTGGGATTCTAGGTTGTACAATTGATTGTGCTTGTTGCATATATATTTGTTGTCAATTGTGAATTGCTTGTGCAATTGTTTGAACCTAGGTTGTTAGGTTGCGGAGAGATTAAACTTTTATTTTGTTCAAAGTTGTGTATGCTCTCCGATTAGTGTTTAGGACGACTACCGTTTATTGGGACTATTCCGTGCAACCGGAATTTCAGAAAGATTAATGGTTCCATAGCTTTTCGTTACACAACAATCAACAATTGACACTGTAAGATACATTTGACCAATACAAATTTACCACATGTCCTTGCTTTTTCATGAAACATTACTTACATGAAAATCTCAGGATCCTTATCTCTTAGCATGCAGATCGAGGCTACAAAATATGATGAAAATAAATAAAATAGAGTTTCAAATATAGAAGTGATAAAATAATGAATACAAATATCTTCTCACAAATGGCTAAGCATATTACTATATAGATTATGAGATATGTCACATTACTCAATCAAGTCAATGCTAGATAAGTAGATAAATAATATGAAGCACATAAACAAGAACTAGCTAGGGGCTACTAGTGTTGAGATATTATCAAAAGAAGTGTAGAGTGCTAAAAATAAAGAGTCTAATTGCTCTATTTATAAGAAAGGGAAAAAATAGAAAATGGTACATGAACTATATCTTCATCTTATCGATGGCACATGAACTTCATTTTTTATCACAAACGGTATCTGAACTTTTCGATTTCATCTATAGTGGACTTGAGGGGGAGTCTGACATCTTGCTATGCCAAATGTAAATGGTGTGTTGTACTCTTTTTTCTTTCGACCAAGGTTATTCTTGTCCCACTGGATTTTTGTTACTTGGCAAAGTTTTTAATGAGACAACGCGAAGAGCACCACATAGACTTGACGGCACAAGGGGGAGTGTTGAAGGAAACTTACTTTGTGTGTGCCTTGTCAATCTAGGAGAATATCTAGTTAGTATGGAATAAGGATTATGTATTGAATATGATTCCAATTATCATATGGATTGTACTATATATTCCTTTATAAATAGAGGTCTCTATTCATCAATAAAGTTGATCTCTATTCCTGTGATATTCTCTCATCTTTACTTTTCAATTATACTTAAACAATTTAGCTATTTTTCAGTTTTTGATATTCAAGAAAGAAAAAAAGCTTCATATCGTGTCTCGACCATAATGAAAGATATTGTTGGTTCATGAGACTGAAAAAAAAAATATTTAACATGACCATGAGGAAAAAGATGGTATTCTTTTAATAGAAAATACAAAATGTCTGGCTTTTCTAAAATTTAATCAGCCCCTCTCTGGAGTAAACAAATTAAATAAAAATGGGGATATATTGTCAAGCATTCTGATTTCAGGACCATGCCTTCAATTTATTAACCAAGAAAACACAACTGAGAAGTCTACAAGGAAAATTGGGTAAGAAAAACACAAGTTTTAAATATACATGTAGGAATGGTTGTACAGTGATGAGCAAGACACATTTGTATAATGGTAGGCAAAACACAACAGCAATTCCCATCAAAGCAGAACCATTCATCCATGTTTTATCAGCACAAGAATCTGGCACAACCTAGACTGGTAATAATAAAACTCAAGGCATGCATCTTTCAAACGTCCTCGTTTCAAGCATTTTCTAGTTTCCTGTTCAAGTAATCAACAAACATCCACTTTGCACTGTCTGCATCAGAAGGTGGCCGTCGTCCACTTAAACTCGTTTGCCTTGTCAATTTTATGAAAGTTTGCGACAACCTACGAAGCTCTGGTAGTCCTACTGATTCTGAAATATTGATAGGTGGTAACCCCGGACCAACATAAACTCCATTTAAAGGCCCTCCAAGTGCCTGCGATTGTGCTTCCACAATAGCATTGGTCACCTCCCGTGTTGCTCGGTCCAACTCATACAAAGAGTTTGCTTGAGAAAACCGTGTGTTCTGTGTTGCGATAGTTGGCTGCAATGTTTTAACATCCCGTGTCTTGGAGTCTACCTTCTTTGTTAGATACAGAATAACATCTAGAATGGAAGTAGAAGATCCTACTATACCTTCTCTATGTGGCCATAACTCAAACAAAGGGGAATCCCACCGATTTATTCTATCTGGTGTCTCAAATCTTCATACCAAATCATCATAAGCATCTTGCCCCTTCTCCCTGCGCTCTTCATTCCATTTTCTACAATGGGTTTCATCAGCATCGCAATATAACACACAATACCTTATTCATGTAGCACGAGCCAAACACCACAACTCGTACATGTAGCCCTTGGTGCTACTCAAATAATATACTATTATGGTACAGTCTTTTGACACTGATCTATCAACTTCAGATCTTAAGACTCCTCTTAAATTCTTCTCCGCAGGCACATTGGCATAGCTCTGATTGTGGTCAAGATGAAAGGAAGCTTCATCAATAACCCTGACTGTCTGGTTTGACCCTGATTCTTTGAGAACCTTGGCTAGGCAGAGGGCAGTTGTTGACTTCCCATTGCAGGGTTGCCCACAAATCACAACCAATGCCATAGTAAGAAAAATCAGGCTTCTTCAAGAGAATGAGTAGTAACCAATGCCAACTTCTTGGGATTCAAAAGCGATGCTACGGAAGCTGCTAGTTTACATAGACAGAGTAGTCCATCAGCATAAAGACAGTTTTTACTAAGCATGGGGAAAATGTGAAAGCGTATGTAAACTGGTCATATTGAATTCCCCAGTCAGATTCAGATATATTACCTAGTCTAATCAAATCTGAATGTGGATATCAATCATAATCGAAATAAATAAAAATAAATAACTTTGCACTCTCACAACCAGTAACAAACAGGTGAAAAGGAGAGTAAATTTTTTGTACATTGATAATATTCAAGGAATATTTTCTGATAAACAAACAAAAGTGTCTGCGTAGGGCCGTAGTCTTCTTCAGAACCTTAATTAATGATTACATATATCATGTAGGAACTCTGAGAAACTAAAAAACTATGAAATTAACACAACCAAAACCAGAATAGGAAAATTTTTATGTGGAAATTGAACATAATGTTAAAGGCAAAGCCTGAGGCGCACCTGTTTTGATGATAATAGAAAACTGATTTTAGCTGAAACTGCGAGAAGCTCGAAGATTCAAAGACCCATGCTTTGCTTTCAAACATGAAGGGCTGCTCCTAACATACTTAACACTACGACAAAGGCTCTTCATAGTTACCTTAGTCTCCTCAAGGCTAGCCCTCGATCACAACTAAATTTAACACATGTGCAAAGCATCTAATATGAAAAAATTTACCTTGCAACAAGAAAGCATTTCTTCTATTCAATCTAGTTACCAAATCTTGGACACATACATCATTATTCTTCGCATAATCAAGAGTGATAGTGATCACTTTATCCAAGCCCCACTCTAATAGACTACACTCCAAGGCCTTTGCAATACTGACACCATTGTGAGGATGTGGAAACACATAAAAACTAATTATTCCTTCTTGAAACTTCCAATCTTTGACAACAAAGTAAGCGGTGACCGCCATATGTGGACGATTTTGAATAGATGTCCACATGTCAGTTGTGAGGCATACTCGCGTACACAAGACTTATTTAGAAACACTTTTCAACTTAGCTTGGGTTATAACTAATCATAAAACAACATAAATGCTACCTTCTCAACTAAATTAAAGAGGATCTTACACAGAATTATCAACTTAACGAGCTTTATGACACTTGTCTTGGTCAAACTTCCAATTAGAAGGTTGACCGGCAGTTGTAGTCAAGACTCCTTGATTATGATCTACATGATCTACATTAGAAGCTTTATATGATTTTCACTTACTAAGATCATTTATTTGTAGTTCCACTACTTGAAGGTGCAAGTGCAACTATATGCTCCCCACAATAATTACATGAACCCATTCCGATATACTTTTTTGTTTCAAGGGTCAAATGTTTAGTAATATGAACTCTCCAAACTTCTGAAGGACCCTGATTTCCTGGAAAACCAGATTTTGTTTCCCCGATTTTGGCCTAGAAACTACGATATTGACTGATTGAGTTGTAGGTGCAGTAGACACGGGAGCAGAGGGTGGAGTAGCAAATATGGGAATTGTGGCAGCTAGACATTCACTCAATCTCAAGTAGAAAGACTACTTTAATATTCAGGCCTCTTGCATAACACAATTTCAAAGAGATCTAGCTACCTACTAGATCAATATTCAACACATCATAAAATAAAACATAACAACAAGATCAATATTCAACCTTTCCAAAATTCCAAGGATTAACTCATGCTCAACGTACTATGTTAAGATCAAGGAAAAGTCAAAGCAAGGTTTATACCTGGATCGAGTGAAAGCTTAAAGCGTTCGAGCTTCAATCCTTCTTCCTCGGAGCTCGTCTAGATAATCGGAGGACAGATCAGGCTTGGCGACGTCCAGAGAGACTGATTCGGAGTTAAGATTTCTAACTTCTAACCCTTTAGAAAATATGGATGGTCTGAATGTAATGGTGGGAGATCTAACAGTTAATATCGTGCATTCAAAGAATTACTTGCCTTCAATTAAATAATTCTATAAACTTTCAAAAAAATAATTAAAATTCCATTTACTTTAACTCTCTCATACGATCTCAAAGTTACATGTGCAAGATGTCTATCAACTTACAATGACGTGATCTACGAATTACAAATAGAAGGTTTTCTTATAAAACACAACAAATCAAAAAGTAAATTTCGAGTAGACATTCATCGAGGTATTTTGGTCCATTCTGTTTCTAAATTATCTTAAGTTCATATTTCATTTACGAATTATTCGCGTACGTACGTTTTCAAAAAAAAAACGTCCGTTTTCCGTATTAAACTCAGAGATTCGGAAAAATTCACGTTTTTTGAACTTGGCCGAATTATTCGGCTGAAAAAAACGGCAGATTTTTTTGGGTGAGAGAGAGGAAGAAAAAAACGGCAGAAGAAAAGAAGAAGAATAAGATAAAAAGAAGAGGAGCACGTGGTGGGTAGGTGGGTGAGAGAGAGAGAGAGAGAAGAAAGAGGAAGAAGAAGAAGAAAATAAAAAAAATAAAAAAAGAGAGGAGCACGTGGGTGAGAGAGAAAGAGGAAGAAAAGAAAAAAACAGAGGAGTGTGCGTGAGAGAAAGAGAAAGATATTTTTTTGAACAATGAGAAAGAGAGGGAGATAAGAAAGAGAGAGAGAATTATATTTTCGTATTATTAAATTATTTGATTTAAAAAAAATTATGTTTTAAAAGTCATATTTATTATATATAAGTACTATAATTGACATATATTAATATATGTGTGTCCGTATTTTTCATTACATCTCGTTTTAAATACGTACGTATCGAATTTTATAATTTGTCGTTTCCCTATTTTATGACCGAATTTTTAAAAATATTTTTCACTAAAAGTTCCCGAATTATACACGTACGTATTTTTGGCGTTTAATTCCGGTACCGTATATTACTAACTATGCTATGTATTTTTAAATTGTGTATATCGGCAAATATTTCGGTAATAATCAATTCAGTTTATTTTTGGTATTTTTTTTGGTAATCGGTCGATATTTCAATATATTGTTTTTCCAAAAGCTTACCAACTTTTTTGGTTTTCATCAGTTTCCATTTTTTCGAATTTCAGCTTGTGACAATCGGTTTCTAAATATAAAAAATCGATCGATTCCGCAAGTTCAGTAAATACTAAATAGTGGCAGCCTAGGCCAGCCCAATAAGCTGCTGACCCAGGTCCATTATTTCGATTGCCCGCTCATTTGTTCATATTTCCATTTTCAAGTCTTTTTTCAATTACACTTCCCAACGAAGCCGATCGCTTCTTGAAATTCTCCCTCCACACACAGCTCTCCGATCTAACCAGTAATACCCTAACTGTGAAACGACGGCGATTCATCGATGAAGATAACCGAACTACTACGGCACCGCGACCCACCAGACAGACCCCAGAAACAATATGTAGAGCAAGAGCACGCTACTGTTCATCAGAAACCCTATCTTCTTCAGTTGCCGTACCGCACAATGGTCGACATCCACTGCAGAATCCCCATTAAGACACTCACCAAATGCAGGCGCGTCTGCAAGTCTTGACGCTCTTTGTTCTCACATCCCCGATTCACCAAAGACCTATTTTCTCGAACCCCTACTTGTCATTTGGTCATTGCTTCGGGTAGGTACTTCTTGCTCGACTTCAACGATGCTTCGAGCCCAAACGGCGTCGCAGCACTGAAAACAACATTTCATAGAAGCAGCGAGGACATTGTGGGATCATGCAATGGCTTCCTCTGCTTATACAAGAAGCAACTAAACCGTCACGGTTTTTATGTATCCAATCCCATTACCGGTGAGTCTTTACCTCTTCCAAAACCTATTAAGAAAGATGATCCTCCTCCCATTTCTTGTGGGCCTTCGGCTGATGCCATTAGTCCATTACTCATAGGACTTTGGCTTTTCTAGAAGCTACTCGTCCAAAATCTGTTGAGGAAATTGTGTATCAATCTTGTTGTGCATTTGGGTTTGGATTTAGTCCCGTAAGTGATGTCTACAAAGTAGTTCTCTTTACTCATTCAAGATTAATAGAAGCTTCGTCTCCGCGTGAGTTTGTGCTTAGAAGTGGACCGAGGAAGGTGATGGTTTTGACTGTTGGCTCTGGGAGTTGGAGACATATTGGGGACTCTGTTATGTGCGATTTTGACCATCAATTGGGAATTTATCTTAATGGATATCTTCATTGGATTGGTCTACCCACAAATGGTTCTAGATTTATATATGCCTTTGACATTGAAAGTGAGTGTTTCCAACAGATACCATTACCTCCTTGGACTCTGGATAAGAACATAACTAAGTGTAACCTTGGAGTATTGAACGGTTGTCTCTGTATAACTGTTTGTGTGAGTTCTTATTTCAATGTCTGGGTGATGAAGGATTACGGCGTTAAGGAGTCTTGGACCAAAGAGCTTGACAGTAGAGTGGAATTGCATTTGGGGTTTGGTTCTTCTACTCAAGCTTTGAATTTTTCAAAGGAACGGCAAGTCCTGTTATTACAAGATAGCTTGCAGGCTCATATTCCAGGAAGAAGGGGCTTTGTGGGGGTTGAGGTTGATGGGTTACCATGTTCAATCGACGCAGCCTATCTCTATGTTCCAAGCTTTGTTTCACTTAAAGATGTTATCGGGGGTCAGAACTTGAAGGTAGTATATATGCCAAACCCAGTTAAGCATTTGGTCTTTTATGCTATATGTCAAACTCTTAAGCTCTCTTTGATGCTATATGTTTCTAGAGATTCTATTTACTTTTGCCACATAGTGGCTGATAGTAAATAGAGGTAAGCGCCTTCTCAAACTCATGTTCAGAAGGCTCCAGATAATTAAATATAAAAAGTCCCAACTATTTTTACTTTAGAAGGAGCTGCAACTATTTTTTTTTTGGTGATTCATTGTTGTTCTCTGACAGTGATAGTATCCAATTGCCCCTACAGTCTTGGAGACCAAAGAAATGAGAGCTAGAGAGTCTTTTTTCTTTCTTTCTGTTTAGTGTTGCTTGATTTAAGATATGATTAGTTTAGGGTTGCTTGGTTTGACGAAGCTCACATCAGGGTTTTAATGCTTCCAAACGGATAGGGTTCAAAATGATTAGTTCTCAGGTCTGCTTGCTTGTTGTCAAGGATTTGGTTCGTTGCATGGTTTCATGTGATGGATCTGTTATAAGTCTCAATATGGTTTCAAATGATGGCATATAGATTCCTTGCATGCTTTCTGTTATTGTTCTACTGAGGGTATACTGCCTCTGTTACCAAATAAGTCTCTTAACCGTTATTACTGTGACATAATTTGATGAATCCCAAATGGTATAATCCTGCCTTAGATAAATCTATTTATACACTATTAAGCCACATTTTCGCTATCTATGCAGGAGAAAAGAGCACCCAAGAAGGCACAAACCAGACATAATGACAAAGAAGAAGCAGAGCAAGAGCTAGACATTGATCAGAAACCCTACCTTCTGCAATTGCCAAACCGCGCAATAGTCGACATCCACTGCAAAGTCCCAGTCAAGACGCTCATCCAATGGACATTTCACTATTGCTCAAGTTTATGTGGATGATATTGTGTTTGGATCCACTTCGGAAGATGAAGTGAAAGCTTTGGGTACATACTTCTTGCTCGACTTTAACAATGAAAGCAGGCGCGTATGCAAGTCTTGGCGCTCTTTGTTTACAGACCCCAGATTCACCAAAGACCTATTTTCCAGAACACCCACTTGCCACTTGGTGATTGCTTCGGGTACATACTTCTTGCTCGACTTTAACAATGCTTCGTTCCCGAGCGGCGTGGTAGCATTGAAAACATCTGGTAGAAGCAGCGCAGACATTGTGGGATCATGCAACGGCTTCCTCTGCTTATACAAAAAGCAGCTAAACCGTCACGGTTTTTACATATCCAATCCCATCACCGGTGAGTCTTTACCTCTTCCAAAACCTACTAAGCAAGATGATCCTCCTCCCATTTCTTGTGGGCCTTCTGCCGATGACATCACTCATAATATTTTGGCTTTTCTGGAATCTACTCGTCCAAGGTCTGTTGAGGAAATTGTGTATCAATCTTGTTGTGCATTTGGGTTTGGATTTAGTCTTATAAGTGATGTCTACAAAGTAGTTCTCTTTACTAATTCAAGGTTAATAGAAGCTCCAACTCCGCATGAGTTTGTGCTTAGAAGTGGACCTCGGCAGATGATGGTTTTGACTGTTGGCTCTGGGAGTTGGAGACATATTGGGGACTCTGTTATGTGCGATTTTGACCATCAATCAGGAATTTATCTTAATGGTTATCTTCATTGGATTGGTGTACCCACAAATGGTTCTCGATTTATATATGCCTTTGACGTTGAAAGTGAGTGTTTCCAACAGATACCATTACCTCCTTGGACTTTGGATAATAACCTAACTAAGTGTAACCTTGGAGTATTGAACCGTTGCCTCTCTTTAACTGTTCCTTCGAGTTTCAATATCAGTGTGTGGGTGATGAAGGATTATGGTGTTAAGGAGTCTTGGACCAAAGAGCTTGACATTAAAGTGGACTGTGGTTTCGGGTTTGGTTCTTCTGCTCAAGTTTTGAATTTTTCAAAGGAACGTCAAGTCTTATTGTTACAGAATAGGTTGCAGGCTCATATGCCTGGAAGAACAGGCTTTGTGGGGGTTGAGGTTGATGGGATACCATCTTTGATCGACACAGCCTATGTTTTTAATCCAAGCTTTGTTTCAGTTAAGGATATTTTGAGGGGTCAGAACTCGAAGGTAATTTATGCCAAACCTAGTTAAGCATTTGGTCTTTCATGCTAATATATCCCAGTTAAGCTTTTTCTCTTCATGCTATGTGCAATTTCAAACTTATGTTATTTAGTATCACTGATATGTTTCTAGTGATTGTAAATAAACTTAATTTAAATTAGTTAGGGTGATGAATGAGTTATATACTTTCTTTTCTTGTCCCAGGGGAAAGGATATGTGCAAGCTGATGCAGCAGATCATGGGAATGCAGATGGATTTTAGTCAAGGGATTGTACAATCTGAAGCTACACTAGTTAAACAAAAACAACAGGTTATTATTAAGGGATGCCTGATTTAAGGAATGATCAGTTTAGAAATTGTTTGGCTCTGTTTTTATGGAGCTCTAATAAGGGTTTTATTGCTCATAGCGTTACTTTGCTTGCTATTGTTACCTGGTTTAAGGTATAATTCGTTTAGGGTTGCTTGTTTTGATGAAGCTCATTTCGAAGTTTTAATGCTTACATAGGGGTAGGGTTTATAATGATTGGTTCACTGTTGGTATGATTAGTTGTCAGGTCATGGATCAAGTATGTACATTGTTTCAGGTGACGGATTTGGTTCCTTGCATGGTTTTGTGTTATAAGTCTCAATATGGTTTCAAATGATGGAATATGGATTCTTGCATGCTTGATTTTCTGTTATTATTCTATTTTGCTATGGTTTCATAGTTTTGCTTCTATGTAGGAGAAAAGACTGCCAAAGAAGGCAAAAACCACACATGAAGCTCAACCAATGCAAACTTCTATATCCCAACCAGTTCATGCATTATTATCAAATTTATCATTGTCATCGCAGCCAACACAACCATCTGTTTCGCTTCCATTAACTGCAAACCAGTTCATTCATCCCATAACTGGGATAAATGTGAAGACAAAGTCCCCTGCAAAGAGGAAAAGAGCTCCAGCAAAGAAGTAACTCTGAGTATGTTAGGGTGTACTATCAGTCGTTTGGTACACTTTGTAACTCATCAGTTGTTTTGGAACTTGATGACTGAAGACTGATCCAAGTGTTTTGCATTGTACCAATTGTTTTGGCAGTTTGTCATTTGGAACTGATCAGTTGGCAGTTGGCATTTTGTTATTTTGGCTTTTAAGTATGGATTGACATTTGGCATAGTGAAACTATATATGTTTTGTGGTGTTTGGATGCTTCTTAGTTATTCAAGGACCTCTTTGATGGCATTGGTAGTCTGGAAGTTGTGATTTAATGAAGTGAACATTTCATTGTGTTGTAGGCTATAAGTTGAGTAGATCTTTCTAATGCCTTCTTCATTGCTGAGGATAATGTTGTTTGGCATTCTTTTGGGAATTGTTGATGATGTTTTTTAAGCAGCTGAACAGAATCAGGCTTTTAAAAATAGAAGGCTGATGCATGGAAAATGATTTTTCTTCATCACAGGCCTATTTAGTGCCTTTTTTATTTTTTATTTTTATGTCACATTTAGAAGGGTGCTGAACTCTTTTCAACCCGTTTTTATGTGATAAAGCACTTCATTTGCTATCAGGGAAACCACACTTAACTTGCTAATTCGGAATTTTGTAGATGCTGGAAGGAAGGACTTTTAGATTTTTTGTTTTGGAAATTAGTTCTTGAAATGTAGTAGGAACTCTGCTCTAAGCCTCTGGAGTAAGTCACTAGAGATATTAAGTAGTTCTAACTCCAAACTTAAATATAATTATATTGTGAATCTATAAGGAGATCTAAATGACTTGGTAACCAAACAATATTTGAGTCCTACTTAATTGACACATTGGCCAAGTATAATATTAGCAGTTCTTTTCATAACTAATTGGAGATATTAATTCATTACTCTTTTATTAACAAATTCATACATTCAAGGTATGGATTTATAAACAAAATCAAACGTAAGGTATAAAAATGACAAAATTTGATACTTAGGTATGAAATTGAAAATGACTTTATAATTTGAACTTTTGTAATTAATCAAAAGTTCTTGAAGAAGTCTACTTCTATAAATTTCCATGCATTAGCAGCATTACCGTTCCCACCGAAGCCAACGCTGCTTCTTCTCCCTCCTCCAGACACGTCTCTCCGATCTAACCACTGATACCAACCCTAGCCGTAAAACGACGGCGGTTCATCGATGAAGACAACCGAGCTACGTCCCAGCGTCGACCTACCAGATATTGATCAGAAACCCTACTTTCTTGTACAATTGCCAGAGCACATAATACTGGACATCCTCAGCAAAATCCCACTCAAGACGCTCATCCAATGCAGATGCGTGTGCAAATCTTGGCGCTATTTTCCCGATCACCCCCTTACCATTTGGTCTCTGATCACATCTATTCGGATAGGTATTTCTTGCTCAACTTTAACGACACCGCCTCCACCCCAAACGTCTTCGCAGCTCTGAAAACAATATCTGTGGACATTGTGGGATCATGCAACGGCTTCGTCTGTTTATACAATAAGCAGCTACACCGTCACGGGTTTTACATATCCAATCCCATCACCGGTGAGTCTTTACCTCTTCCAAAACCTACTAAGCAAGTTGGTCACTCTTTAGCTCGTCCAAGACCTATTGAGGAAATTTTTTATGAACGTTGTTGTGCATTTGGGTTTGGATTTAGTCCCATAGGTGATGTCTATAAATTATTTCTCTTTACTTCTACTTCAACGTTTGTACAATTTACGCCTGGGCGTGGTTGTGCTCTTGGAAGTGGACCTCGGCAGATGACGGTTTTGACTGTTGGCTCCAGGAGTTGGCGACATATTGGGGACTTGATTTGTACGTTACCTGCGAGTTTGAACGTAAATCAGGAATCTATCTTAATGGATATCTTCATTGGATTGGCCTACCCGCAAAGGGTTCTCCTTTTCCAAAGGGTTCTCGTTTTCTATATGCACTTGACATCGAAAATGAGTGTTTCCAACAGTTACCACTACCTCCTTGGACTTGGGATGATGACAAAACTAAATGTGACCTTGCAGTCTTCAACGGTTGCCTCTCTATAACCGTTTCGGGTTTTAATATTAGTGTTTGGGTGATGAAGGATTAATTATGGTGTTAAGGAGTCTTGGACCAAAGATCTTGACATTACAGTGGACTATGGTTTAGGGTTTGAGTCTTCTGCTCAAGTTTTGAATTTTTCAAAGGAACGGCACATCTTACTGTTTCAAAATAAGTTGCAGGCTCATATAGTTGGAAGTACGGGTTTTGTGGGGGTTGAGATTAATGAGATTGCTTCTTCGATTGACGCAGCCTTTGTCTATATTCCAAGCTTTGTTTCACTAATAGATGTTATCAGGGGTCAGAACTCAAAAGGTAACATATATCAAACCCATTTAAGCATTTGGTCTTTCGTGCTAAGGGTCCTTGACCAACAAGTACAAATGAAGAGAAATATTTCCCACTAAGGATACTACAGTAAAAATTTGCCCATCAAGGACATAAATATCTCGAAATTTTTATTGTGGTCAATAAAAATGGGTGAACAATGGATTTTATTGACCATAATAAAAATTTCGATATATTTCTGTCATTGATGGTAAATTTTTACTGTAGCAAAACTTAATGGGCAAAAAGTTGTCACATTTGGACCTATGGGGTATTTGCCTATATCTTTTAAAGGCATGTCCAAAGAGGAATGCTCCAGTTAATTAAATATTCAAAATTGAATAGTTTTACTCTTGACGATACAAGTATTAGTCTGTTTTTTTTTTGGTGATTTCTTTTTTGTTCTCTGATAGAGTATCCAATTGCCCTTACAGTCTAGCTGAGAGACTCGCGAAATTGAGGACGAGAGAAATTGGTGAGATGGAACCACCTGCACCAAATGAGACAAAGCTGAGAAGGACCTGTAAATCAAAAGACCAATCTGTCAGCAGTCAACAAGCAAGTACGTACTGTGGTATTCTATTATCTGTTTCTAGAGCTCAGTGTCATTTATTTGAGTTAGGGTGATGAATGAGTTAAATAATTTCATTTCTTGTCGCAGGGGCAAGAGAATGTGCAAGCTGATCGATGCAGCAGATCAAGGGAATCTGCAATATGGTGCTAATGGATTAAATCAAGGGAATGTGCAATATTCTAGCTAGCTGTATCTGTTAAAATAAAACAATATATAGGTACGTAATTATTTACGGTTGCTTGATTTAAGATGATTATTTTAGGGGTTTCTTGGTTTGGTTTATATGTAGCTCAACTAAAGATTTTATTGCTTATAGCCTTATAGGGTTACTTTTCTGTTTACTGCTGCTTGATTTAAGGTATGATTAGTTTAGGGTTGCTTGGTTTGATGAAGTTCAGTTCAGGGTTTTAATGCTTAAAAGTACTGATATATAGGGTTTAAAATGATTAGTTCACTGTTGCTTTGATTAATTGTCAAGTCTGCTTGCCCGTGCCACAAGGCACGACCATGGAAGTGATGAAAAAGAAAAAGTTATGTAGTTGGACCATCTGCCATTTTAAATTTCTAAACTGCATGTGAATAATTTTAAAAGTTACTACAGTTACTTACACCTGTAAAATAGACTTTGCAGTAAATCAGTAATAGAAAACGTCACAGTGGTAAACAACCTTATATACCGGCAATTACTATTTCATAACTTTTACATATTTCATTGTGATCAAATTTTTCAAAATTTTAATATTGCAATTGCTGATCAAGAAGGAAGCTGAAGTCCATTCCTGATTTGCAATTGCTGTTCAGGAACATGAAACTTCCTTACTGATTTGTAATTGCTGATCAAGGACCACCAACTTCCTAGATTCCTGAATTGCAATTCTTATCAGGCTTCCTTTGGAATAGAGCCATTGCCAATGGAACTGAATCCTACCTAATTTCTTGGGGCAATCAGTTTAACCATTGGATTAGATTAAAGATTAGGACTTTATGAAATTCACGTAACTTAATTTGCACACCTCTTTAGAGGAGTTGGATCCAAGTTCTTTTCTTCTTTTTTTTGGTCAAAAATGAAGATTTTATTTAAAACCACAAAAGTGGTAGACCTAATACGTACATTGACCCAAAACATGGCAACCCAAGTTAAAAGACACAAGCAAAACAAAACAGAAAAGCCCAAATAATAAAGGCCCAAATCAAAGCAAAACCCTACTGCTAATAAGGCAAGCCGGTGAACAGAACAGTCGCCACCCATCGCCGCCGCCAACCCTGCCGCCACACCAGCAGGGAAAACTTGCTCCGATAGCCAAAACCGACCCAAAACTACTAGATCTACACCAAAAAGCCTCAAAATCACCAAATCCAAGCAAAATCGAAACCAAATCTTAAACTCCAACCACCCATCAGCAAGGAGCATCTCCACTGCGAAACAAACGACGAGGCCGAAGCCATCGGAAGCCACCATGGACCCTGACGAGAGTGTCGGTACAAAGACCGGAGACGCTGCTCTGAACACCCCCATTTCACCAAAAGCATCGGAATGCGTTAGAGGGCAGCAAAGAGCATCCACCTCGGGAAACCACCCAAGTTCTTTTCATTTAACTTTGGCGCATATCAAGAGATAACCTCTAGAGTTGGGTAATACCGTAATACATGATAAAGATAGAAAAATTTGATTGAGAAATGAACCCATCTCAGATGACTGAAGAATTCTGAACAAAGTGATCCATGAAACCTTGTACGAGTGGGATGGATTGAGACCATGAACTAATATATATCTATTTGTACATATGTATATATATTAAATTAATTAAAATGAAAGGCTTTAACTTCAAAATGTAGTTTCATAATCATAGAATTTCAATTTCACTTTGATACAAGAATGAACCAATGAAACACGAATGATTCATGAACCAAACAATTAATGAGAAAATAAACTATGCAAATATTTCAAGAGAAACTATAGAGCACTTCTAAATCATGATTCGTGATACTTGACTTATTGACTATGAACACAAGTTAGAGTCCCATATTCTAAAACATGCCCAAGTAGGATGAATTGTTGTTGGGTACTACTAGCTAGCTAATAGGGAAGAGGAAAAGCGAGCAAATTGAGAGCAAGTAGATCGAAAAACTCATACCTGATGGCTCCTGGGGGGTGAGATGGATCATCAAAATGGGTTACCATGGCCAGTTGCAACGCTAGCAGGTAAGCTAGAGAAACCGAAAAAAGAACCAGCCTCCCACATAATTGAGTGATTCATGAACACAGATTTAACAGAGAGAAGCCTCGATGATGCATCCATTTGATAACGTAGGTCGTATGCTGGATCGATCGCGAGACACTTGCTCTCATGTCCTCCTCCTTCGCAAATACTAGCCATCCCTAGTTAGTCAGAGAGTAAATGTATTAAACTAAAATTTCATGAATCCCTTTGATAGATGTAAAACTAACCTGAAGAAGAGATTGGTAGAAGAACGATGCAGCGATGAAGAAGATGGAAGAGTGTTTTAGAGATAGGTATAGGAAAACTGTTGGAGCAAAAAAAATCTCATTTTTCTCTAAAGTAGGGAAAAAACAAAATTTGGAAGATCTCTTGGAGTTGCTCTTACGGACCTAAATTTTTTCCTTCTCTATTGAAGCAAATAAAAGGTGTGTACCAAAAAGGAAACTTCTATTCATACTTTCTAAAATTGACATTTAGACCTCGTAGGCTCTCACATATTAGATCTATCTTCAACTTATTTTTGCAAATAATCAATATGGTGCATTAATGTACCGATACATCAAGTAGACTAACTCAATACAGAGATAGACTAGTTCGTACAAAGATCTTTATCTATCACTTATTCACTTTAGGTCTAAATGTCAATTTTAGATGTATGAATAGAAACTCCTTACTCCCTACTAAATATTGTCTCATTGGTCCCTACTAAAAATTATCGTTTCTTCTTTAAAAAAATAAAAAAATAAATTGTGAGTACCAAGCTAGTGAGGTTTTGTTGACTGCTCAATACGCGGTCGTTTGGGCGGTGTAAGTAAAACAGTAAAACGATTTTAAACAATCGCCCCGTTTGTTTATGCCCTAAGTTTCAATTGAGCTTTCCTCTTCCTCTCTGCTCTCCTCTCCTCCCTCTGCAGCCGGTGCATCGACGCCGCCGTCAACCGACTCCCCAACCTCAAATTAGGTACCGTCATCTCTCAAAAACTCTATTTTAGATGCAAATTGTGTCCTTTTCTCCAATTTCTGTTTTTCAATCATATGATGGGTGATGAAATTGATCGGATATATATGGGTTGTTTGACTGAAAATAGTGCTAGAGTTCTGTTGTTTGTGGGATTTGAATTGCTGTTTGAAATTTCTAGCATTTGAGTTTCTATTTGAATAGTGATGAATTCTATCTTGCTAAGTTCTCGTCGTCACAATTAACCCGGTGCAGCTAAGCTTCTGTCAGAAGCTTGGGTGAAGTTTAGGGGAAATTTCTTTACAAGAGGGGTTTGGGGCAACAATCCTTCAATTCTCACCTAGGATTTTCATAAAGAAGCGAAGGGTTGCGTTTTTGATAATGGGATTAGAGGTGCATTTGGAGCCCATCTTCGGCCAGCTCACGGTTGAGTGGGCCGATATGGGCTCAGCTCCGCCACCGCGGCAGTTCTTGTTCCACATTCATGCCCCGGATTCTTTGCACCTCGGGATCCATGTCACTGATTTCCACTCCAATACATGGGAGGCTTCGCGGTCGGTTAGTCAGCTCGAGGATATGCAGGACAGCATTGGAATAGGAGGCACTTGGTCGGAGTTCATAGACTATCTTGTAATGTCCATCAAGTCTGAAGATGCAAAGCTTGTTTTGGAGGGACATTCAAACTCAGAGGGTGCTGCCGCTGCAAAATTAGTTGGTCAAAAATCAAAAGGGATGCCTAAAATTTCCATTGCTCTCACAAAGCTTGTGGGATCTGATGCTACTGAGGCTATTGCAAATCTCTCTCTTCAGCTCTTCAAAGAGTTCAAAGGCATCAACGAGTCATATGTAGAAGAACAGGAACGGTGTATGCAATTGTCCAAAGTGGTATCAGCAGAAAAGGAAAGAAATGATAGCATCCAGAGCCAACTTGAGCAGTATTCTAAGAGGCAAAAGATACAAAGGATTGGTTCCGTGGACATTGCTGGGTTCAGTAATGGTGCACAAAACTCTCCAGAAAAACAAGCGACTCGAGATGCAAAATCAACAAAAGTTGTCAATCGGGTCGTGCCTGCATATCGCAGGGCAAAAGTACGAGGTGCTGTTCTGCAGGATACCGAAGAGGAACATAAGTAAAAGCTTGTGATTGACTCTGGTGCAAGGTAGGATTGTAAGTTTAGGTGTAGGGTTTTGCTGCTATTGAGTGCACATGATAAATATTGCCATTAGATTGATATGAAGTACATCAATATTTTTCGGAGGTTTCAGCCTTTTACAGCCCCTGGTGGGCTGGTGGTGACGTTGTTCAGGCTGTGTAATACCATTTCCTTCAGGTTGTAAACAAACGTTTTATATGTATATGCATACAATTGTGTTCAAATCCTACTAATTGGTAGATATTTTACATATGAGTGACGGATTTTGTTTTGGTTTGTGCCGGAAAGCGAACTTAGGGATTGTTCCTTTCTTTGAGTAAAAAGTTTGAAGCCTTGTGAGGTTTGCCAGTTTGGATTTACCCTCAATGGCGTCAATCCTGGCTTGCCGTGATTGTGCATTGAAGTGCTTAGTACTGTCTCGTGCCTAACCAAATTGTTATTAAATGGACTTTAACTTGGTTCATCATCCTGTTTTTTTAACCTGGTTCCTCATCCTGTTTAACCTTTGCAACAGCATTTGAGGGAGCTATCCCCAAGGATATTTGACTCGCGCCTCCAAGTTTCTGTTTTGAATCTTGTTATTATCCCTTTGTATGCTGAAATTGTAATGCTAATGATTGGTAATAATTTGTGGTGAAAGACAAGTCACCAAGAGTAACAGATCTAGCCGCTGTTCAAGAAGGATCCTAAAAGGTGTGGTTCATTTCTGCAATTCTTCTACAGGTCCACCAGAACTTGGTCGGTGAAGGGAACAAGTTTCTAATCTCGAAGTGAAAAGCCAATCTAATTCTTCATGTAAGACTTTGTTAGCTGAGAAACCGAGGATAACCATCCCTAAAGAGTCTCAAGAAGAGACCAGGACCAAAATTTTGGATTTCGAGAAAATTTCGAAGTCCAAAAAATGAAATTTTGGACGGAAATATCAATATCGCTAAATGTTTGAGAAAAATTACGAAAATTTGGAGAAATGAAATTTATGATATATTGAGTAATGCTCTAAAACTAACATATTAGTTTCATAATATGAAGTTGAACATACTCTTAACCTTCAAATTCATCTAATGACTCTGATTAAATTCTAATTAATTAATTAATATATCATATATGACTTAAAGTTACAAAATGTTTATAAAAAAAAGGCATAATTGCCAAAATGCCCCCTGAACTTGGCCATAATTGTCAATTTGCACCCTGAATTTGCAATTACGTCAATTTACCTTCTGAACTTGGTAAAAATTGTCAATTTGCACCTTGAACTTGCATTTTTGTCAATTTACCCCCTGAACTTGGTAAAAATATCAATTTGCCTCCTAAACTTGGTAAAAATTGTCAATTCGCACCCCATATGTCAATTTTAAAAAAAAAAATTCTTCCAATTTTGTGACATATAATATTTATGTGGGGGGTATTTTGGTCATTCTATGATATATATTTTTACCAAAACACAAATATACATAAAAATTACATTAAAAATAATTAAAAATTCAACTTTTTAATATATGTAATTTAAAAAAATTCACCTAAACCCTAAAAATTCACCTTTTAAAGTAAAATTTTATGTATATTTTTAATGTAATTTTTAAGAATTCACCTAAACCCTAAAAATTTACATTTTTATGTATATTTGTGTTTTTAATGTAATTTTTATGTATATTTGTGTTTTTAATATATTTTTTATGTATATTTGTGTTTTAATGTAATTTTTATGTATATTTGTATTTTTAAAGTAATTTTTGTGTTTTTCTAAAAATATATATCATTAAATGACCAAAATACCCCTCACATAAATGTCACATGTCACAAAATTGGATGGAAAAAGTTAAAATTGACGTACGGAGTGCGAATTGACAATTTTTACCAAGTTCAGGAGGCAAATTGACAATTTTACCAAATTCAGGGAGTAAATTGACCAAATTGCAAGTTCAGAGGGTAAATTGACGCAATTGCAAGTTCAGGGTGCAAATTGACAATTATGGCCAAGTTCAGGGGGTATTTTGGCAATTATGCCTAAAAAAAACTCTACATAATATCAAAACGCTAAATCCTAAATCTCTAAACCCTAACCCCAATCTCTAACCCTTATCCCGTATCCCCTATCCTCCATCCTCTATCTCCCAAACCCTAAACCCTAACCTAACCCCTAAACTCCAAATCCCAAATTCTAAACCTAGGTGTTGGGTTTGAGATTATGGTAGGTTTAGAGTTTGGGGGTTTGGGATTAGGGTTTGGTGCGTAGGATTTAAGATTTAGGGTTTAAGGTTTTGGTATAATATTTGTATTTTTTTTTTTAACAATTTAATCGATTTTGAATTTGATATAATTAATATTTATAATAGATATTCGTTCTGATCTAATCTAAGTTATTAGATGAATCTAAGGGTTTAAAATGTAATTAGCTTCATAATATTTAAAATAGATTGTGCATTTAAAATTCGATCTAATCCTATGCTCCATAGAAACAACCAATGGAGCCCTACCTGGACAAATCAATCATATGTTTTACTTGCTTGTCCGTCTCTGCCCGGACTGCCCCACGTCCTTTCTCATCTTGTTTTGTCTCCGCAGTGTCCAATTCGTCACCTCAAACGTCATTTGTCTTCTCCCAATCCCTTATTTAAGCGTCAATCAAGAGTTTCTCTTTCACTTCACTCGGTAGCTAAAGCCCACCAATCCATTTTATATTCCACGCTTCCTTACGCGCCTCCCTAACCACAACCGGCCACCACCACCACCATGAAGAAACACCGCTTCCTTCTCGTAACATATCCTGCTCAAGGCCACATCAATCCTTCCCTCCAATTTGCCAAGCGCCTCATCAACACTACAGGTGCGGATGTAACGTTTGTCACGGCCCTCTCCGCCCACCGCCGCATTGGTAACAACTTGAATATTCCTCCTGGCTTGACCTTTGCCCCCTTCTCTGATGGCTACGACGACGGGTATAAGGCCAGGGACTATACTCAGCACTTCCAGTCTGAGCTAATGCGTCGTGGCAAGCAAGCGATCACGGATCTCGTCGTCTCTAGTACAAGCGAGGGCCACCCTTACACTTGCATAGTGTACACCTTACTTCTCCCTTGGGCGGCGGACGTGGCGAGTGAACTCCACCTCCCGACTGCGCTCGTTTGGATTCAGCCAGCCACGGTGTTCGACATATACTACTATTATTTTACTGGCTATAAAGATCTCATCAGGAACAATACTACTGCTAACAATGACCCTTCCTATGCAATAGAATTTCCAGGACTGCCACTAGCACTAAGGAGCCGCGACCTTCCCTCCTTCATTCTGGCTACAAATCCGTACAATTTCGCTCTCCCATTGTTCGAAGAACAGTTCGACAAGCTCGGAAAAGAAAGCAAGCCAATCATACTGGTGAACACGTTTGATGCACTAGAGCCGGAGGCCTTGAAAGCAATTGACAAGTACAACTTGATTGGAATCGGGCCGTTAATGCCATCTGCTTTCTTGGATGGCAACGATCCATCAGATAAATCATTCGGAGGTGATCTTTTCCAGAAATCAAAGGACTCGGCCTACACAGAATGGCTGAACTCAAAGCCGAAAGAGTCCGTTGTCTACGTTTCTTTTGGGACCATTTGCTCGCTGTCCAAGATTCAAATGGAGGAAACTGCAAAAGGGTTGTTGGATTCCGGTCGTCCGTTTCTGTGGGTGATTACAGAAAACCAACATAATGGAGAAGGCAAGGAAGAGAAAGAAGAAGACAAACTCAGTTGCAGAGAGGAGCTAGAAGAGCTCGGGATGGTAGTCCCGTGGTGTAGTCAAGTGGAGGTTCTGTCAAATCCTTCATTGGGTTGTTTTGTCACTCATTGCGGCTGGAATTCAAGCTTGGAGAGTTTGGTTTCTGGGGTACCGGTGGTGGCGTTTCCTCAGTGGACAGACCAATGCACAAATGCTAAGTTGATAGAGGACACGTGGAAGACAGGGGTGAGGGTAGCACCGAATGAGGAGGGTGTTGTTGTGGGTGACGAGCTTAAGAGGTGTTTGGATTTGGTGATGGGAAGTGAAGAGATGAGGACGAATGCTAAGAAATGGAAGGATCTGGCAAGAGAGGCTGTGAGTGAAGGTGGTTCTTCTGATAACAATCTCAAGGCATTTTTGGATGAACTTGCCTAGTCAACTTTTTTCTTTCTTTCGACAGTGATAATGCATATCTACTGGGAAAACAATCTCGATCAAGGCACTTTGAACAAAAACGATTGCTACATGCAAAATTGCAAATAGGAATTGAATATATTTATAGTGACATTTGGTCATATATTTCATTGCATATTAACGATATTATCAGTTTATTATTATTATTTTTTGTATTAGTTTATTTTTCATTTTTGAGTGACTATTCTCTTAATTTAATACATTGTATAGTAATATTTAGAAATATTTGACGAATTGTTACTTGTCACGTGATTAGTATTTGTTTTTCCATTATTGTTCACTATAAAGTGTTTTGATATAATTCTTATCTGGGTCACCAGATGACACACTTTAACCATAAATCCTGAATTTTAACACAACCTGTTTTTTATCAACAATTAGTTTGATACATTACTAAACATAGCCACTAAATCAATTATGAATTTAAGTATTTAACATATAGTTTTCCAACGCGAGACCTTATTAGGAAAGGAAGTGATTGTTTTCTATTTTGCCAAAAATTAAAATGAAAAAAAAAATTAGAAAAACCTCTAGCAACACATCATTTGTCGCAACAAGCTGTTCAAAATTATTTATTATTTATTATTTTTTAATTTGAGTAAATGTATAATTTTTTTTTGGGACTTTTGGGCTCATTGAATTAAATAATAGAAAATAAATTTGGCAACACATTGGCCATTGAAATCGGGTTGTCGCCTGATATGGTGAATTGTGCCAAATTATGGAAAAGTTCCTTATTATACACAACACATGATTTTCTTGAAAAATAAAATCTTTGAAATTCTTAATACTGGTTTACACGTGTGTTCAAAAGTATTTTTGGGGGTTGTGAGAGCCTGAACTTCCACAAGATGTTTACGATTAAGCAAATACTTGCAAAACAAGCATAACCCGGTGTGGCTGTGGCACCAGATAAGACCCTCCGACGATCAAGTTAGTAACAAGCAGCAATAGGCCATTTGTAAGCTAGAGAATTGTGTACCTAAGGAGATGAATAAACTCTCCTTATATAGAGGATTGAGAAAGCGGTCTTCCACGCTGAATGGGTATAAGAGAATCCTAACCTAAGTTAAATTCGGGAAAGAGAATCCTTATTAGATTCAATGTGTAATTCTTTAGTGAGAGAGGATTTCCGAGGATATCCTTCCTTACAAGGACTTAACCGAGGTTATCGGTTGTCACTTGTCACAAACCCTAGGATATGTATCAAGACACAGATCATAGAGGATTCCGAATTGGGCTTGGAATACTCATGCCGCCCAACATACGTGTTGAATACGGTTTAGGGTTATCAGACTGTAACCTTAAGCTTATAGCCCAACGTGGCCGTAACTTGTTTCTGATCGATGAGAATATGGATCTTGATACACTTAATCCTTTTGTGAGGTCCTCAAGACAATTCGATCATATGCTTAAGTCCCGAGATCTAGGTTAAGGAATAAATACCCTTAAGGTCCTCGAAACTGTCTTGCCTTACTCGGAGACCCAGTTTCGGATGATAATTTTCATGCGCCCATAGGGCTTAGTGAAACTCAACGTGAGGCCTTATGAGTATCGAAATTGCTTCTTTTTATTTCGTCATTTCTTTTTTAAAAGTTAGGAACACATGTAGCGATGAATTACATGGTGTTCAAAATAAATATATTTTCTTAATTTGAGTAAATGTAAAAGAAATTTTTTTTTTTTGAATTTTGGCCTCAATGAATTAAACAACGTAAAAGAACTTTGACAATACATTGGTCATCAAAATCAAGGTTTTCTCTGATTGATTCGGTGAATTGTGTTAAATTATGAAAAACTTCAATATTATACCTTATGATTTCCTTGAAAAATGAAAATTTTGAAATTCCCTAGACTAGTTTACGCTAGTGTCCAAAAGCATTATTGGGGCTCAGTGAATCCCAAAGCGAGGCCTTATAAGGACCGAAAGTGTTTTTTTTTATTTCATCAAATAAAAAAAAAGTTAGGAACACATGTAGCGACAAATTATTCGTTGCTACATGGTGTTCAATTTTTTTTTATAATTTGAGTAAATGTAAAAGAATTTTGTTTTTAGCGCTCTTGGGCTCAATTAAATAATGAAACTGAACTTTGGCCACAGATTAGTCATCAAAATTATGTTTTTGCTTGATTCGGTGAATTGTACCAAATTGAAGAAATCTTCCTTATTATAGCACATGATTTCTTTAAAAAAAAAGGTTTTTATCACAAATGGTACTTAAACTATTTGTCAATTATATACTTGGTACTTGAACTTGAATTTTTGTCACAAGTAGTACCTGAACTTTTCGTTTTCATCTTAAATGGTACCTGAACTTTTTGTTTCTCGTCCTAAATAATACCTATCATAAATCTACTGTTAAAAAATCTATAAAAAAATAATAAAAAAACTCTATCCTACCGTCCAAAAATTGAAAAGAAAAAAAATATATATTTGTTTTTTTTTCTCTCTCTTTTAATTTTTTTTATACTAAAAATTGAAAAGTTCGGGTACTGATTGTTTGTATTACATATATCACATGCCGCCAAACATAATCAACATACTCCTAGCGGGCCCACATGACGTGTGGGACCCCGGCCACGACATGCGGGACCTAGCCCAACACCCGAGCTACCTTGCCATGGTGGAAGCCGACCAAGGCCTCGTCGGGAGGCGTCCCTCCCATGCTCGCCAAAAGGCTTCGTGACAAGCAAATGTGACTTGCATCCCACATCGGAAACTTGTAACATGAGAGGAGCTTCCTTATCTATAAAAGGAACCCTCTCCCTCTTAATTAAGGGGCTCCCATCTCCCCATCTCATGGGCATGTAGTTCTCTACACTTAGTGAATTACACCAAGTGGACGTAGCCTCCCCCAAGGAGAGGTGAACCACTATACATCTCTTGTTATCATTGCATGACACTCTTCGTACCTCTGATAAGGTCCCGACAAACCTTGCAGAAACATTTGGCGCCGTCTGTGGGAATTCCTACAAAAAGCTTTATGCCTTGCTAGCCCGAGTTCAAAATTGCTTGTCCATGCATTACCCCAGTCACTTGGCATGCCACTGATAATCATCAACCAACCCTCACACTACTCGGGCAATTGCTCACTCATGACCTTGGTCAACCCTTGGTCAAACTCGAGCCCCCTTGGTCAACCCACTTCTCTTGGTCAAATTCATTGTCCAAGCTCAAACAAAACCTTGTCGGGTCCCTTCTCGAGCACCACCTTCTCGGGTCCCTTCTCGAGCACCACCTTGTCGGGTCATTTTCTCGAACATACCTTGTCGGGTCATCTTCTCGAGCATACCTTGTCGGGTGCACCACCTTGTCGGGTATCACCCTCACTCGGGCAAAAAAAAAAAGTACCCAATCACAATTTCTTTGGCCACCCGGTAGCTTGATTTCATCACCTCGAAACCAACCTCTCGGCCAACAAAAAAAAACCTTTAATTGACACCACCTCTTTGTCAATTAACCACCACAAGGTCTCGATACCCAATAAATTCCTCACTACACCCGTGCAGTAACAAAGTCGACGAGCTCTCATCCAAACCATCACTCTCGGCACAAGAAAAATTCGATGGAGACGTCACCTCATCTAGGCTAGTCACTCGAGTACCTCCCTGCCATTCAAACACAGCAGCTCGCTCGACTAGTCTCCGTCGATCGAACACGGCCGGACCGACCGACTTCCCTCACTCGACTACTCGATCCCGGTCGAGCCCCCTCACCGATCGACCTATCTCGTCGACCGTCCGGCTACGGCTCCCCTCGATCGACGCCTCTCGAGCGACGTCTCGGCTCGACGCCACCTCTCGCTCGACCAATCCATTTGGTCCGACCCGACCACAATACCAGGCCGGACCCATCACGGCAACAACACACGATAGCTCGCTCAAGCCGACATCGGCATGCCCCTATCTCGTCCGAGTCGAGCTCTCGCTCGAGCCGACACCCGCCTATCACTTACCCGAGCCCCCGGCTCACATTCGAGTTGCCCCCCCAAGCTTGAAGCTCTAGTCTCCTTCACGCGTGCTCTCTCTTGAGTCGATCTGGTCTCACTCAACACTCGATTGTGTTCTACACAAATACAGCGAAGGAAGCAAACATTACACACTCGCCAAAAAAGCAAAAAAAAAAAAAAAAAAAAAACAAAAAAGAGGAGAGGTCCGGGTATTAGCTCACAAACTCGACCGAGAGTTTCAAAAAAAAAAAAAAAACAAAGGGAAGAGCTAATCACCTGCAAGCGGCCACAGCATACCAACACGGGTACTTGGTCTTAAGAATTTGAACGGTGACCACAAACCATCAACAATTGCTATGGACACCTAGTCAAACTCCCAGTCGACTTCCACCCTGGTGCAAAAACTACAGATACGTTTCTTATCTCATTAGTCATTACCAAGCATGGCTACTGCAATACTTTTTATTGTCACTCGAGCATGGCTATTATATGCGACAATACATGCTTAAATATGCTCACCACGACATATTACAAATACATGCGACGAACACATAGCTATTTGAGACTTCTATGGGTTTTTTGACTTGCTCGGACCACGACTTGCTTGGGTTACGATTTGCTTTGGTGTTAAGCAAGGCCACGACTTGCCTGGGCCACGCCCGCATGCTCGCATAGCGCCGACTCGCTCACCTACACCAAACTTACTCGAAAACATCCCAACTTGCTCGAAACTGGTTCGACATGCTCTAATTCGGCCCAAATAAGCCAAATATTGTTATGCATCCTCGCCACTACTTAGTGGGTCATACACCTACTCGGGGGAGTTGTTCGTACTCATTGTTCACAATAGGTTACGCCTAACTCACTAGTATTAATGGAACAATTGAATTTTTTCAACCATTGTTCTTCGAACAATTGAATTCTTTTCACCTTCCATTAATGTTACTTGTACACTCGACTTGTACGTCACACTGTCATTGCCCCGTGCAATCTATTTTGCTTCATATGCTTTTCTCTCCTTGACAGGAACTTATGCAACATCATTGTGTCTCTTTTTGGCGCCGACATGCATACTTGGCTTGACCTTCTTACTCGGTGACTTGGGGGACTTGTTTGTATTACATATATCACATGCCGCCAAGCATAATCAACATACTCCTAGCGGGCCCACATGACGTGTGGGACCCCGACCACGACATGCGGGACCTAGCCCAACACCCGAGCTACCTTGCCATGGTGGAAGCCGACCAAGGCCTCGTCGGGAGGCGTCCCTCCCATGCTCGCCAAAAGGCTTCGTGACAAGCAAATGTGACTTGCATCCCACATCGGAAACTTGTAACATGAGAGGAGCTTCCTTATCTATAAAAGGAACCCTCTCCCTCTTAATTAAGGGGCTCCCATCTCCCCATCTCATGGGCATGTAGTTCTCTACACTTAGTGAATTACACCAAGTGGACGTAGCCTCCCCCAAGGAGAGGTGAACCACTATACATCTCTTGTTATCCTTGCATGACACTCTTCGTACCTCTGATAAGGTCCCGACAAACCTTGCAGAAACACTGATTGTAATCAAAAGTGAAGTTCAGGTACTATGATATAATTAAGGTAAAGTTCAGGTACCATTTGTGATAAAAACAAAAAAAAAATGAAATCTTCGAAATTCTCAATACCGCTTTACACTAGTGTCCAAGATTATGTTTGGGCCTCAAAGAAATCCGATGCGAGATCTTACGTGCAACAGAAGTGCTTCTTTTTATTTCGTCAAATTTTTTTTAGGGCAAAATGTCACTTTTGGTCACTCAACTTTGGGGTTTTAGACACTTTCATCACTGAAGTTTCTAAATTGTCATTTTGGTCACTCAAGTTTGAAAGCGTATGTCATTTTGGTCACTGCCGTCTATTACACCGTTAAATAATTGTTTCTCTATTAATTTAAGGGGTAGGTTTGTCATTTCAAGCCATTTTTATAAGGGCAAAGTAGTCAGTACAATAAAAAACAATTTCCCCCTTTGCTCTCTCTCTCTCCTCTCCCCGGTCACCATCTTCTTCCTCTCCCTGTCTCTGTTCTCTGTTCAATTCAAGCAACCACCATCACAACAACAACATCAAAACAATCAATCAGGATCACAATCAAGTTTATTGTCAAAGCCCGGATTTGCCGCGCCGCCGTCGTCGGCTGCGAGACCACACCCGAGCCCAACGGGTCCGATCGCATCCCCGCCGCTAAACCCGGACGCCGCCGCCGCCTTCCTTGATGCCTCGAGTTGCTTGCGTCGCTCCACCAATACCCATGGCCTCTAACTGCCGGCGTCGCTACACTCATCACCGTCGGCTACAACCTCTCGTCTCTGCTTCCTCCGACGTCTTTGATTCCAGAGAGCAAAAGCTCTCTCTATCGAGCCTCCTCTCTGAACTGAGCACTCCCTCTCTCCTTCTGCACCACCGCCGAACCCAGCTCGCCACACCGGCGTCGACCTCCGCCGTTCCTCTCAGTCGCTGCACCCATCACCACCTCACGGCTTCACCACCGGCCCGTGCTCTCGCCGGCGTCGCCACCCAAAGTCTCTCGCCGGCGTCCCGGCTACTTTGCTCCCTGCCGCCTCACCACACCGCTCTCTCTCTGATGGGATGATGAAGAGATGAAGGAAAGAGATGAGAAGCAAAACAAAATAGAAAGGAGAACACGGGGAGAGAGAGAGGAGAGAGGAGAGAGGGAGGAGCATGAACATGAACAAAAATACTATTTTGCCCCTGATTTGGCCATGTGCTGATCACATGTCATTGTTTAACGAAACTAATAGACGGCAGTGACCAAAGTGACATACGGTTTCAAACTTGAGTGACCAAAGTGACATTTTGGAAACTTGAGTGATCAAAGTGTCTAAAACCCCAAAGTTGAGTGACCAAAAGTAGTTTTTTGCTTCTTTTTTTTTAAAATAAAAATTTAAAAATGTAGAAAAACCAACAACCATCCAATGAAATTAAAGTTGGTTTTCCAAAAGTCAGAACCACAACCGAATTAATTGATGGACTTACCAAGATTCGATGAACTGAAATTCAGAGATTTCTCTCAAATTATATTATGGATTCAATCAGTCACTAAAATTCACTTTTCTCAAATTAATATTGTGCTTTTATCTATAGCTTTTCTCAAATTATTGTGCTTTTATTGTGCAATCTAATCCGATGCCACGAAGCTCCTACGAAGCAACCAAAGGAGCAATAACCGGACAATTCATTCATATGTTTTACTTGGTTGTGGAATCTGCTTGTTCATCTCTGACCACATCCTTTCTCATTTTTGTTTTTGTCTTCACAGGATCGTGTCCAATTCGTCATCTCAAACGTCATTAGTTTTCCTTCCAATCCCTTATTTAAACTCTTGACATCCTCAAAGAGTTTCACTTTCACTTCACTCGGCCAACTACAGCCCACCAATCCATTATACACTCGTAAATACAACAACTCCATGCTTCACTACGCGCCTCCATAACCACAACCACCACCATGACACAACACCGCTTCCTCCTCGTAACGTATCCCGCTCAAGGCCACATCAATCCTTCCCTCCAATTAGCCAAGCGCCTCATCCACACTACAGGTGCGGATGTAACGTTTGTCACGGCCCTCTCCGCCCACCGCCGCATTGGTAACAACTTGAATATTCCTCGTGGCTTGACCTTTGCCCCCTTCTCCGATGGCTACGACGACGGGATGAAGCCCGGGGACGATACTCAGCATTTCCAGTCTGAGCTAACGCGTCGTGGCAAGCAAGCGATCACCGATATTGTCGTGTCTAGTGCGAGCGAGGGCCATACTTACACTTGCATAGTGTACACCTTACTTCTCCCTTGGGCGGCAGAAGTGGCCAGCGAACTCCACCTCCCGACTGCGCTCGTTTGGATTCAGCCTGCCACGGTGTTCGACATATACTACTATTATTTTAACGGCTACACAGATCTCATCAGGAACCATTCAACTGCCAACAGTGACCCTTCCTATGCAATAGAATTTCCAGGACTGCCACTAGCACTAAAGAGCCGCGACCTTCCCTCCTTCATTCTGGCTACGAATCCGTACAATTTCGCACTCCCATTGTTCGAAAAACAGTTCGACAAGCTCGGAAAAGAAAGCAAACCAATCATACTGGTGAACACGTTTGATGCACTAGAGCCGGAGGCCTTGAAAGCAATTGACAAGTACAACTTGATTGGAATCGGGCCGTTAATGCCATCTGCTTTCTTGGATGGCAACGATCCATCAGATAAATCATTCGGAGGTGATCTTTTCCAGAAATCAAAGGACTCGGCCTACACAGAATGGCTGAACTCAAAGCCGAAAGAGTCCGTTGTCTACGTTTCTTTTGGGACCATTTGCTCGCTGTCCAAGATTCAAATGGAGGAAATTGCAAAAGGGTTGTTGGATTCCGGTCGTCCGTTTCTGTGGGTGATTACAGAAAACCAAAAGAATGGAGAAGGCAAGGAAGAGAAAAAAGAAGAGAAACTGAGTTGCAGAGAGGAGCTAGAAGAGCTCGGGATGGTAGTCCCGTGGTGTAGTCAAGTGGAGGTTCTGTCAAATCCTTCATTGGGTTGTTTTGTGACACATTGTGGCTGGAATTCAAGCTTAGAGAGTCTGGTTTCTGGGGTACCAGTGGTGGCGTTTCCTCAGTGGTCAGACCAAGGCACAAATGCTAAGTTGATAGAGGAAACGTGGAAGACAGGGGTGAGGGTAGAACTGAACGAGGAGGGTGTTGTTGTCGGTGAGGAGCTTAAGAGGTGTTTGGATTCGGTGATGGGAAATGAAGAGATGAGGAGGAATGCTAAGAAATGGAAGGATCTGGCAAGAGAGGCTGTGAGTGAAGGTGGTTCTTCTGATAACAATCTCAAGGCATTTTTGGATGAACTTGCCTAGTCAACTTTTTGCTTGTTTAGTCAACTTTTTTTCTTGGGGCAATGATAGTGTACTGGGAAAACAATCATCAAGGCACTTTGATTTCCAGATGCAAACAAAAACGATTGCAACATGCAAAATTCCAAATAGAAATTTAATATATTTTTAGTAAACATTTGGTCATATATTTCATTGCATATTATCAGTTTATTTTTCATTTTTTTATGTATCAGTTTATTTTTTAATTTTTGTGTGAGTATTCTCTTTCTTTTAATACATTGCATAATAATATTTCGAATTTGGCAAATTATTACTTGTCACGTGATTAGTGTTTTATTTTTCAACAAACCCTGAATTTCAACACAAACTACATTTTAGCAAAAATTAGTTTGATACATTACTAAACATAACCACTGATGAATTTAACATATATTTTTCCTTATTTTCAGCAGATATTCATGTACATTCACACAGGGAAAATGTTTGACCCGTAAAGACTTTATGTAACTTTAATCTAACAGCTAGCATAGAGAAAATGTTTGACCCGTAACTGTTCACACAGTACGCAGCTGTCTTACTATGTAGTAATCGAAAGCCAATCCATCACTTTAGGAGCATATACTAGGATCGATGCAACCAAATTTAGAAAGATCCCCGAAAATGCAACAATTAGTAGCAAGCTAGGTGCACGTTCAATGCACAGAAAAAATTACCTTTACACCTTTAGTTACTTCGCAACTAAAATAATGGATGATTAGATGAAATGATCACTCAAGTAGGAAAAGGAACTCAAATCTTCTTCTGCTTGTTTGATGATCCAATACTTCTGTGTATGAAAGGAGCAGACATGCACTCGAAACCCCTCAGCAAGAAGACCAATACAATACATCAATTTTGGAAAAATAAAAAGGACAGGAACTCTCACATTTTTATTCAAATCACATACGTGCAAAATATCTCTATATAGTTAACATGTTCATTTAGCATGATGAAGCAATTAAGGACATAAAATAACATTTTCCATTCAGCCACTTCTTATAGAATAGAATATGTCCTCAACTTTAACACAAAATTTCATCCTAAAATGAAAGCTTTGCACAATATTGTATGTGATTTCCTGGACCCAAAAGCAGAATAAGAAAGAGCTATCTGCAGCACCATTAAGTTATTTTATTTATATAAATAAGATCTTCGAAAGAAGTATTTACTACTGATCAGCATTGTTAACCAGGTTGCAGAACCAAACAGCTATATGCATGAACCATAGAAGGTTAGTCTAATTAAAGATTAAAGATGTTAAACTTCAAGACGCTAAAGGAATCATAATCTTTAGATTAACCTTTATAACACTAAGGGAATCATCTCTTTAGTGCTATAATCTTTTCTGCCCATTATTCTTGGAACATAGTCACATAATTACAAATTAAAAATGGCAAAAAGAGATGATACCGTGATGGCGTGATGAGAGCTAGAGTTGTTTTGGCTACTAATTAAGAGGTGTGTTTGGATTTGGTAATGGAAAGTGAAGAGATGAGGAGGAATGCTAAGAAATGGCAGGATCTGGCATTCTGGTAAGAGAGGCTGTGAGTGAAGGTGGTTCTTCTGATAACAATCTCAAGGCATTTTTGGATATATGAACTTGCCGGCCTAGTCAACTTTTTTTCTTTGGACAGTGATAATCTATTGGGAAAACAATCTCGATCAAGGCACTTTGATTTACAAATGCAAACAAAAACAATTTCTACATGCAAAATTGCAAATAGGAATTGAATATATTTTTAGTGACATTTATATTTCTTTGGTCATATATTTCGTTGCATATTAATGATATTATCAGTTTATTTTTCATTTTTGAGTGACTATTCTCTTAATTTTAATACATTACATAGTAATGTTTAGAAATATTTGACGAATTGTTACTTGTCACGTGATTAGTATTTTTTTTATATAAGAAGTGCTTTGTTTTGCCATTATTGTTCACTATATAGTGTTTTGATATAATTCCTATGTGGGTTTGGCCAGATAAAAAAAGTTGAATCTAAACACACACTTTAACCACAAATCCTGACTTTCAACACAACCTACTTTTTAGCAACAATTAGTTTGATACATTACTAAACATGGCCATGCACTAAATCACTGATGGATTTAACATATATTTTTCCTAATTTTCACATTATATTTTTTATTTAATTAGAATAAATTTAATTCATTATGAATCAAAGCCAAAGGCTAAAGTCATACATACACCTAGATAGAAAAACCGATGCTAAAGTCATACATTCATTAGGCCAACTTTCTTTCTAGACAAATTGAACTCGCATTTAAGCAAGCCACAAAAAGTACATCTCATCTCCTAGAGGATAACTATTGCTAACATCAAGCTGCCTAACCACACAATTATGGTACAACTCAATGCCACTAAAACAAACTCTTATTTTCACGTTATATATATTGTTTTTTCCACAACATGAGTCAAGGCTATAGGTGCATGATCCTTCTCAACTTTTGAACAAGTCCATCAATTGTCTCAACTTTTGAACAAGGCTATAGGGCCTATGGAACGTACTGAATTTTTTTTTTTTATCATTAGGACTTTCTTGCTCATCCTCATCTATTCGCCGTCTTTCTCAAGACTTGTTTCTCTCGTGCATGAAGATTACGACCACAACTTACTCGTCAACGTTTCTCTAGTCCATGAGGACTACGACCACTACCAACTAGTCAACGTCCAATCATTCCATTCTATGAAAAGATTGAATGTCAGTTATCATGGGAATGTTTTATTATCTTGTTAATGTAATTTTATAATATTAACTCTTTATTTTCTATGTTTTTTTTAATGAGAATACGAATGGTTATAAAGTAAAATTAGTAAATTACACATGAGATGACTCAATCATTCATGATATGACAGAAAATGGCACAACCCACTACTAGCATAAGTCTCATAGGATATTAATTTTTTTCTGTACCTTTTGCTTCAAATGATACAAATAACTTTATTCAACTCATTAGGTTACTTAAGCAATTATACAATATATTGACGTGTGTATATATATATATATTTAATATATATTAATATACCATTATATTTATATTAATACGTATACGGGATGATATATTAAACATGTTTATCAATTCATTCATATTTATATAATTATAACTGTATTTATAATTCTTTTTTAATTTTTAATTATTTATAATGGGTAGTAGATACATATATATTATAGTATCCATGGCCTTTATGGATATATATTATCAGATAACATTTTTTTTTCCATTTATATACAGATTTCCGTATCTAATGTCTCCTAAAAATATTCTATATTGAATCTACTTTTTATTTTATCATGGTTTTCCGTATTTTTAAATCAAACGATACACAATAAGAGAAAATAGTGTGATTTGTTATATTAATGGACATCCTTACTTAAATGTGTCTAATAAGGGGGTAGCTTCTAGCCGATATGCTAGCTAGTAGTGAGCTAAACAACTTTGCCTATTCTCTAAAAGCCCAATATAGCCATATAGGTGGTGTAGATCGATACTCTGCAACCATAAAAACTATACTTGTTACTAAAACTGTTAGCTTATCTGATCATATATAGTTTGATGCCTAAACGAACTCTTATTAGTTGATTTTATCAAAAATGATAATTTTTTTATATGTTATTTTCCTTCTTTATTCATGTGCAATTCTACGTTTAATTAGAGTCAAAAACGTGACTCAAACTTTCAAGCTAGGTTTCTCTCTTTATTTCCAACACTACATTTACTATCTATAGCTAATTGTTTGACTTGAATCATATACTTCGCTAGCGTACGATTCGTTGTCGATATAGGAAATGTATTTGAAGCTCGGAGATTTTTGGGTTACCACAATCCTTTATAAAATCAGTCTAAGTCAGTAAGCATACGTAGCTAAGTAAGGCACAAACCCTTAGTAATGCTCGACCTTGGATTGCTCCAAGGTCTAATCACTACTAGGAACCTAGTGATGGCTATAAACAAGTGGAAGGATGGTGTTTAAAATGAGAAAGGGTGATTCTAAACTAATGTATGTGCTATGAAATGAAAACTAATAAAAAAGTAAATAAAAGTGATATTCGGAAAATAAAAAGCAGAGGATAATTGGGTAACTAGGATTCACTCTAACTCACGTAAATGCAATAAACAACCATAATAAGATGCTTACAACTATGATTCATAATTTCAATTCATCAAGAATGTATCACTACTCTTGTCAACCAAAGTCAAGGTGAACTCTCTAGTGTCAATTTAAGGCATGCTATGGTCCTTAGAACAATTTTCGAGGCTATATATGAGCTCCAATAATCACAAGAATGTATGATCATAGATGCCGACCAAGGCCATGATCAAGTCATGTGTGCATGCGCCATTCCAAGAGTCTAGTACATACAACACGAGGCTATGAGGGCATTCAAATGTATTCTAAGATATGTCCATATGGTCCAAGGGCCGAAATAACTCAATGAGCATAACTAGACCCCAACCAAAGCTCTCTAATTATATTCAAAAGCTATGATCGAGTGATTTGCACTTATTTATAGCGCAAATTGTACTCCTAATCACAAGAGTTAAGCTTGTCCGAAGACGTTTTGATGGTTCTAATATACATTTTCATGATTTCAGGTTATTTGCATGACTTGAGATAATTCGGCACAAAAAGTGCGTTTTGGCTACCTTTGGGCACATTTCCGAGAAGAGGACAAGAAGTCAACCGTGACTTCTCCACATCGAAGACAGTAGAAATCAGCCTTTGGATGATGTTGCCAATGAATTTATTGAAGAATCGGAAAGAAGAAGAAAAATAAAGAAAATACATTTCCGGCGACTTTTCCGGCCAACCACCACCGCAAGCGGCAACAGTACCGCCGAACCACCACCGGAGCATCACCACACATGGAGGGGCCTCCGTCCGGACGGATGTTCCGTTCGGTGGATCAGACGAGGTCAGTAGCTTCTGTGAGGGTATCCGTCTGGACGTCAGTATTTCGTCAGGACGGCAGGCGCGTGTTTTGAAAAAAAAATAGGACGGTTGGACTTAAAACCCGAGCCTCCCTTCTTTTTCCCCAATTCCCTCAAACCATTTTCTCTCCCAAAACCTAGAAACTCAGAAAAACCTCCCCCCTTCACCCATTTCAACCAAATTAAACTCAAATTCGTCCCATTTTCGAGTCAAATCGTGAAGTATGGAAGAATTCTCATCGATTCCATAGAGTTTCTGTAAGGGCAAAATATTTGCTATTGGTTATTTCCTATTTGACAAAACCTCTTCCCTTGTATTAGCATTTTATTGTATTCAATGCTAGGTTGTTTAAGGGATTAGGAATAGTGGCTTAGGTTGTTCTTGCTCGAGATGGTTCGTGAAGACGCCTTTCTTATCCGGTCTTTTCTCCGGACTTCGATTTTTGTACATCGAAGGTTTCATTCAAGCATCTCAAGGTATGAATCATGCATATGCATTTCATACATTTTGTTTATGCTTAAGGAGTAGCACAAATATCTTAGGTTTGCTAGAAATTAATTAAATTTCATTTGGTTAAGCAAACATTTATTTTTAAGATATTTTTCTGTTTTTGCTACAGTGTTACTGTTCATGTGCTACAGTGTACTGTTCATATGCTACAGTGCGATCGATCGCCTGGAATCGTGCGATCGATCGTCAATAGCACCGTTGGAGAATCTGCCCGTTGCGATTCAAAAATTTGTCCGTTGCTACAGTACCACTGTTCATGAACAGTGACGATCGATCACCCGTGAACAGTGCGATCGATCGCCTAACGTCTGTTTTGTTTTCTATAAATAGAATCCTTCGGTTTTCATTTGTTCTAACTCTTTCTACTCTTCTATAATTGTCCAAAACGTATTGAGAGAGTTTTCTGGTATTGTTGAGTGACCCTAGATCCATGTTATAGGCTCCTCACATCTTTGATGTTGTTGATTTAGTTATTGTTCCTTGTGAATAACTAAATCAACCCTTGAATCATATTCAAGGTTTGTTAATTCGATTTGTTTTGATTCTAGCAAGTGTTCCTTGTTTACTTGCTTGTGTCAAACGAATTGAATTCATTATATTCATTCACATACACATATCATTTGCATTGTTGGTGTTGCTTGCGGTTGGAGGATTCACGTGGTGGAGTTCGTCTAATTGGAGCGGCTTGAGGTGGGAGCACTTGAAGAAGCATTTGGAGGCTACACAAGGTTAGAGCTGCCACTAGTCATAGGGTTGATAGTGTAGAGTTTGGGATTGTGATTCCCCCTTGTATGTGTTTGCCAATTGGCGTTTTTCATAGTGTTACACAAGAGCGTGGGGTACGGCTCCCCTCCGGTTTTCCCTCTAGAGGTAGAGGTTTCCGGGTGACCATATCGTGTGTTGTTTGTGTGTTTGCTTATCTATTGTACGTATTATGCTTAATTAATTAGCATATTGTATGATTGTTTATCTAAATGTTATTGTGCTTAATTGATTATCATGTTGCATGCTTGATCATACATTGATAGATATAGTCTGTAGTGAGCTATTAATGATGCTCACTTTGGGATTCTAGGTTGTACAATTGAATGTGATTGTTGCATATCGAATTGTTATTCAATTGTGTATTGTTTGTGCAATAGCTAGAACCTAGGTTGTGGAAAGTAACTTTTAATTTGTTCAAAGTTGTGTATACTCTCCGTTTAGTGTTTAGGATGACTACCGTTTATTGGGACTATTCCGTGCAACCGGAATTTCAGTTTCTTCGTGGGTTTTGTGTTTTTCTTCAAGAGGTGCGATTTTTCCCCTTTTCTCTCAAATTTCTTGATTTGTTGTGATTTGTGCTTCCTTGATTGATTGTTGATTGTTTTCGTGATGATTTCATGATGGGCTATGTGATTATTGCTTCAATTTCGTGAAATTGCATCATTAAACATGAATTTCCAGATTTCCTCTACTGTGAATAGTACCCGTGAACAGTGATTTCGAATTCTAATGGTGCTATTGAGGAATTGTGATGATGTTTTGTCCGTCTTGTGATCCCTGGAGCTTAATAGTTGTTGCATTGTTGTTGTGAATTGAAAATGCACCATGATTATTGACATTGAGCTTGAAATTGTGAATTTTGGTGGACTAACCAATTGGGGTTAATGCATAAGAGAGGGAATTTGATTCATTGCGTTCTTGGGTTTGATAAATGAAGTTGTTGTGAATCAATGAGCCTTATGGATACTGTGTTGATATGGAGACATTGAATATTGCATCATGATTGGAGAAATGTGGTTTTTGATTATGAAATGTCATGATGAACTAACCTAATGAGTTTGTGTTTAGCGTTTTGCTCATTGATTTGCCTATTATAATTGGATGTGGCTTTGTGTGCAACTCATTATTGCGATGGCTAATTCAATGTGGTATAAGTTTTGATGCACTTGTGGATTTTGTGGAGATTGTGACTTATTGAAAATTCGACCCATAGAATCTCTTGTTGTTGTGAGAATGTTGTACCTTGGTGTGTTCATGACAGCCAACGTTAACCTCGTTTTTTGTGTAGTTGTGAGTGTAGGTACTTTTGCCACTCATCATGCCTCCACGTACTAAGCGCACCGGAGAGGGTTCCTCCTCTCCCGCTCCTCCAACGAAGAAGGCAAAAGAGAAGGTCGATGCATCCTCTAGAGGTATCCATGCCGAGAGGAACCTTGCAATGGTCAACCCCGAGAACAATGCCTCCGCTGCCCTTGTCACCCTTAGGCAGTTTGTTGTGTCCAACTCCCTTGTAGAGCTTGCCACATCGAATGAGCGGTACAATGAAGCGGTGGTGAGGGATTTTTATGAGAGTTTTCCCGGCGGTATCACCCTCATCACCAAGGAAGTAAGCCTTAAAGTTAGGGGGAAGAAAGTTGTGCTCAACCGAGAGGTCATAGACTCCATCCTTAACCTCCTCCGTGTGTCGGATGAGGAGGAAGAGGCATACTTTGAAGCCATTAGTTCAATGCCTCCCTCATCGCTCAATGGAATCACCTACTCCGACCCAAGCGTTTATACGTCTCAGAATATCACAAGTCTCATGTGTGGTAACATGACGGAGGAGTATAGGGCTTTTTGGCTGTTTGTTAGGAATAACCTCCTTCCCACCACCCAAAAGTTCGAAGTGCCTATGGAGAGCTGTAAGCTTTTGATCCAAATGCGAAGGGGAGAGAGGGCCATTCCTTATCCTAGGCTCATCCTTAGCTCTATCCTAGGGAGTACGTTGAGGGGCACACTCTTCTTTCCTTGTTTGATCACCAGGATTTGTGAGAATGCTAGAGTTCCCGTTAAGAAGAGCGATCCGATATTTAATGCCTTTGGGGTTTTGGATGAGAGGTCGTTTGCTAAGAGTGCCACCCAAGTAGGGAGGTTGCGAGGAGCCTCACAGCCCTCCGTTGCACATGGAGCGGCTGCCCCTACTTCATCCCCATTCGTACCTTTTGACCCTAGGATGGTAGATCCTAACACCCATGCTATGATCCAGCACTACCACGGTCTCACCATGGACCGACTTGATTTTATGGAGGCATTGGTTCGGCAGATTTCAGAGATGATGCCACGAGGAGGCAATGATGAGAGTAGTCCCGGCATGGATTAGTTGAGCTTAGTTGTGAAATTGACTTGAAGTTGTTTAAACTGATTATTGTTTTTCTAACTTTGCGGTGTAGGAAATTTTTCCCATGTTCTTTTGGGACCCCTGTTGTTTTGAACCTCATGTTTTGTTAGCCAATGGATGTTGAATTCTGATGATGTACTCTTCTAGTATAATTTTGGCTATGCATTTGTTGAAAATGTTTATGCTCTTCTGAGCATTATGTTATGCATGAAGGTTCCACCATAATTTTTGTTGTGGTTTTGTGATTGTGAATTGAGCACACGTTAGTTAGCATTGATTGTAACTAACTCATTAATGATCCATTTGTCGTGTGTCTCTTTCATTTACTCCGGAGTTCATTGGAATACTTGGCTCGAATTCAAGGTCCTTGAGCCTTGAAATTGACATTTCGTTACTTGAGCAATTCCAGCCACATGGCGGCAGCCGTCCTACAAAGGGAGTTTTCGATAACTTCTCTCAATTGTTTTGTGTTGTTCGTTTCATTTGTGTTGTTGTTTGTTGTGTCCATCACCCAACGTAAATTGTTAAATTCACTTATCACATTGGGGACAATGTTAAGTTTAAGTGTGGGGGTGAGGTTTAGGTTCAAACCCTTCAAAAAGTTTCAATTTTTTCCAAAATAATTGTTCTTCGACTGATCCGTCCGGACGGATGTTCCGTTCGGTGCATCGGGAGAAGGCAGTAGCTTCTGCAGGTTGATTTCGTCCGGACGGCACACTTTCGTCCGGACGGATGGGCATATTGGTGAAACTTTGTGTTTCTGTTTTCTGTTTTGTGTTGTTTGCATGTTGTGTCAATGTTTTCCAACCCCAATGATGAATTGAGCTTACTTTGTTGTGTTCTAGAGACTGTGATCATTACTAAGGCTTTATGTGATTTGCTTTGAGTTTAATATGCATGATTCATGATTGCTTGATTACTATGTACACTTCACCTTTGTGGATTCGTTGATTGCAATCCGAGAAGCACACTTGACATGTATTGCCATGCATACCCAGAAATTGTGAGATTTTTGAGCCCATTAAACATGCACATTTATACATCTTCCATGTTTCTCTTTGTTCTTCATGTGTGAACATTGAATAAAGTTTGGACCTAGAACTTGCTCAAAGACCGCTTGAAGCTTTTGATTGATCCATTTTGAGTTAGAAATGACTAAGGCATTAGTTGAACACCATTGCCAAATTGACCATCATCCATATGAATTTGAACTCTAGGAATAGCCCACTTTGAGCCATATACATCATTAGCTTTTCTTTGTTCACCCACTTCACAATTATTTACACCACCACCTCAAAAATACCATCACCATTGTGTTTACAAGACTTTGATAGTGACTTCTTATCCTTGATGCTTGGGAGTTGATGATTGTACTAAAGGAAAGTTTGGAGGAGTTGTTTATTTTTAGTTTTTTATTGTTCAAAGAAAGAAAGAAAGAAAATCAAAAACAAAAAGAAGAAAGAAAGTTCCTCAAGAAAATAAAGAAAAATAGAAAATGAGAAAGAAAGAAAAATCCAAAAAGAAAGTAGTTTGTGAATAAGGTTGGAGGAGAATAAGAAAGCATTTTTGGTTGAAGCATTTGGTTGAGTTTCAAAGTCGTTGATTTGTCTTGTGAACACTTAGCACCACTCATATTTCCATTCCATTCCATTCATCCATTGGCCCCGTTTTACCATTATAAGTCCTTGAGATCTAACGATTTGTGGTTCGATTTGTAGAGAGTTGGTTGATGAGCAAGCATATGGGAACATTCTTTGTGCATTTGTTATGAGAGTAAACACTTTGACCCTAAACACTCGAGCGGAAATATTTAGTGATCTTTGTGAGTGTTGTGGTTAATGTGTTTAGTGTGCCTATTTGATTGCATGAGATGGATTGTACTTTGATTTACACACACTTCACCCGAGCATGATTGAGATGCGCTTGTTAAACACTTAGCAAATTTGTGAAGCCTTGGTATGTGATCTTATGTCTCTTGTTTACAACATTGCGAGCTCGTTGAGGACTATGGTTGGAGAAAACTTTTGAATTTTGTTTTTCCCTTCCTTGTGTTTGTATTGTGTTTGCTTGAGGACAAGCAAGATTCAAGTATGAGGGTGTGATTTGCACTTATTTATAGCGCAAATTGTACTCCTAATCACAAGAGTTAAGTTTGTCCGAAGACGTTTTGATGGTTCTAATATACATTTTCATGATTTCAGGTTATTTGCATGACTTGAGATAATTCGGCACAAAAAGTGCGTTTTGGCTACCTTTGGGCACATTTCCGAGAAGAGGACAAGAAGTCAACCGTGACTTCTCCACATCGAAAACAGTAGAAATCAGCCTTTGGATGATGTTGCCAATGAATTTATTGAAGAATCGGAAAGAAGAAGACAAATAAAGAAAATACATTTCCGGCGACTTTTCCGGCCAACCACCACCGAAAGCGGCAGCAGTACCGCCGAACCACCACCGGAGCATCACCACACATGGGGGGGTATTCTTGACCAGCTGCATGCATAGGTTGCTGCACCCAAGAAAAGCATTTTGGTTTCACCTATGCATGCATTTTTCCTTAAAACCCTCCATCTTGCCTCCCTTGTGCATTATCCAAGGAGTCCACTCACACATCCTTTGAAAAAGGGAATTTTGGGGAAGGCTGCAGGGGTCTAGGAAGGGAAAATCAGAACCAGAACAAGGAGGACGAAGTGGGGATAGAGAAAAGGAAGCCAAAAAGCTCTCAAAAACTTAGCTGAATCGAGCCCAGACGTTCGGACGCCACATTTTCGTCCGTAGGGATTCGACGAACTCAACCACTGTTTTGGTTGTTTTCTCCATTTTCCACCACCGAAATCGCTTCCCTTCTTTCACGAAAGTTGTTCCTAAGAGATCCATCTATCTTAGGAATTGATTTTCATCACCATATCACCACCCTTTCACCACGTTACAAACTCCACAGTTGGGGATTTGCCAAGCAGACAAGAAATTCGGGAGCTTGGGAGAGAAGAAGCTTGAGAGAGAAGATGAGTTCAAGAGGGGGCTTTCATCTACACTTGGAGTCACCAAGGAGCTGTTGGCCATCATCCCTTGAGGATTTGTTAACTCTACTTTAGTTATTTCTTATGTTCATGTTTCTATTCTTGACATTTTTGATGTATTCCACAAACATGTGTGAGTAGTCCTTTAGATTGGGGACTAGGGTTGTGTGCCCTAGTCCATGATGATGTTTTGATGAATACTCTTAGAAATGCATAATGATTCTGTTCTTGGATATACTCTTTGCCTAAATACGGTTATGCTAATTGCTTGTTTAGGAATCTTGCTAGTTCTTGAACATGTGGTGAACTTGATTAATTAAGAGTGTTTGCTAGCAACTTATTCTCTTAAGTATTTGGTAGAGAGCATGATGAGACTAAATGTGATGTTTACCTTGTTTGAACCTTGACTCTTAGCACCCTATGCCTATGTATTTTACTCAAGATCCTAATAAGGCTTTGGTAAATGGATTAGGAAGTCTTTGTGATAACCGGAATATGGCACAAAAGTAGTCTTAGAAGAGTCGATCCTAGAACCATAATATGGCTAGGATAAGAGGTTTGATCCTTGGCGTAATCGTCGTTGCATGCCTTTGAGTTTTGTCATACATCGGATTGGATTAGAGTTAACCCGAAAACCCCGATCGCCTTCCATATTTGATACCAAACACATTTGTTGGGCTTGTCACCTCAACACATTTGCACTATTTCAAGCATAATCACTTGTGCTCTTGATTGCTCATTTAATCTAGCATTGGTACTTAATTAGGTCACTGTTTTGGTCACTAGTCACTCAAGGGTGACACAACTTTAAACACTATACTCGCATGTTGCATATAATCCACTTCTAAGTAAATAGATCACTTCTTGCCACACCACTTTTAGTGCTTTCACACCTTGGTCGCATTGCCAATTGGGATTTTGGGCCTTCCAATCCCTGTGGAAACGACAACCCCCGGTCCTAATCCATATATCCATAAACTATTGTTGACATTGTATACCACATATACCACAAGTCATCAAGCACAATGAAATGGTCGAAATCATTAGCCTAAGTACATTATTGCATGCTTAATCTATTTGCTAGAATAAATTATTTAATTCTTTAATCCTTCCTTGTGGTAAATAATTCTTGAAGATTATATTTAAAAAATGATATCCGAACGATTCATTTTATGGGCCACCTTTGAACAACCTAAATAACCCTAGCCTTAAGCTTATACTCCCTTTATTTAAATGGAAAGCCTCACTGCCTTTACCTCTCTTAGCTCATGCATAAACTAAGGGCTAGTTTGAGATTGCTGTGACTTAAAAAAAAAGTCGCTTTTAAAAAAATCAACTGTCAATTAAAGCAGCTTTTAGAAGTAACCTTTGAGTTGCTTCTATAATCTACTTTCACTGACCCGTAATTTTTAATTAAAGTTGCTTTTTACTAATTTACCAAACATTTTAAGACATTAAATTATACGAAAAAACTGATTTTTTTTAAAAGCGAAGCTGTACCAAACTAGCCCTAAACTTGACTATCAAACTTTGTTTCTCTTATTCATTCACTCGATCATAAAAAGATTATGATCAAGTATAAACCTTTATTTCTCAGTCTTGTTTACAAAGTTGATCTTCTAATTATTAAATTCAGTCCTTAAACGAAACGTCTGCATGCAGTACGTTTTGGTGTGAATGAAAGCTATAACGTGAAATAGACATAGAAATCTCAAGTTCTACCTTAAGGGAGATCGATATCTCATAAAATCCGGTAATAATTTCCAATCCTAGACTTCACCAAGGAGGTGCAATTTCACAATATATTCCTCATTTCATAGTACTTTTGGAATGATGATTCTATTTTAGGTTAAGTAATTATTCCCTTAAGTTGTTTTTTTTTTCTAAATTCATAGTCATTCCAAGTTTCCAACAACTATTGATCGATCCATAATTAATTCAAACAGCGGAGGTTGATAAACACAATTTATATCACGTTAGTATCCCTAATTTAGTTTCTTATTTTTATTAGCTTGAGTTATTTTGCTTGTTATTGTGTTCTTATAAGTATTTGTTTTAAATAAATAAAATGTGAAAGATAGGTAACAATTTATCCTTTGGATATGACAAGTTGGGCCCTCATTTTAACAGTAGTCATTTCCATTTTCCCCATTTAATTAGATGAATAAGTGCAACACATTTTCTGATTGTTCCAATTGCATGTGCAGCCTACATTATTGTCTTATATCATTTTTCATGCACATTTTTGAATTGATGCAATGTTTTCCTACCGCGAGCATGCATTGATTGTTGTGTTGAAGTAAATTTAATTTAGGGTAAAAACCCAATATAGTACCCAAACTATGGAGAAATGTATTTTTTGGTACCTACAAATTTTTTTTACCCAAAATGGTACCTGAACTATTGTACAATTACCCAAAATGGTACCTCTGTAGTTAAGTGAGGTACCATTTTGGGTAATGGCCAATAGTTCAGGTACCATTTTGGGTAATGACTCAATTAGTTCAGGTACCATTTTGGGTAATTATCAATAGTTCAGGTACTATTTTGGGTTACGGAGGTACCATTTTGGGTAAATGTACAATAGTTCAGGTACCATTTTGGGTAAAAAAAATTTGTAGGTACCAAAAAAGGTTTTTCGCAATAGTTTGGGTACTATATTGGGTTTTTACCCTTTAATTTATGTTAGTGCTCTTGACATCCTCTCCCCACCTTACGTGTCCCAACACTATTAAGAGTTTCACCATCACTTCACTCTGCTAGCTAAAGCTTACCAATCCTTTACATATTCGTGCTTATAACAACTCCACGCTCCACCGCGCGCCTCCATAACCACAACCACCATTATGACGCAACACCGCTTCCTTCTCGTAACATTTCCCGCTCAAGGCCACATCAATCCTTCCCTCCAATTCGCCAAGCGCCTCATCTGCACTACTGGTGCGGATGTAACGTTTGTCACCGCCATCTCCGCCTACCGCCGCATTGGCAACAACTTAAATATTCCTCGTGGCTTGACCTTTGCCCCTTTCACCCATGGCTACGACGACGGGTTTAAGTCCGGGGACGATATTCAGCACTTTACGTCTGAGCTAAAGCGCTGTGGCAAGCAAGCGATCAGGGATCTTGTCGTGTCTAGTGCAAGCGAGGGCCACCCTTACACTTGCATAGTGTGCACCATACTTCTCCCTTGGGCGGCGGAAGTGGCGAGCGAACTCCACCTCCCGACTGCGCTCGTTTGGATTCAGCCAGCCACGGTGTTCGACATATACTTCTATTATTTTAACGGCTACAAAGATCTCATCAGGAACAATACTTCTGCTAACAGTGACCCTTCCTTTGCTATAGAATTACCAGGACTGCCACTAGTGCTGAAGAGCCGCGACCTTCCTTCCTTCATTCTGGCATCGAATCCGTACAATTTCGCTCTCCTAATGTTCGAAGAACAGTTCGAGAAGCTCGGAAAAGGAAGCAAGCCAATCATACTGGTGAATACGTTCGATGCACTGGAGCCGGAGGCCTTAAAAGCAATCGACAAGTACAACTTGATCGGAATCGGGCCCTTGATACCATCTGCTTTCTTGGACGGCAAGGATCCATCCGATAAAGCATTCGGAGGTGATCTTTTCAAGAAATCAAAGGACTTGGCCTACATAGAATGGCTGAACTCGAAGCCACAAGAGTCTGTTGTTTACTTGTCGTTTGGGAGCCTTTGTATAATGTCCAAGATTCAAATGGAGGAAATTGCAAAAGGGTTGCTGGATTCCGGTCGTCCGTTTCTGTGGGTGATTACAGAAAACCAAAAGAATGGAGAGGGAAAGGAAGAGAAAGAAGAAGACAAACTCAGTTGCAGAGAGGAGCTAGAAGAGCTTGGGATGATAGTCCCGTGGTGTAGTCAATTGGAGGTTCTGTCAAGTCCTTCATTGGGTTGTTTTGTCACTCATTGCGGCTGGAATTCAAGCTTGGAGAGTATGGTTTCTGGGGTACCGGTGGTGGCGTTTCCTCAGTGGACAGACCAATGCACAAATGCTAAGTTGATAGAGGACATGTGGAAGACAGGGGTGAGGGTAGCACCAAATGAGGAGGGTGTTGTTGTGGGCGAGGAGCTTAAGAGGTGTTTGGATTTGGTGATGGGAAGTGAAGAGATGAGGACGAATGCTAAGAAATGGAAGGATCTGGCCAGAGAGGCTGTGAGCGAAGGTGGTTCTTCTGATAACAATCTCAAGGCATTTTTGGATGAACTTGGAGGTGGCTGTTCGCTAGCGTAGTCTAGTTTTATTTCTTTGGAGTTTGGGCAATGCTAGTCAACTGGTAAACAATCTCAAGGCACTTTGATTTCCCAATGCAAACAAAAACGATTGCTATATGAAAATATGCAAATAGGAATTGAATATATTAATAGTGACATGCATATGGTCATATATTTCTTTGCATATTAATTATCAGTTTCTTTTTCATTTTTGAGTGATTATTCTCTAAATCTTGATACATTGCATAATAATGTTTAGAAAATGTTTGACGAATTGTTGCTTCTCATGTGATTAGTGGTTTATTTTTCTATTATTGTTCACTATATAGTGTTTTAATATAGTTCTTGTGTGAGTTTAATTCACTAGATGACAAAAATTAAATTTAATCACACGCTTTAACAACATATTCTGAATTTCGACACAAATCTCATTATAACAACAATGAGTCTGATACATGACTAGACATAACCACTGATGGATCGATGACACATATTTTACCTTATTTTCTTTTTTCTTTTACAACATGACTCAAGGCTATAGGTGCATGATTGACGCAGCGAGCAAATGCGTGCAAGATGATGATTGTTGGAACAAACCGTAAACAGTACACAAACTTATTGGTCTTATTGGTAACGTTATTTGCAGATTCGTTGATTGTCCATGATAATACTGAACTTACAAGTCCTGAACCTCTTGTTGATATATTCACCAAGAATGCCAAGAAATTTACCCTTCAACCTCGTTAATTCTCCACGTGAGAATAGCCGCGATCGTTATTGAGACCCTCAATCTCATTGATTCTCCTCAACCGTGATAGCAGGGGCGTCTATACTTCGTTGATTCCCGCAGATAAAGCCGACGATAGAAGAAGAAAGGGGAAAACTCTCGCACTTCACTCACTTTTTCAGTCAATATTCAACTCCTCTATTACAATACAAACAGCCCGTGATCGATATAGGCAACACACATACAACACCAAAGAAGAGAGGCTAGAGCTGCTACAGCTCACCCAGGTCCCTCAATAAACAAAAGGAAAAGAAGGGAACCTACGTCTATATATAAAACAACGGGACGCCAAGGCCACCTAAGGCTATTGAACTGAATTTTTTTTTATCCCATTTAAATGGCAAAGAAAACAAGAAGTTTTTATCTTTAGGACGACCTTCTTACTTGTCCTCATCCATCCGCCGTCTTTCTCTCTATCCCGTCTTTCTCAAGACTTCTGTTTTTGTCGTCCATTAGGACTACGACCACTACCTACTGGTCAACGTCCAATCATTCCATAGATTTTCTTTTACTTTGTGTTTGTTGAGAAGAATGTTAGTTATCATGGGATCGGAATGTTTGATTTTCTATATATTAATGTAATTTTATAATATTAACTCTTTATTATATATTTTTTTTGGCAAAGAAAATTCAATAAATAAAAAAGAAAGCAACCGGGAGAGGGGGGACCTCAGGACCAAAACCCCTAGCTTTGAAATATGAAAAACCAAAGCAAAACAAGAAAAACAAATGATTCAAAGATTAAGACGCATAACAGGCAAACGAGCACAAGCAAAGTGCCATGAACTTGCTTGATTTTGTTTGTTCTTCAATTTCTTGGAACAGATCTTTGGGATAGATTGAAGAAGCTTCTCCTCAACCAAATTTGTGTTAACCTCATAAAGCCAAGAATTATGAGATGCAGTAGAGTGTCCAAGGGGTTCTTCATTTTCCGAATCACCCCATCAAAAATTTGTATTAACTCTTCATTATATATATATATATATATATATTTTTTTTTTTGAAAATACGATAGTTATGAAGGAAAATTACATATCATAATTCAATCATGACACCATAGGAAGGAGTTAAAACTTAAATAATTTCATATATTTTCGAATAAGCCCAATATAGGCAGTGCATGTACTTTGGAACCATACAAACAAAAGTTGAACTCAAAACCTGATCCAACTATTGTTGCTTAACTCGAAAAAAATATTCGGATTTTTATGCCCAGTAGTCCAGTAGACGTCTTCTATTTTCCTTTCTTAGTAGATCCACCCTCTTTGACTTCATTTGGTTTGTTCTTTGCACTCGGGGCCGACCACGACGCGCGTTTTCCTTTTTATAGTATCTCTGAAAAAGAAAAACTAAATCAGAAATCATTTAATATTATTACATCAAATAAATTACGGTTCAATGAAAAATAATATCCTATAATACGTATGCCAGTATGTGTGTGTAAATTAACGTCCCATAACTATGATTTTCATACCTATGATTATTGCACTTCTAATGTCATGTATTTTAGGTAGTTTGGAAATCAATTTTGTTAATCCATGTTTGGTTTTGAAAAATATCAAATATGAAGTCCTTTGCTCTCTTGTCATTCAAATGAGTTTGTTTCATATTTGATGCTTAATTAAGCACACGTACGTACACTTTGATCTTTTCTAGTCTCAATGAGATGATGCTTCGGGATTCATACTTAAGAAGCGAAGAAGAGTCTATTTAATTTAGAACTATTTTATGTGTGTGTCATTATTAAATCAATCTTGATCGAGAAAGTAATAGATTGATTTTTAGATTGGTACTTCTAATTCGGGAATTGATAGGTAGTACTAAGAGATTTATGAATCCAATACTATGTTACTTCTTTCGCTTTGTTTTAATATTTGCATGTTTAGTTAAATCACGACTAACTTTTGTTCAACTAAGTTAATGTTAAAATTAATTTGAGTTCGATTAGTTTTTCTAATTTTTAAATATTTCCTGTGGGTTCAACCTCGCTCTTGCATTCCTATGCTACAACCGATTCGTGTGCTTGCGATTAACATTTTAAAACACATCAAAAGTGAAGTTGAAGTCCTTCCAAACAGTACTCAAACTTCATGTGTATCAATCATGTCTTACTTAAGCCCATTTTTGCAACTCATTAGATTTAAAATCTAATTAGTTGAAACAAGATATGGATGATTTGATATAATAATTGAATTGAGAATCATGAATCATAACTGAAACTGCATGATTCAAACAATAATTGTTTAATGGAAAATGCATTCTCAGTTTGCGGCTGAAGGCGTTGGAAAGAGAAATTATTTTATGGTCCGGAACCATCACTTTATGGTGGTCCGGATCAATCTGGACCGTCCATTAAGTATTAAATATTCTTTGATACTGTACTTATGTATTATTTAATACTTAATGGACGGCTCAGATTGATCTGGACCACCATAAAGTGATGGTCCCGGACCACTGGATAATTTCTCCGTTGGAAGCTAGCTCCAATTAACACTTTCCAATTAGAGTTCTTTCGATTTTAGGAAAACAAACAACTGTTGGAGAATAATTCATAACAAAAAGTTACAATATAGCAAAGTGACAATAATATAATCCAAGTTAAAAAGGTACACTACTCATATTTTATCGATTAGTGTTTTATTTCGAACTCATGCATGAACTCTTACTAGGTACTTCTCAAAAATAAAACCTTTCCCGGTAGATATGCATTAATCATTCCAGGCTAGCAAACGTACAGCCATCTCCAATCTCATCCAAAAACGCCTTCAGGTTCTTGTCAGAAGACCCACCTTCACTCACAGCCTCTCTTGCCAGATCCTTCCATTTCTTAGCATTCGTCCTCATCTCTTCACTTACCATCACTATATCCAAACACCTCTTAAGCTCCTCACCCACAACAACACCCTCCTCATTCGGTGCTACCCTCACCCCTGTCTTCCACGTGTCCTCTATCAACTTAGCATTTGTGCCTTGGTCTGTCCATTGAGGAAATGCCACCACCGGTACCCCAGAAACCATACTCTCCAAGCTTGAATTCCACCCACAATGTGTCACAAAACAACCCAATGAAGGATTTGACAAAACCTCCACTTGACTACACCACGGGATTATCATCCCAAGCTCTTCTAGCTCCTCTCTGCAACTCAGTTTCTCTTCCTTGCCTTCTCCATTCTTTTGGTTTTCTCTAATCACCCACAGAAACGGACGACCGGAACCCAACAATCCTTTTGCAATTTCCTCCATTTGAATCTTGGACAGCACGGAAATGCTCCCAAACGAAACGTAAACGACCGACTCTTTCGGCTTCGAGTTCAGCCATTCTATGTAGGATGAGTCCTTTGATTTCTGGAAAAGATCGCCTCCGAATGATTTATCGGACGGATCCTTGCCGTCCAAGAAAGCAGATGGCATCAAAGGCCCGATGCCGATCAATTTGTACTTATCGATTGCTTTCAAGGCCTGCGGCTCAAGTGCATCGAACGTGTTCACCATTATGGTTGCCTTGCTTTCTTTTCCGAGTATCTCGAACTGTTCTTTAAACAATGGGAGGGCGAAATTGTACGGATTTGAATCCACCATGAAGGAGGGAAGGTCGCGGCTCTTCATTGCAAGTGGCAGCCCTGGTAATTCTACGGCATAAGAAGGGTCACTATTATTAGCATTGTTTCTGATGAGATCTTTGTAGCCGTTAAAATAATAGTAGTAGATGGCGAATACTGTCGCTGGCTGAATCCAAACGAGCGCGGTTGGGAGGTGAAGTTCACGCGCCACTTCCGCCACCCAAGGGAGAAGTATGGTGTAGACTATGCAAGTGTAAGGGTGGCCCTGGTTAGCACTAGACACGACAATATCCGCGACCGCTTGCGAGCCACGACGCCTGAGCATGGACATGTACTCCTCTATGTCGTCCTCGGTCTTATACCCATCATCGTAGCCATCAGAAAATGGGGCAAAGGTCAAGCCACGAGGTGTACTAGAGCCATTGCTTATGTGGCGGTGGGCAGAAAGGGCCGTGACAAATGTTACATCCGCACCCGTGGTGCTGATGAGGCGCTTAGCGAATTGGAGGGAAGGATTGATGTGGCCTTGAGCAGGAAATGTTACGAGAAGGAAGCGGTGTTGCGTCATGATGGCGGTTGTGGTTATGGAGGCGCGTAATGAAGCTTGGAGTTGTTGTGACTAGGACTATATGTGTGTGGATGTTTTGCGCAGATAAAGTATGGATTGGTTGGCTTTAGCTTGGTGAGTGAAGCAAAACTCT